>CM059187.1:7224024-7676524 GCA_030323885.1 Branchipolynoe longqiensis
AAAATCATCAACTAGGACCTTTAGCAATGTTCTGGTGCAATATCAAAATCATATTTCAATATCACCTATTTGGTGCAGAATCGTGGGTTAGTCATGGTCATCGTTTCGAGGCTATATCGACAATAATTCAATGTCACTAATTTTCTTCAAAATCATCAACTAGGACCTTTAGCAATGTTCTGGTGCAATATCAAAATCATATTTCAATATCACCTATTTGGTGCAGAATCGTGGGTTAGTCATGGTCATCGTTTCGAGGCTATATCGACAATAATTCAATGTCACTAATTTTCTTCAAAATCATCAACTAGGACCTTTAGCAATGTTCTGGTGCAATATCAAAATCATATTTCAATATCACCTATTTGGTGCAGAATCGTGGGTTAGTCATGGTCATCGTTTCGAGGCTATATCGACAATAATTCAATGTCACTAATTTTCTTCAAAATCATCAACTAGGACCTTTAGCAATGTTCTGGTGCAATATCAAAATCATATTTCAATATCACCTATTTGGTGCAGAATCGTGGGTTAGTCATGGTCATCGTTTCGAGGCTATATCGACAATAATTCAATGTCACTAATTTTCTTCAAAATCATCAACTAGGACCTTTAGCAATGTTCTGGTGCAATATCAAAATCATATTTCAATATCACCTATTTCGTGCAGAATCGTGGGTTAGTCATGGTCATCGTTTCGAGGCTATATCGACAATAATTCAATGTCACTAATTTTCTTCAAAATCATCAACTAGGACCTTTAGCAATGTTCTGGTGCAATATCAAAATCATATTTCAATATCACCTATTTCGTGCAGAATCGTGGGTTAGTCATGGTCATCGTTTCGAGGCTATATCGACAATAATTCAATGTCACTAATTTTCTTCAAAATCATCAACTAGGACCTTTAGCAATGTTCTGGTGCAATATCAAAATCATATTTCAATATCACCTATTTCGTGCAGAATCGTGGGTTAGTCATGGTCATCGTTTCGAGGCTATATCGACAATAATTCAATGTCACTAATTTTCTTCAAAATCATCAACTAGGACCTTTAGCAATGTTCTGGTGCAATATCAAAATCATATTTCAATATCACCTATTTCGTGCAGAATCGTGGGTTAGTCATGGTCATCGTTTCGAGGCTATATCGACAATAATTCAATGTCACTAATTTTCTTCAAAATCATCAACTAGGACCTTTAGCAATGTTCTGGTGCAATATCAAAATCATATTTCAATATGACCTATTTCGTGCAGAATCGTGGGTTAGTCATGGTCATCGTTTCGAGGCTATATCGACAATAATTCAATGTCACTAATTTTCTTCAAAATCATCAACTAGGACCTTTAGCAATGTTCTGGTGCAATATCAAAATCATATTTCAATATCACCTATTTCGTGCAGAATCGTGGGTTAGTCATGGTCATCGTTTCGAGGCTATATCGACAATAATTCAATGTCACTAATTTTCTTCAAAATCATCAACTAGGACCTTTAGCAATGTTCTGGTGCAATATCAAAATCATATTTCAATATCACCTATTTCGTGCAGAATCGTGGGTTAGTCATGGTCATCGTTTCGAGGCTATATCGACAATAATTCAATGTCACTAATTTTCTTCAAAATCATCAACTAGGACCTTTAGCAATGTTCTGGTGCAATATCAAAATCATATTTCAATATCACCTATTTCGTGCAGAATCGTGGGTTAGTCATGGTCATCGTTTCGAGGCTATATCGACAATAATTCAATGTCACTAATTTTCTTCAAAATCATCAACTAGGACCTTTAGCAATGTTCTGGTGCAATATCAAAATCATATTTCAATATCACCTATTTGGTGCAGAATCGTGGGTTAGTCATGGTCATCGTTTCGAGGCTATATCGACAATAATTCAATGTCACTAATTTTCTTCAAAATCATCAACTAGGACCTTTAGCAATGTTCTGGTGCAATATCAAAATCATATTTCAATATCACCTATTTCGTGCAGAATCGTGGGTTAGTCATGGTCATCGTTTCGAGGCTATATCGACAATAATTCAATGTCACTAATTTTCTTCAAAATCATCAACTAGGACCTTTAGCAATGTTCTGGTGCAATATCAAAATCATATTTCAATATCACCTATTTGGTGCAGAATCATGGGTTAGTCATGGTCATCGTTTCGAGGCTATATCGACAATAATTCAATGTCACTAATTTTCTTCAAAATCATCAACTAGGACCTTTAGCAATGTTCTGGTGCAATATCAAAATCATATTTCAATATCACCTATTTCGTGCAGAATCGTGGGTTAGTCATGGTCATCGTTTCGAGGCTATATCGACAATAATTCAATGTCACTAATTTTCTTCAAAATCATCAACTAGGACCTTTAGCAATGTTCTGGTGCAATATCAAAATCATATTTCAATATCACCTATTTCGTGCAGAATCGTGGGTTAGTCATGGTCATCGTTTCGAGGCTATATCGACAATAATTCAATGTCACTAATTTTCTTCAAAATCATCAACTAGGACCTTTAGCAATGTTCTGGTGCAATATCAAAATCATATTTCAATATCACCTATTGGTGCAGAATCGTGGGTTAGTTGTGGTCATCGTTTCGAGGCTATATCGACAATAATTCAATGTATAATTTTCTTCAAAATCAATCAATAGGAACCTTTAGCAATGTTTCTGGTGCAATATCAAAATCATATTTCAAATATCACCTCTGTATGTTGTCAAATCGTGGTTAGTCATGAGTCTCGGTGTCGAGGATATATCGACAATGTATTCAATTGTCACTATTTTCTTCAAAATCATCTAACTAGGGCCTTTAGCAATGTTCTGGTGCAATATGGTAAATATCATATTTCAATATCACCTATTTGGTGCAGAATCGTGGGTTAGTCATGGTCATCGTTTCGAGGCTATATCGACAATAATTCAATGTCACTAATTTTCTTCAAAATCATCAACTAGGACCTTTACAATGTTCTGGTGCAATATCAAAATCATATTTCAATATCACCTATTTCGTGCAGAATCGTGGGTTAGTCATGGTCATCGTTTCGAGGCTATATCGACAATAATTCAATGTCACTAATTTTCTTCAAAATCATCAACTAGGACCTTTAGCAATGTTCTGGTGCAATATCAAAATCATATTTCAATATCACCTATTTCGTGCAGAATCGTGGGTTAGTCATGGTCATCGTTTCGAGGCTATATCGACAATAATTCAATGTCACTAATTTTCTTCAAAATCATCAACTAGGACCTTTAGCAATGTTCTGGTGCAATATCAAAATCATATTTCAATATCACCTATTTCGTGCAGAATCGTGGGTTAGTCATGGTCATCGTTTCGAGGCTATATCGACAATAATTCAATGTCACTAATTTTCTTCAAAATCATCAACTAGGACCTTTAGCAATGTTCTGGTGCAATATCAAAATCATATTTCAATATCACCTATTTGGTGCAGAATCGTGGGTTAGTCATGGTCATCGTTTCGAGGCTATATCGACAATAATTCAATGTCACTAATTTTCTTCAAAATCATCAACTAGGACCTTTAGCAATGTTCTGGTGCAATATCAAAATCATATTTCAATATCACCTATTTCGTGCAGAATCGTGGGTTAGTCATGGTCATCGTTTCGAGGCTATATCGACAATAATTCAATGTCACTAATTTTCTTCAAAATCATCAACTAGGACCTTTAGCAATGTTCTGGTGCAATATCAAAATCATATTTCAATATCACCTATTTCGTGCAGAATCGTGGGTTAGTCATGGTCATCGTTTCGAGGCTATATCGACAATAATTCAATGTCACTAATTTTCTTCAAAATCATCAACTAGGACCTTTAGCAATGTTCTGGTGCAATATCAAAATCATATTTCAATATCACCTATTTGGTGCAGAATCGTGGGTTAGTCATGGTCATCGTTTCGAGGCTATATCGACAATAATTCAATGTCACTAATTTTCTTCAAAATCATCAACTAGGACCTTTAGCAATGTTCTGGTGCAATATCAAAATCATATTTCAATATCACCTATTTCGTGCAGAATCGTGGGTTAGTCATGGTCATCGTTTCGAGGCTATATCGACAATAATTCAATGTCACTAATTTTCTTCAAAATCATCAACTAGGACCTTTAGCAATGTTCTGGTGCAATATCAAAATCATATTTCAATATCACCTATTTGGTGCAGAATCGTGGGTTAGTCATGGTCATCGTTTCGAGGCTATATCGACAATAATTCAATGTCACTAATTTTCTTCAAAATCATCAACTAGGACCTTTAGCAATGTTCTGGTGCAATATCAAAATCATATTTCAATATCACCTATTTGGTGCAGAATCGTGGGTTAGTCATGGTCATCGTTTCGAGGCTATATCGACAATAATTCAATGTCACTAATTTTCTTCAAAATCATCAACTAGGACCTTTAGCAATGTTCTGGTGCAATATCAAAATCATATTTCAATATCACCTATTTCGTGCAGAATCGTGGGTTAGTCATGGTCATCGTTTCGAGGCTATATCGACAATAATTCAATGTCACTAATTTTCTTCAAAATCATCAACTAGGACCTTTAGCAATGTTCTGGTGCAATATCAAAATCATATTTCAATATCACCTATTTGGTGCAGAATCGTGGGTTAGTCATGGTCATCGTTTCGAGGCTATATCGACAATAATTCAATGTCACTAATTTTCTTCAAAATCATCAACTAGGACCTTTAGCAATGTTCTGGTGCAATATCAAAATCATATTTCAATATCACTTATTTGGTGCAGAATCGTGGGTTAGTCATGGTCATCGTTTCGAGGCTATATCGACAATAATTCAATGTCACTAATTTTCTTCAAAATCATCAACTAGGACCTTTAGCAATGTTCTGGTGCAATATCAAAATCATATTTCAATATCACCTATTTCGTGCAGAATCGTGGGTTAGTCATGGTCATCGTTTCGAGGCTATATCGACAATAATTCAATGTCACTAATTTTCTTCAAAATCATCAACTAGGACCTTTAGCAATGTTCTGGTGCAATATCAAAATCATATTTCAATATCACCTATTTCGTGCAGAATCGTGGGTTAGTCATGGTCATCGTTTCGAGGCTATATCGACAATAATTCAATGTCACTAATTTTCTTCAAAATCATCAACTAGGACCTTTAGCAATGTTCTGGTGCAATATCAAAATCATATTTCAATATCACCTATTTGGTGCAGAATCGTGGGTTAGTCATGGTCATCGTTTCGAGGCTATATCGACAATAATTCAATGTCACTAATTTTCTTCAAAATCATCAACTAGGACCTTTAGCAATGTTCTGGTGCAATATCAAAATCATATTTCAATATCACCTATTTGGTGCAGAATCGTGGGTTAGTCATGGTCATCGTTTCGAGGCTATATCGACAATAATTCAATGTCACTAATTTTCTTCAAAATCATCAACTAGGACCTTTAGCAATGTTCTGGTGCAATATCAAAATCATATTTCAATATCACCTATTTGGTGCAGAATCGTGGGTTAGTCATGGTCATCGTTTCGAGGCTATATCGACAATAATTCAATGTCACTAATTTTCTTCAAAATCATCAACTAGGACCTTTAGCAATGTTCTGGTGCAATATCAAAATCATATTTCAATATCACCTATTTGGTGCAGAATCGTGGGTTAGTCATGGTCATCGTTTCGAGGCTATATCGACAATAATTCAATGTCACTAATTTTCTTCAAAATCATCAACTAGGACCTTTAGCAATTTTCTGGTGTGGTTGCATTATCAAAATCATATTTCAATATCACCTATTTGGTGCAGAATCGTGGGTTAGTCATGGTCATCGTTTCGAGGCTATATCGACAATAATTCAATGTCACTAATTTTCTTCAAAATCATCAACTAGGACCTTTAGCAATGTTCTGGTGCAATATCAAAATCATATTTCAATATCACCTATTTCATGCAGAATCGTGGGTTAGTCATGGTCATCGTTTCGAGGCTATATCGACAATAATTCAATGTCACTAATTTTCTTCAAAATCATCAACTAGGACCTTTAGCAATGTTCTGGTGCAATATCAAAATCATATTTCAATATCACCTATTCGTGCAGAATCGTGGGTTAGTCATGGTCATCGTTTCGAGGCTATATCGACAATAATTCAATGTCACTAATTTTCTTCAAAATCATCAACTAGGACCTTTAGCAATGTTCTGGTGCAATATCAAAATCATATTTCAATATCACCTATTTGGTGCAGAATCGTGGGTTAGTCATGGTCATCGTTTCGAGGCTATATCGACAATAATTCAATGTCACTAATTTTCTTCAAAATCATCAACTAGGACCTTTAGCAATGTTCTGGTGCAATATCAAAATCATATTTCAATATCACCTATTTGGTGCAGAATCGTGGGTTAGTCATGGTCATCGTTTCGAGGCTATATCGACAATAATTCAATGTCACTAATTTTCTTCAAAATCATCAACTAGGACCTTTAGCAATGTTCTGGTGCAATATCAAAATCATATTTCAATATCACCTATTTGGTGCAGAATCGTGGGTTAGTCATGGTCATCGTTTCGAGGCTATATCGACAATAATTCAATGTCACTAATTTTCTTCAAAATCATCAACTAGGACCTTTAGCAATGTTCTGGTGCAATATCAAAATCATATTTCAATATCACCTATTTGGTGCAGAATCGTGGGTTAGTCATGGTCATCGTTTCGAGGCTATATCGACAATAATTCAATGTCACTAATTTTCTTCAAAATCATCAACTAGGACCTTTAGCAATGTTCTGGTGCAATATCAAAATCATATTTCAATATCACCTATTTGGTGCAGAATCGTGGGTTAGTCATGGTCATCGTTTCGAGGCTATATCGACAATAATTCAATGTCACTAATTTTCTTCAAAATCATCAACTAGGACCTTTAGCAATGTTCTGGTGCAATATCAAAATCATATTTCAATATCACCTATTTGGTGCAGAATCGTGGGTTAGTCATGGTCATCGTTTCGAGGCTATATCGACAATAATTCAATGTCACTAATTTTCTTCAAAATCATCAACTAGGACCTTTAGCAATGTTCTGGTGCAATATCAAAATCATATTTCAATATCACCTATTTGGTGCAGAATCGTGGGTTAGTCATGGTCATCGTTTCGAGGCTATATCGACAATAATTCAATGTCACTAATTTTCTTCAAAATCATCAACTAGGACCTTTAGCAATGTTCTGGTGCAATATCAAAATCATATTTCAATATCACCTATTTGGTGCAGAATCGTGGGTTAGTCATGGTCATCGTTTCGAGGCTATATCGACAATAATTCAATGTCACTAATTTTCTTCAAAATCATCAACTAGGACCTTTAGCAATGTTCTGGTGCAATATCAAAATCATATTTCAATATCACCTATTTGGTGCAGAATCGTGGGTTAGTCATGGTCATCGTTTCGAGGCTATATCGACAATAATTCAATGTCACTAATTTTCTTCAAAATCATCAACTAGGACCTTTAGCAATGTTCTGGTGCAATATCAAAATCATATTTCAATATCACCTATTTGGTGCAGAATCGTGGGTTAGTCATGGTCATCGTTTCGAGGCTATATCGACAATAATTCAATGTCACTAATTTTCTTCAAAATCATCAACTAGGACCTTTAGCAATGTTCTGGTGCAATATCAAAATCATATTTCAATATCACCTATTTGGTGCAGAATCGTGGGTTAGTCATGGTCATCGTTTCGAGGCTATATCGACAATAATTCAATGTCACTAATTTTCTTCAAAATCATCAACTAGGACCTTTAGCAATGTTCTGGTGCAATATCAAAATCATATTTCAATATCACCTATTTGGTGCAGAATCGTGGGTTAGTCATGGTCATCGTTTCGAGGCTATATCGACAATAATTCAATGTCACTAATTTTCTTCAAAATCATCAACTAGGACCTTTAGCAATGTTCTGGTGCAATATCAAAATCATATTTCAATATCACCTATTTGGTGCAGAATCGTGGGTTAGTCATGGTCATCGTTTCGAGGCTATATCGACAATAATTCAATGTCACTAATTTTCTTCAAAATCATCAACTAGGACCTTTAGCAATGTTCTGGTGCAATATCAAAATCATATTTCAATATCACCTATTTGGTGCAGAATCGTGGGTTAGTCATGGTCATCGTTTCGAGGCTATATCGACAATAATTCAATGTCACTAATTTTCTTCAAAATCATCAACTAGGACCTTTAGCAATGTTCTGGTGCAATATCAAAATCATATTTCAATATCACCTATTTGGTGCAGAATCGTGGGTTAGTCATGGTCATCGTTTCGAGGCTATATCGACAATAATTCAATGTCACTAATTTTCTTCAAAATCATCAACTAGGACCTTTAGCAATGTTCTGGTGCAATATCAAAATCATATTTCAATATCACCTATTTGGTGCAGAATCGTGGGTTAGTCATGGTCATCGTTTCGAGGCTATATCGACAATAATTCAATGTCACTAATTTTCTTCAAAATCATCAACTAGGACCTTTAGCAATGTTCTGGTGCAATATCAAAATCATATTTCAATATCACCTATTTGGTGCAGAATCGTGGGTTAGTCATGGTCATCGTTTCGAGGCTATATCGACAATAATTCAATGTCACTAATTTTCTTCAAAATCATCAACTAGGACCTTTAGCAATGTTCTGGTGCAATATCAAAATCATATTTCAATATCACCTATTTGGTGCAGAATCGTGGGTTAGTCATGGTCATCGTTTCGAGGCTATATCGACAATAATTCAATGTCACTAATTTTCTTCAAAATCATCAACTAGGACCTTTAGCAATGTTCTGGTGCAATATCAAAATCATATTTCAATATCACCTATTTGGTGCAGAATCGTGGGTTAGTCATGGTCATCGTTTCAAGGCTATATCGACAATAATTCAATGTCACTAATTTTCTTCAAAATCATCAACTAGGACCTTTAGCAATGTTCTGGTGCAATATCAAAATCATATTTCAATATCACCTATTTGGTGCAGAATCGTGGGTTAGTCATGGTCATCGTTTCGAGGCTATATCGACAATAATTCAATGTCACTAATTTTCTTCAAAATCATCAACTAGGACCTTTAGCAATGTTCTGGTGCAATATCAAAATCATATTTCAATATCACCTATTTGGTGCAGAATCGTGGGTTAGTCATGGTCATCGTTTCGAGGCTATATCGACAATAATTCAATGTCACTAATTTTCTTCAAAATCATCAACTAGGACCTTTAGCAATGTTCTGGTGCAATATCAAAATCATATTTCAATATCACCTATTTGGTGCAGAATCGTGGGTTAGTCATGGTCATCGTTTCGAGGCTATATCGACAATAATTCAATGTCACTAATTTTCTTCAAAATCATCAACTAGGACCTTTAGCAATGTTCTGGTGCAATATCAAAATCATATTTCAATATCACCTATTTGGTGCAGAATCGTGGGTTAGTCATGGTCATCGTTTCGAGGCTATATCGACAATAATTCAATGTCACTAATTTTCTTCAAATCATCAACTAGGACCTTTAGCAATGTTCTGGTGCAATATCAAAATCATATTTCAATATCACCTATTTGGTGCAGAATCGTGGGTTAGTCATGGTCATCGTTTCGAGGCTATATCGACAATAATTCAATGTCACTAATTTTCTTCAAAATCATCAACTAGGACCTTTAGCAATGTTCTGGTGCAATATCAAAATCATATTTCAATATCACCTATTTGGTGCAGAATCGTGGGTTAGTCATGGTCATCGTTTCGAGGCTATATCGACAATAATTCAATGTCACTAATTTTCTTCAAAATCATCAACTAGGACCTTTAGCAATGTTCTGGTGCAATATCAAAATCATATTTCAATATCACCTATTTGGTGCAGAATCGTGGGTTAGTTAGTCATGGTCATCGTTTCGAGGCTATATCGACAATAATTCAATGTCACTAATTTTCTTCAAAATCATCAACTAGGACCTTTAGCAATGTTCTGGTGCAATATCAAAATCATATTTCAATATCAACTATTTGGTGCAGAATCGTGGGTTAGTTAGTCATGGTCATCATTTCGAGGCTATATCGACAATAATTCAATGTCACTAATTTTATTCAAAATCATCAACTAGGACCGTTAGCAATGTTCTGGTGCAATATCAAAATCATATTTCAATATAACCTATTTGGTGCAGAAATGTGGGTTAGTCATGGTCATCGTTTCGAGGCTATATCGACAATAATTCAATGTCACTAATTTTATTCAAAATCATCAACTAGGACATTACCATACAGTCCTATATGCGATGGGACCCATAGAAGGACTGTGTTGAGGGGTGCCTGATGTCTGGTCAAGATTATAATCTGGTTCTCTTGGCAAGGGAGTGTCGGGCATTTGGGCCGGCGATCTCTTTGATGGCATTCAGAGAGTCTGTAATGATGATGGCACTTCAGTTGTGGAGGTCTTCGAGGGCCAAGTGAATGGCGGCGAGCTCGGTATCGAGAGAAGAAGCAGAGTCTGACACCCTGGTGGTGTTCTTTGTGTTGGAGAAGGGGATGAAGATTCCAGCTCCGGCTCTACCTGATGTTGGGTTAAGGCAGCCATCGGTGTAGACTGTCTTTGCAAGGGGAAATTCCACCTTCGCCTGAGTTATGGCCTCGAGAGCCAGGGAGTGGAGTTCTGTGGTGGTGTAAGCCACCTTGGCAGCAACTAGGTTTGTGGTTTGGGTTTCCACTGGGATGGAAACCCAT
The DNA here is from genome assembly GCA_030323885.1 of Branchipolynoe longqiensis. Taxonomy (NCBI): domain Eukaryota; kingdom Metazoa; phylum Annelida; class Polychaeta; order Phyllodocida; family Polynoidae; genus Branchipolynoe; species Branchipolynoe longqiensis. The sequence goes on from CM059187.1 coordinate 7,234,889, forward strand.
GGTGGCTTGTGAGGGCTCAGGGCGGAGTCTGCAATGTGGAGTCCATGGGAATCCTTGAGGGTGGTGATGGCCGCCTTGAGGCGGTAGGAGATGTGAGGGTGACCGCGGGTCCCATCTCGGAGGTAGGCCGCGGCTCTGTGGATTGTTGGTGAAAGGCCTGAGGAGAGGGTTCTTGTGAGGTGGGTGGTGAGAAGTTGTTTGCCTCGGAGGTGGACGGGAGGGAGTCCGGATTCAAGGAGGAGGATCTCGATCCTGGTGGTGCTGGGAACACGGAGGACAAGCCTGGCAGCCCGGTGTTGGATGTTCTCAATTTTCGGGAACTCGGAAGATCTTGTTCTTGGGTAGTCAAGTTTGGGGGTTGTCAAGCCCGAGGGCTGTGAGAGCGAGTGTGGGCATGGCGTAGTCGAAGAGGGAGCGGACTGCCTGGCGGTAGAACAGTGCGAGTACACCGTCCGGGGCGCCCCAGGAGAAGCCGGAGATCCTCTTCATGAGGAGGAGTCTGTTGGTCATTCTGGTGGCCAGGTGGTGGCAGAGGGCTCTCATGTTCAGGTCTCGGTCTAGTCGGATACCTAGGTAGTCAAAGGTGGAAACGCATTCGATAGGGGATCCATGTAGGTAGAGGGGGTGAAGTGGTTGACCTCTGAACATGTGTATGATCTTGGTCTTGGTGGGGGAGATTTTTAGTCCAAGGTTCCCGGCAGGCGTTTCCTACCAGGTGGAGCACCTGCTCAGCGAGATCTTGTGCGTTGATCGCATGGGAGCAGGTGATGGCGATGTCATCTGCATAGCAGACTATGATTGTGTCTGTGATCTCTAGGGTGGCTAGGTCTTGTTTAAGCCTCCTCACGAGAGATACCATCACTGCCTTGAAGAGGAGGGGGCTGAGCACTGCACCCTGGGGGATGCCATTTTTTAGTTGGAGGTACGGAGAAGAGGCGCCTTGGACACATACTCTGGCTCGCCTGTTCTGGAGGTAATTTCGGACATACACAAGAGGCCAGCTGACGATGCCAGGATCAGCCATTGATGTTAATACCACGTTGTGGTCGATAAGCTCAAAGGCTTTTTCGAGGTCAAGGAAGATGGTTGTTGTCTCGTGTCCATTACCGAGGCCATATGAAATGCTCTCAAAGAGGGTGTCGATGGTGTGCTGGGTGTCTCGTCCTCCTCGGTAGCCGATGACCTCCTCTGGTAGGCCAGTGGTGGGGACTTCTGTGACCATCTTGTGACGTGCGGGGACAATTCTTTTGCTAACCTTCCCGAGGGATTGGAGAAGGGACATGGGTCTGACTTCGCCGGGGGTTTTCTTGGGGATGGGGATGATATCAGCATCCTTCCAAGATTGGGGTATGTCCGCTTTGTAGAAAATATTGTCCTGGAGAGGGAGGAGAGTTTCCCTGTTAGTGGCAGATAACTTTGTCCATGCAGTGTTAGGGACTCCGTCGGCTCCTGGAGTTGTCTTCTTTGTGGTGATGCCTAGGGCACGGCCAAGCTCAGCCCTGGTCAGGTGGGTGTCAAGATTATGGGTGGATTTTGTGGCTATTGATATGTTTATGAGGTCGGCTCTCCAGGTGGAGTTCCTGGTGAGCGCTTGTTGGTGGGCATAAGGAAGGTTGATTGCAGGGTCTGTTCTGTCCATGAACTTTGTGTTGTGTTCTGCTGCAATTTAGCCACGGTGTGGGTAGAGTGGATGGGTGGTGAGTCTCCCATGGATGCTGTTCAGTTTGCGCCAGAGTTGTCTGGAGGTGGTATGAGAGTTTATATTGGTACACCAGAGTTTTCACTACCTGTCCGATTCGTCAAGCTTGACATCTTTGGCCCAACTGGTGGCTATTTTAACGAGATTCTCAGTGCCTCGGTTGGGGTTTGTGCGTAGCTTGTAGAGGAGTTTGTTGCAGAATCTTTTTGCTCTCCTCATTGCAGGTGGTGCGGCCAGTGTGATTACAGGAGATGGTTTGCTTTATGCTTGGTAAGTGACTGTTGTGAACTCATCACATGTGGTCGGTGATCTATTAAGTTTTTAGACGAAGGTTGAAGTTTGCCCAGGCTGCGTGGTTTAGGTTGTATCTGGGTGAAGGTGGGGGGTTGCTGACTTTGGGTGCACTGGTGTGGAGGAGAGCTACATGGTGGGCTGATTATAGTGCTGTGAGCTCCCAGGAAGCTGCGGCTGCAAGGCAGGAGTTGGTGATGCAGAGATCGATTGATGTGCTGATTGATTGATTGATTGATTGGTGGTTGCTTTACGCCGTGTCGGCAGCATAGGCCATATTCACGGTGAGAAATGTTTGTTTTTTGCTCAAACCATCGCTTTTTCATGTAAAGGCAGACAATCAATTATGTGCCAATAGACACTCATTAAATTAGAAAGCTCACAATCATATATTTGTGGTCAAGGGAAACAAATTCCCATAGAAAAAGAAAAGTTTTATTAATAGTTGATAGAATCTATTTAGTAAACTAAAAGCCTCAAAAAGGCTAAAATGTTTTCCTGTTTTACCTTAGTAAAAAGGTCATGCAGTGTAGAACTGTTGGCGCAGGGCCAAAAAATCAACGCAACTTAGTAAAATGTGTTTGAGTGTCAGCGGGGTCTGACACCCAATACATTCAGGGGAAGGTTCCCCCTTGAGCAGAAAAGCATGTGTAAGCCACGAGTGGCCAATACGGCAGTGGCTAAGGACCACTTGGTCCCGCCGACCTCCCGCATGAGTCTGTGGTGGCTTTCCCATAGATGGTTCAATTTCTTTAAGTTTATTAATGTTTTCATCCCACTCATGTTGCCATTTAAATTTTATGTGGGTGGCTATTAGTGGTTTCAGATCAGAGTGAGGGATCAGACACGGTTCAAGATTACAGTTCAGGGCCTTCTTCGAAGCCCGATCAGCTCGTTTGTTCCCTTGTATGCCGGCATGGCCAGGCACCCATCACAGGTGGATGTCATAGCCATCCGTTGTCAGTTGGTTCATTTTATAAATGACCGTTGCTAGAATAGGGTGATTCGTTTTCAGTCCAGCAACAGCCAGGAGGCAAGAGAATGAATCACTGTATATAACATAGTTAGTATGGTTGGATACCTCGATACACTCCAATGCGAGAAGGAGTGCTAGGGCTTCTGCAGTGAAAATCTAGCTCTGATCGGGCAAACGTACACCAAATTTTTCCCGTCGGCAGACTGCCGCAGCAGCTACCCGGCTTTGATCTTTTGAACCATCAGAATATATGGAGAGGTGGTCTGCAAACTGGCCTTGAATCACTACATGCAGCCCTTGGTATTTGAGTGGATGTGTCCCAGACTTCCTCAGTTCCGTGAGTCGGAGGATAACCGATGACTTTCTCAATGACCAGAGGGGATGTTCCAACACTCCAAATCCACTCCCAAGGCCTCCAAATGAGGTTTCATTCGGAGCCTCAGTGGCCAGATGTAATTTGGCCTGGCTTCATACCTGGATTCGTCATGTTGCTCGAATAGACAATTGTGTGCAGGATTCAATGCATTAGTTTTTATCTTGACTACATATTGCATGGCCAGTTTGATTCTCCTGTTGTTAAGTGATGGTTCATTGGATTCGACGTAAAGGCTCTGAACCGGTGAGGTGCGGAAGGCCCCAAGGGCCAGGCGCAGTCCCTGGTGGTGGATCGTGTCTAGCAGCCCAATATATGATTTCCTTGCGGAACCGTATACTATGCTGCCGTAATCCACTCCTGACCGAACCAAGGTTCTGTACATGGAGAGCAGAACATCTCTGTCTGCTCCCCACTCTCAGCTGGACAGCACCCTCAGAATATCTAGCGCTTTCAGGCATCTTGTTTTCAGGTATTTTATATGTGGCACAAAAGACAGTTTTGTGTCGAGAATGAGGCCCAGAAATTTGGTTTTCTCAACGACTTTAATGGGATCCCCATCCAGGGTCAGCTCCGGTTCCGCATGCATTCTATGCAGCAGGCAGAAGTGCATGCAGACTGTTTTGGTCTTGGAAAATTTGAAACCGTTCAGAACTGACCATCGATGGATCCCATTGATGTGCTTGCACTGTAGGTAGGAGAGCCATCGTTGAGGATAGAATGCGATGTTGAGTCGAGGATCTCTGCTAGGAGGACACAGCCTCGAGGCGAATCGATGTTGTTGCGTCCCGAGGAGTACTGGTGTGTGTTAAAGTCTCCCATGACAACTTGGTGATCTGTGCCATTGCCGAGGGCCTGGAAGATATGACTTAGAGTATAAGTAGTGTTGACTGGGTTGTAAATGTTGTATACATCCATGACGGAGTGTGCTAGGTGGAGACATATGCGAAGGGTATCAGCATGAGGGTTGAATCTGTTGGTTGGGATCTTGGTGGAGTGGATGTGGTTTCTTATGAATGTGGTGGTTCCTCGTGAGGCTCTGCCTGCTGCCGTGCATCTTACTGCGGGGAAGTGGTATGTGGTGTAGCCTTTGATATGGGGTGGATCGATGAGGAAGGTTTCTTGGAGAAGTGCGACATCAATTTTCTCTCTTTTTAAGGTGTTGCCAAGAAAAGCTATCTTGGATTTCAGTCCGGCACAGGTCCAGGAGAGATTGGTTAAGGAGTTGTTAGTGGAACGGGGATGCAAGTGTGGGCTGGTGGCAGCATTATTGTGTACCTTCATTTTGGGCTGTCAGGGTGGCACAAAAAGAAGCTGGCAGGTCTTTTTGGACATGCGGAAGGAGGTGCTGGATGTTGGAGTCGACTTGGAGCCAGTTAATTAAGCCAAAGGCTATGGCCTCAACAGAGATTCTGGGTGTTGGTGTGGAAAGTGATGCATTAAGAATGGGGAGGAATATCGGGGTGGGATTTGGGTCAAAGGCAGGGGGGTCGCATGGGGTGGAGGGGAAGGTGGTTTGGGTGAAGGAGTCAGCAGTGGCTACAGTTCGAGTGGATCTGGTCTGTGGGTGGGAGGAGTAGGGGTGGCAGATCTTGGGTTTGGGGGCGGTGAGGTTGAGGGAGAGGAGTGAGGGGGGTAGGGGGGCAGGGCTGGGGTGGAGGGACTATGCATTGGAGGTGGGGAGGGACGGGTAGGAGGAAGCAGAGGAAGAAGGAGGGGCAGTGGAAGGGAGGGCATCAGGTTGGGCAGGCAGGGCAGCAGTAGGGGGGGCATCGGGTTGGGTGGGGGGAGTGGGGCAGACAGGAGGGGGAAGTAGGGGTGGGCTTAGCCACTTCCACAGCTGGATGCGCACAGGGCAGTCTGTACTCTTGGCTTTGTGATTTCCTTTGCAGGCAGAGCACCTGATGGGTGCCTCACAGTTAGCGGCAATGTGCCCTGGAGCGGCACAGCGTGCACAGACAGCGGCAGTGGCTTTGCATTCGTGCTTGTAATGGCTGTTATGTATACGTTGGGTCAAAGGTCAGGCACAGGTCATGACATATGATGCTGGAGAAACGTTCCTAATAAAGTCAGTTACATTACAGAGCTCATGTTGTCCACACATCTTTTACACGGTGTCAGATATAACGGGTCAAACAATACATTATGGCACTGTTGGGATTGAAACCCCCAGGTCCATTGAATTTAGATGAGAAGATGGCCGTTAATTGGAGGACATGGCTACATTCTTTTGAGATATATGCAACAGCTGTAGGAGTATCGGCGAAATCGGAAAAAGTTCAGTGTTGTGTTTTTCTGCATGTAGCTGGGAGCGAGGCGCAGAAAGTACACATGACATTTGAGTTTGACGCTTCGGACAGAGAGAAGTTTGGACCGTTAATTGCTGCCTTTACTCAATATTGTGAGGGCAAGACTAACATCACGGTTGTAAGATATGAATTTAATTCTTACAATCAAACAACTGAAAACATTGACACATACATCCGTGAATTGAAACATCATGTACAACACTGTTGCTATGACACTTTGGAAGGTTCATTACTTCGTGACAGGATTGTATGTGGCATGAAAGATGATGAACTGAGGAATCGATGACTACAGTCTCATAATTTGTCTTTGGAGCAATGCATTCAGATGTGCAGATTAAGTGAGAACAGAGCGACACAAGTAAGCAGGAATAATAACAATCATGAAGATAAAGTGGATGCCATAGCAACCGCCAATGTCAGAAAAGGATTGCACATGACACATGCATCACAATGGCGACGACTGTCATCGATGCAATATCAACAATGCTTTACATCGGCATCCTCCCGTTGCGATCATGCTAGAGGAAACTGCCCAGCCAGAGGAAAAGAATGTTCGGGATGCCACAAAATCGGACATTTTATCAAGGTGTACCGGTTGCTGCAACGTCACCAACACACTGCACCGATAACAAAATTTATGTTGATCCTAACAACGTTGATGAGCAGTGGGTACAACAACAAGTACACGAGGACGAGTATGATTTGTTTGTGGGGGCCATCTACAACAACGAAATTACTGACAGTGATCTATAGTATACGACATTGGATATTAACAACCAAGAAATATCGTTTAAGCTGGACACGGGGTCCGAGGCGAAATTTTACCTCTGGCAACATATAAGAAACTCAGGAGTGCCTGTTTAAAACCATCGAGATGTGCAATTGGTCACTTACGGTGGTCACCGCATACAACCCAACAGAGAAACTACACTGAACATAAAAGGAACTGAACTACGATTTCAAGTGATGGAGGCAGGGAGTGCCATTCTAGGAAAAGAGGCGTGTGCAAGGTTAGGACTGTTGGCACGTATAGACACGATGGACACGGTCCCAATAAACAAGAGAGCACAAGATATGGTAAAGAAATACTCTGATGTTTTTGATGGTTTAGGCCTAATTAAAGTGAATGCAAAAATACATGTCAATGATAATGTACCGCCTGTTGTAGTCCCACCACGCAGAGTACCTATAGCAATTGTAGATGATGTACAGAAAGAATTAAAATGAATGGTCGACCTAGGTGTAATTGTTAAAGAAGATGAACCAACCCCTTGGGTAAATTCTATTACAATCGTTCAGAAACCTGGTAAACTTAGGATTTGCCTAGACCCAACAAAATTAAATCGAGCAATCTTACGAGGCCCATATCCAGTACGGACTGTTGAGGAGGTGGTAGCACAGATAAATGGAGCCAATTATTTTTCAGTTTTAGATTCAAACAGTGGGTACTGGCAAATACAATTAGATGAAAACAGTTCTAAATTATGCACTTTCAATACCCCGTGGGGCAGGTTTCGATATACACGTCGACAGTTTGGGATTAAAACTGCAGGGGACATTTTCATACAAGAAATGAATGAAATATTGATAAATCTACCAGGGGTTCATGTAATATCAGATGATATTTTAATACACGGCAAGGCAATCCAAGAACATGATAAATGCTTAGAAGCAGTTTTACAATGTGCCAGGGAAGTACACCTGAAATTAAACCCTCATAAAACGAAAATTTGCCAGGCAAGTGTAAACTATGTAGGCCATTTAATCACCTCGAATGGGCTAAAACCAAATGTGGACAGAGTCCAAGCGATTCTAGAAATGCCAAGTCCCACAGATAAAGCAGTAGTACAGCGTTTCTTAGGCATGATCGAATATGTCAGTAAGTTCATACCAAACATGGCCCAAATTACCAAGCCATTGAGGACTGTCATTCAAAAACCCGTAGCATGGCACTGAGAAGAGGCTCAGATCAATGGGTTTAAGGAATTAAAAGAACTTTTAATTAAAGCACCATCCAGATTACCATCCAGGTGGATGAATCAAAATACGGTTTGGGAGCTACCCTATTTCAATGTAATCTACCAGTAGCCATGGCATCCAAGGCATTAGATAAAGCACAAATCAGTTATGCAGTTATAGAAAAAGAACTTTTGGCTATATGTTTCGGTTGTAAGAAATTCCATGATTATATCTATAGAAATGAAATAACAATACAAACAGATCATAAACCTCTCGTAGCTATTATGCTTAAACCAATACACCAATTGTCAGCTAGGATGCAAAGAATGCGAATGAGACTCCAAAACTACAACATCAAAGTAACATATTTAAAGGGGTCAAACCTATTTTTTGCAGATACCCTGTCAAGAGCACACACATCAAAAATAGAAGCGAATGACCTCTACGATAATGACATCTCGGTAGCTTCAATAGATATCAGTACTGATATCGTACAGCACATCAGAGCAGGCACCGACATGGATAAGACACTCCAAGAAGTAAAGCACTTAACAATAAATGGCTGGCCTACAATTAATAGGCATATGTTGCTCCCGCTATAAAACCTTATTTTACATATAGGCATGATATTACAACATATGATGGAGTCCTTTTAAAAGGGAACCAGATAATAATCCCTAGGTCATTGCAACCTGATATTTTGGAGAAATTACATGAATCGCATTTAGGGATAGTAAAATGTAAACAACTAGCAAGAGATAATTCTTTTTGGCCAGGCATAAGCAGCCAATTAGAAGAAAAAATCTTGAGATGCCACATATGCCAAGAGTTCAGAAACACACAATCCAAAGAACCATTAATAAATCATACAGTTTTAGACATACCATTTCATAAGGTGGAGTTGATTTATTTCATGTAAATGATACAGATTACATTTTAATCATTGATTATTACACTAAATTCCCTGAAATATTGGAATTGAAGCAAACTTCTAGTCAAAGCAATGGACAGGTCGAATGGTATGTACAGACGTTAAAAAAGATGATAAAAAAATGTATTAAAGATGAACGGGATGTACATATAGCTCTGTTAAACTATAGAAACACTACACTAGATGGCATTGGTGCATCACCAGCGCAATTGTTGATGTCACGCAAATTAAGAACTCGGATACCTACCCTAGTCTATGACCTGAGACCTAAGATACAGAAGTCTAAATTAAATCAAATAAAGCAGAGACAGACAATACAAAAAAAATACTTTGACAAACATGCAGGTACAACACACCCCAAACTAAACACAGGGGACAAAATAAGATACACAAATCATAAAAATGAACGGAAGCAAGGCAGCATTGTACAAACTGAGGTCATCAAACTACCTTGGACCAAAAGTCCGCCTCGGTGGGATCTTTGGAGTGGGGGCTGGTTGGGCTGCGGCTGCTGGGCATGTGTCATCGGACTCATTGTCCCTGGACTTGGGGGTCCTTGTCGGTTTCGGTGGGCGTGGGCTCATGGGGTAGGGAGACTGATCTGTTGGCGATGATGTTGTTGTTCTTGGGCGTGGAAAAGGAGGTGATTGTGGTGGTAGGGAGGCTGGACGAAGAGGTGATGGTGACTGGGTGTGGAGTGTGGTTGACAATGTTCCAAGGTGGTGTGGGAGGGCTTCGCGGAATGGGCTTGGCAGAAGAGGGGCTGCGAGGTGGTGCATTTAGGCCGCTGGGTCCACTGGTTGGTGGAGTGGCACAGGTTAGACTTGGGGGTTCAGTGGTGCCTGGCGACATTGTGGTCTGTCGTAGGAGTGGTGGGGAGAGTGGTATCATCTTGGTCACTGAACTCCGGTTTTATTGGTGGTGCTGGTGGCACAGCATGCATCAGTGGTTCTGGTTCGGGTATAGGTGTTGCTGAATCGACCTGCACCGCCTCACTGTGCACATGCTCCTCCAGTATGCGCCGCAGCTTCTTCTCGTAGACCCGGCGTGTCGACTCTGAGACGGGTCCAGGGTTGATTCCATGGGCCTTCAACTGAGCTCTGAGGTCATCATCCGACAGAGCCGACACTTCATATGCTCCTGCTCCATTCATTACTGTAGATGTTTTATTTTGAGGCAAACCAAGTTTTTTCTTGTTACGTTTTGTCGGTGAATTCAGTATGGTCGACACTTCGTCATCGGACGAAAACTCCCCGTGCTCATTTGCCTCGACATGTTCCCGATATAAGTCCAGGTACACTCCCTTTTTTGCATCCTTTGGGATTGGTATGTTATGGTTCACGAGAATTGCTTTAAGCTTATCTTTGGTGCAGAAATAAGCCATGTTGTCGGTAGATGAAGCTACATGTGTTGCACCTGAGTGGTTTTGATTAATCCTTAATGAAAGGACCATGCCAGCTTCTGACAGTTAAAATCGGGAATGAGAGCATGCGTCCACTGAACAGAAAAACATTTAAACAAATTAGATCACATCAATGACAATGGAGATGTAACGGTGTTGATAAGCAAAATGGTACCCCATTGATGTGGAGAATTTATCTGCTCCATCAAACCAGGCTGATGTATTCATGAATAAATGTTTTTTATGAGGCGGTACAACTTGAAACAAAGAAGGATTGTATGTAACTTAGCGTTCTCTGATGAATTGTGTGATGATGACAATGTCTGTGTATGGGGGTGTATGCTCGCGACTTAACGTCTCGCCATCTAGCCACCATGCCAAAAACTGTTTGTTGTGTTGCAACACGCAGGTATAGTTCTTGAACCACACAGCATGTGATGCTGTGCTTGGATTTATGCTAATTGAAATGTGCCTCTAGGCATCTGTGCATCCGTGTGCCATCTTTCCAGGCATCTGTGCATATTTGTCACTTGTCACTTTAATGTCAGTGCTGCTTCTGTTGGTGCCCGGGGAGTTGCTGCCGGATGCACCGCAGCTGTTTGTGACCAAGGTGTTGATCCCTGGTACACTAAACTTGCATTACATATTGGTTGGTGACCTGAGTGCTGATGTCCGTTATGCATCAGAAGCAATGGGCCTGAAAGCACCATTGCCTCCCCATCTGACACCATGTAATATATATTGATGTCGACACTGTAACTTCTAGTTTGCAACTGTCTTTATTTAGAACATTCTCTCATGACGTAACCCTGTGCCACACTGGAGGCGTTCGGACAACAACACAACTGAAACACACATATATTACAATGGGACGGTCGGCCACAGGCCCTGAGGATAGAGTCAGTCGCTCTCCTGGACCCAAGTGTGGTTGCCAATGCTCGACTGTTTGTGTTGACAACCACTTTGAGGCCAGAAGCATCATAAAGGGTGAGATTTCTAACTGCTATCACCAAGTTCACAGATTGTGAGGAAGGTATTATCATAGTGCCCAGGTGAGTAGTTCAGCAGAGAAATCTGTCACATACACATTAGTGAACGTAGTTGAGCGTAGTTGAACGTAGGATATATTAATGTGGGTGAAACGTGCTATCACTACGTTAAGGTAGGGCAGGTTTTGGTTGATCACCCACCTAATAGTACGGATAAATATGTTATGGTATGGATCCCGGTACATTACGGTATGGATCCCAGTACGTCCAACTACGTTTAACTACGTTCAACTAAGTTCAACTATGTTACCCTCCACTACATTCAGCTATGTTCAACTTCATCCACTAATGGCTATGTGGCCACGGCAGAACGGCCAAGGTTTTGTGCGGGTCAAAGTATGCTAGAGTACGCTAGAGTATGCTAGAGTACAGTACAAATTACACTAGAGTATGCTAGAGTACATTATCATCACAGAGGCTATCTCTGCCTCAAACGTACCTCTCTTTTGAACATGTCCAAAGCTTAAATCAGAACTCTCGGCCCACACACGTTCTTATCACGTTCTCATCATGGAGAAGTATGGATGCCGGTACGTTCAACAACGTTCAACCACCAAGAGCTATGCTGCGGCGGCCAATGTCTCCAACAAAGGACAATTGAATGCCAGACTCAACTAACATGGTTGACTGGGGGGAAGCCCACTACCTTCATCCCAGTCCCGAATCCGACTTCGACTAAAGAAAATAAGAATAGTAATAATAGTATTGCGGTGCAGACGCTAGCCGAGCCCGCGATGCTCAAAAAGAAAAAGAATAATCTGTTTGAGTTCCGAAGGGATCTTTGACCCCTACAGACAAAACGTCAAGGGGGTCATCGATCTCCACAAATTTTACCTTAAATCGATATCAGACGCTGGCTGATATTGAGATCCCTGAGACTGCAGAAACCGGCAGTCAAAGTCTCTCCCCCAAACCAAAGGCGAGGGGGAGAACACCTGTCACTGCTCCAAAATGACAGTGACAGGTGGGTCTCTTATTCAATGGAACTGCCAAGGTTTTAGGAGCAACATCGAAGAGTTGTCTCTTCTTTGTTGCAAACTCAATCCATTTGCTGTTTGCCTACAGGAAACTTATATAAAAGCTTCTGAGAGTTGTAGTCTTAAAGGCTACACCATTTATAACAAGCACGTACCAGATGGAAATCCCAGTGGCGTTAGAAACAACACTACAGGCTGTAGCTTTTTGTCTGACACTGCATAAGACTCTCTGTTCCATTTACATTCCTCCGAGCTCCATTCTCACTTTACAAGAACTGGATGCCCTTGTGGACCAGTTATCATCCCCATCTTTACTTATGGGTGACTTTAATGGCCACAACCCAATATGGGGGGGGGGGGACAATAGGAACGCTAAAGGCAAGAGAATTGAGGACCTTGAGGCCAGTCATGCTCTGTGTGTATTGAACGATGGTTCGTACACATATCTGCATCCCGGCTACGGAACATACTCTGCCATTGATCTCAGCATTGTAGAACCAGAACTGGCGCTGGACTTTTCGGGGAGGGTCTGGGACGACCTGTGTGGGAGCGATCACTTCCCAATTATTCTTAATTACGAGGGGGCATCTCCCTTACAAATATTTCACAGTGGACAGGCTTGAATTATTCACAGTCTATCAGAACAGCACACCATCGGGACAAGTGGAGAACCATTGCATCCAACCCTCGACTAGAGGACGGAACTATTGATTGATTGATCTCTCTTAGAGTGAGAGAGGGGCTGATGGCTGCGTAAAGCCGACTGGACCACCTTCTAGACCCTATCTCATGAGGAGTTCACTCCAGACATCAGTGACATCGATTCCTTCACTGAGAGTTTGGAGGCAGTGCTGGAGATGATTCGTTTCTAGCATCACTATGCGCATGCCATTGGGAAAAGTGTCGACAATGATCAGGAGAATCAAATGAAGGGGAGGTGATTCTTCTGTAGTCCAGCACTTGAAACAGAATGGCAGCATTCTCACATCACTCGATGAAATAAGTGAAGAATTGGCTCGCACCTTTGCTGGAAACTCGTCTTTGGCAAACTGCCTCCTGGGCTTTCTGGCCGCCAAGGAACGCCAAGATAGCGAGGAGCACTACAACGCCCCATTCAGTATGGGTGAGTTGAGGTGTTCTTTGGAAAGCTCGCATGGCATGGCAATTGGACCTGATGGAATTCATTATCAATATTTTAAACATCTACCCAAACCTGTGCTGAGACTGTTGCTTCAACTCTTCAACAACATCTGGGAGTCAGGTGTAGTCCCCGCCTCTTGGCGGGAGGCGACAGTAATACCCAACAACTTGGAGTCAAGCCTGGTAAAGACCAGAGTGAAGCCAACAACTATCGTCCCATAGCCCTCACAAGCTGCATCTGTAAAACCATGGTGCGTATGGTAAACAACCGCCTCGTCTGGCTACTGGAGTCAGGACACCACCTGTCCAACCTCCAATGTGGCTTCAGACCATCGACCATTTGTTTGCATGGAGACTTTCATAAGCGATGCTTTCCTTAAGAAGGAGCATGTTGTGGCTGTCTTTTTTTACCTCGAAAAAGCCTACGACACAACGTGGCAGCACGGCATCATGGAAGATCTCCATGTGATTGGCCTTCGTGGCCACCTGCCAACTTTTATCAAGAACTTTCTAGCCTTCAGGCATTTCCGCGTCCACGTCCACTACCTATTCTAGCCTACACTCACAGGAACTAGGAGTACCTCAAGCCAGCACACTGGCCATGACCCCTGTAGGGGTCAAGGTCAATGGTATTGCTGCTGTGATGAAGCGGGGGGGTCTCCTGTAGTCTTTTTGTGGATGACTTTGTCTTATATTACAGGGGTGCTAACATGAATGTCATAGAGAGACAGCTACAATTAAGTATAAATGGGATCCATTGATGGTCAGTTCTGAACGTATTCAAATTTTCCAAGACAAAAACAGCCTGCATGCACTTCTGCCTGCTGCATAGAATGCATGCAGAACTGGAGCTGACCCTTGATGGAGATCCCATTAAAGTCGTTGAGGAAACAAAATTGTTGGGCCTCATTTTCGACGCAAAACTGTCTTTCATGCCACATATAAAGTACCTGAAAACAAGATGCCTGAAAGCGCTAGATATTCTGAGGGCGCTGTCCAGCTCAGAGTGTTCTGCTCTCCGTGTACCGAACCTTGGTTCGGTCATGAGTGGATTACGGCAGCATAGTATACGGTTCCGTAAGGAAACCGTATATTGGGCTACTAAGCATGGTCCACCACCAGGGGCTGTGCCTGGCCCTTGGGGCCTTCCGCACCTCACCGGTTCAGAGCCTCTATGTTGAAGCCAACGAACCATCACTTAAAAACAGGAGAATCAAACTGGCCATGCAATATGTATTCAAGATAAAAACTAATGCATTGAATCCTGCACACAATTGTCTATTCGAGCATCATGACGAATCGAGGTATGAAGCCAGGCTGAATTATATCCGACCACTGAGGCTCCGAATGAAACCTCATTTGGAGGCCTTTGGCGTGGATTTGGATGATGCCAAAGTCCTAGAACATCCCCCGTGGTCATTGAGGAAGCCATCGGTTATCCTCCGACTCACGGAACTGAAAAGTCTGGGACACATCCACTCAAATACCAAGGACTGCATGCAGAGATTCAAGGCCAGTTTGCAGATCACCTCTCCATATAAACTGATGGTTCGAAAGACCAAAGCCGGGTAGCTGCTGTGGCAGTATGCCGCAGGGAACAAATTTGGGGTATGCTTGCCTGATCAGAGCTAGATTTTCACTGTGGAAGCCCAAGCACTCCTTCTCACATTGGAGTGTATCGAGGTATCCAACCACACTAACTATGTTATATACAGTGATTCGTTCTCTTGCCTCCTGGCTGTTGCTGGACTGAAAACGAATCACCCTATTCTAGCAACGGTCATTTATATAATGAACCAACTGACAACGGATGGGTATGACATCCACCTGTGCTGGGTGCCTGGCCATGCCGGCATACAAGGAAACAAAGAGCTGATCGGGCTGCGAAGAAGGCCCTGAACTGTGATCTTGAACTGTGTCTGATCCCTCACTCTGATCTGAAATCACTAATAGCCACCCACATAAAATCCAAATGGCAACATGAGTGGGATGAAAACATTAATAAACTTATAGAAATTGAACCATCTGTGGGAAAACCACCACATACTCATGCGGAAGGTTGGCGGGACCAAGTGGTCCTTAGCCTCTGCCGTATTGGCCACTCGTAGCTTACACATGCTTTTCTGCTCAAGGGGGAGCCTCCCCCTGAATGTATTGTGTGTCAGTCCCCGCTGACACTCAAACACATTTGACTAAGTTGTCTTGATTTTTTGGCCATGCGCAAACAATTATACATTGCAGAGAGTATGCATGACCTTTTTACTAAAGTAAAACAAGAAGATATTTGATCCTTTTTGAGGGCAGCTGGTGTGTACCACCTCATATAGTTTGCTAAATAAATTCTAACAATTATTAATAAACTTTTCTTTTTTTTACAGGATTTGTTTCCCTCAGCCACAAATATATAATTGCGAGCTTTTTAATTTAATGAATGTATATTGGCACATAATTGCTTGCCTGCTTTTACATGTAAAAGCGATGGTTTGAACAACAACAAAAACATTTCTTGCCGTGAATGTGGCCTATGCTGCGAAACGGCATAAAGCAACCACCAATCAATCAATCAATCGTTCAACTATGTTCAACTACGTTCAACTACTTTCAACTAGGTTAGCCTCCACTACGTTCAACTACGTTCACTAAAGTGTATGGGACCAGGCCTTAACACTCGATGGTCCAGTTCACGTTGGTTGGAGGTGGGATCAGATAATTGCTATTGTCCTCACACTTACATAGATATATATCATATCAAAAGTGTGAGTTGCAATCGTCCGCCTCAGGGTGGAGGAAAGTAACCGGCACATGAATTTCCTTCTGGGGGATGCACGCACCATGTGGGTTATCTTTCGTGTTCATGAGGGACTGGAGCACTTTCCCTGTTTCCTGCTCATTGTAATGTTTGACAACCCCCTCAAGGTTCAGTATTGGGCAATGAGTAATCATCATCTCCAATCTTGCTAACTTTTTCTCAGACCTAGATCCTCGCAAATAGGTAGAAATGTAGCAGGACAAAAAAGACAGAGACCAGCTTCATAGAATCCTACATATCAGAACACGCTCCCGGATATTAGGAAAGATGTCTACATCAGTTCGTTGCAATCTGAATAAAAACACTGTGATGAGTATATTTTCACAATGAACACAAAAACGACAGGTGAGGAAAGCAGAATTAGCCGGATCTTGATATTAGTTACATGTGTTTATGAATTGTTTATTTGCTACTTTGTTGGGATTTTACATCCTGGCACTATCATATCATGGTCATATCAGGACGGGTACTGACTTGTGCACGAATGCACTCATGACAACTTTATAGTGCTTCCTCGTGCGCAGACCGAGCGACCGGCACCATTACCCAATATCCTGCTCAGCCATATTATCATAATACTAAGCAAACTAGTCCTATTAGTGCCAGACTAGGTAGCGACAAACATCCGTCCGAGGTTCAAACTCACGACCTCCCACACTGGTAGCCAACCAGTGCTCTTACCGATCTCAAGTCGATACCGGTTCGAATATGATCTTAGATGTTGTTAGAAATACGCAAAACCCCAACAACAAAATCAAATCAAATGCATTTATAGTCCTGCTGCGGCTGACACATACAAAAATGTTAAATTGTTTGCTACTACTAACATCTCTTTTATATTGATTACAATTGATGTAGACAGTGCTTACTAGCTCTGTATGTAGGGTGTCCACATATAATACACACCAAATTAAACTCTACATTTTCTCTCCAATGCAGCTAGTGTGGTGTAAGTAATTTATGTACATCTTGCTGCAGGCTATCGACCGGTGTGGCGTGCTCAGCCGTGTACCATGCTCAGCCGTGTGATTAGACTCAAACTCAAGGCATTGTCAATGGTCATGAGTAATCTTCATACAGAAAATACAGAACAAGTGAAATATCTCTAAAACCACACCACCTATTAACAAACGCTTGGTACACATATATGTATAGAAAACATCTTCACCAAAAAGATTATATTAAATTTATAAGGTTAGGGTTCTTGATTTCTATTAATTGTGATTAAAACTAATGTTTTGCACTGCGCGTACAGTCAAACTCAAGGCATTGTCAATGGTGGTGAGCAATCTTCATACAGAAATTCCAGGAAAAGTGAAATATCTCTAAAACCACACCACCTAGAAACAAATCGCTTGGTACACATATAGAAAACATCTTTACCAAAAACATTATATTAAATTTATAAGCTTAGTGACTCACGACCATTGACAATGCCTTGAGTTTGAGTCTATGCACACGGCTGAGCACGGTACACGGCTGAAAACGCCACATCGGAACGTTGCCGACCCATTCTACCTGTACGTGTTCTGATTGGTCGAATAGATCATTACCCGTAGCTGAGCTTGCATTATTTATACTATTGCTCAGCAGGCCGGAATCGTCCAGGTATTCCACGGCATCAATATACTTTGTTTACTTAATCGTAAGCAATACGTTATCAAGTAAACTTCAGCCATATGCTGTAGCTACATTTGTGTAAACCCAAACTTATGTCTGTGTCCAGTATCAGGGGCCATACTTGACGGTCTGGCACCATGGTGATCGGCGCGCCATGGCGGGAAGACCCCTACGTGTGACGTCATACTGTGTCGATATTAGAATAGCAAAGTTAAGTGTCGAGAACGGAGCCGTCTGCGTAAAAGAGACGGAGGCGGCACACAACCCCAGTCGGCGCACACACACTCACACCGTTCATGTCGACTATCTGACGGCCGACCTTCACCGCACCACGCCTCCCCTATACGCACGGAGCACCAAGCACTGCCGATTGCGGCATAAAGCCGCATTTCGCAAAGCTTTGCCTGGTGCATAGGACATCGCTCTGTACAGTGCGCCCGTCTCACCAGCCTGTGTTCACGCACTGCTGCTACCAGCCCTGTTAAACCGTGCCACGCCCAACAACACTGCATACCTTGTGGATATCGTGGAGTGGTGATATCATTCGCATCCGTGATCCGGACACTACGGTGTTTAAACAAGTAAATTCTCGTATTCCCGGCTATTACAAAATGACCACACATAATAATTGCGGGCTGGGCACTGAAGCCGCTATGACACTGAGTCAAAGCATGGATTCAGTCAACACTACACCAGAGGAGGAGGTAAGTGTCTTCTTTATCGTCCTTATATGTGTAATATCAATGTGCAGTGTGAACTACTGCCGACATTGTGGACAAACGGTAACACCACTTCAATCATTTCCAAGTGAAGATATGATTCCGGTTGAATACCCTCCGATCACAGAAACATGAAGCGTATAGACATACCGTACCTAATCATGCTGTCGTGGGGGTGTTGAAAATGGGAAATATTGCGACTAGGGTGGGAATCGAACCCACATCTCTTGCATTTCGGGCCAGCGTGCTAACCATTACACCACTTAGACTTTGTGATATAACAGCCCTACCCACGTCTACCTGTCTATGCCTGAGAGGTTAGTGCAGACCACTACAATGCAGAACAGGTGACCGCACGGATCCCATGCAGAAAGTCGTAGGTTCGATCACTGACGGAGTAAAATAAAGACTTGACAAATTAATGCTTGTCGTTATTTTGCCCAGTGTTCAGCCTTATTAGGATCAAACTATGACCGGTTGGTTCAGCATCAGGGAGGGCTCTTTTCGGTTAGACTATTGAGTGGGACATTGGATAACGGTGAAGGCGAAACCGTGTCCCAGTGGCGCAGCCCTATTGAGAGCGTGCTGTCACTACTACTCGATACCCGCCCTGATATGACCTTCGGTATTGATAGGCCACAAACCGCCAATAAACAAACAAGCATATCACATATTCCGTATACCAGTCATTGATAATTATCAGAAGGAAGATAATTATCAATGACTGGCATACGGAATATAAACTCTGTTATTAGAGAAGTAACATAAGCACGATGCTCGTTAGTCAGCTCAGCGTGTGCCAAAGACTCTATAACACTAAGATGGCTCACTCAGCATGTACTGTGTAATCAAGAGAACAGCCAGCACACCAGGTGGTGGGTTTGATCATTTTGATAGCATTTTCATGGGTTGTGCGAATGGTGTGTGTGTGCTTGAGCATGTGTGTGTCTGTGCGCGTGCATGTGTGTGCGCGTGTGTCAATGTGCTGGAAGAAGGATGCTGGGGGAATGTGTGTATGGTGGCGGGGGTGGGTGGGGTGGAGGGGCAGATTTGGGGTAGCGGTGGAGGTGGGATTTCTATAGGAGAAGCAACACGCAACACGCAACCCGTAGGGACCTCCCTTCCCCCCCCCCCACCCCCCGCTTACATCAGGGAGGGGGTCGTGAGATGTGGTGTGAGAGTGCCGACTGAGGTGGGTGAGGACGGGGAGGGGGAGAGGAAGAGGGAGGAAGGGGCAGGAAAAGGGAAGTTGTGGGGGAGGAAGGGGCAGGGAAGATGGGAGGGGGAGGGGGAGGAGGAGGAGGCTGGAGAGGGGGAGGAAGGGGGAGGAAGAGGGAGTGTTGTGGGTGGGGGGGGGAGGGGCGGGAGAGGAAGGGGGAAGGGGAAGGAGGGGGGGAGGGAGTGTGTGGTGTGAGAGCGCCAAGTGAGGTGGGTGAGGAGGGGGTGGGGAGAGGGAGGGGGCGGCGGGGGGGGGGGGGGGGGTGCGGGGGGAAGGGGGAGGAAGGAGGAGGAAGGGGGAGGAAAGGGAGGTGTGGTGTGAGAGCGCTGGGTAAGGTGGATGAGGAGGGAGAGGGTAAGGTGGGGTGGGGATGGGAGGGGGAAGGAGAGGGGAAGGGCAGTGAGGCCGGGGGAGGGTGGGACCAGAGGGGGAGGGGAGGGGATGGAAGGGGAGTGAGGGAAAGGGAGGGAGGGGGAAGGAGGGAGCGTAGGGCGGTAGGGGGAGGGCGGGGGAATGAGGGAGGGCGGGCAGAGGGAGGTGGGGATACCTCAGGGAGTTTGACGCCAAATCCAAATGAAGGCAATCTCTCTTTTTTAAATTTTAAACTCACCCTCTCACCTTGTATGTGTTTACATATGAAACACCAGCCAGCAGCCGGGCTGATCAAACACACCACAAGATGGCACTGTGAAATTTACATTACCATGGGAGAGATACGGAGTGAGCCATCTTAGTGTTATAAGGGCTTTGCTTTAGCTTTAGAAATGTATAAGCATACTGAGACTGTGAGAGTGAGAAGCTACACAACAAAACAAGCAAGCATCAATGGAGCCAACGATCCTGATTCCATGAACGATTAGAAACCAGTATCGGCAGGTGCTGCTGAAATTAAGATCACCGTTTCTAATATTTCCTGTAAATAAAGGTTGCAAATTACTAAAAAGAATTGTGATTGTTAGCTGATGGGATCAGCGAAATGACTACACTGACCATCCCGACCTTCGGGCCAAGTACGAGGTGTAGTATTGACCTTCACCTGCACCAACCATAAACAAGCACCATCACTTCTACTGTCAATTCAAAATAACTACTTTTCCTTAAACACTATTTAAAATTCATATCGCAATAATCAATTTCCTACAATTTTGACGATTGAATTGGACTCCCTAAGGCCCTTAAGCCTTACCCTCAGAAATGAATATTAAACAAGTGTGGTTTGGAAAATGGTCGGGTAACACATTAAATATGCACTACATGACAGATACACCACATTACATATACACTAATGATATATATACTACATTACATATACAATACATAACATATACACTACGTGATATACACACTACATTGAATAGACATGACATAATATATGTACTACATTACATGGGTATCCGGGTATTGCAGTACCTACCTGCTAAAATACCTCAGGGAGTTTGACGCCCCTGCCTTGCAAAGTTATAAACCACTGCCTTGTGGTGTACAGGTACTTGATAGAACCAAAGGCTAAGGGAGCAAACCCTAACAGAAAACCATGCTTCCGTGGCAGCATTAAGGGCGGTGATGAATGCAACTCCCAACATCTCCCGACCAGCCACTGCAGGGACAAATAGTTTGCACCTGTCTTGACGTGTTCTTGTAGGTGTGAGACCTCTATTTGCTCCCCAAGAGAGTGCTGCTAGTAACTTGCAAAAGCCAGCAGCACTTCAACACTTTGCAAGCAGCTTTTATGAAATGCACAACTGCACAGAATAGCAGCACTTAAGAAATAAAAGCAGTCTTTGTCACATTGTGACCGACATTATGATGATTACATATACACTACATTACATATACACTACATTACATATACACTACATTACATATACAATACATGATATATACACTACAGTACATATGCACTATATTACATATACACTACATTACATATGAACTACATGATATATACGCTACATGATATATACATTACATGATATATACACTACATTACATATGCACTACATTACATATACACTACATGATATATACGTTACATTACATATACACTGACGTACATAATACACTACATGATATATACACTACATGATATATACACAACATTACATATACACTACATTAAATATGCACTACATTACATATACACTACACGATACATAAATTACATTACAGATACACTGAATTACAATAAATAACATATACCCTACATGATATACACACTGCATTGCATAGGCATGACATGTACTACATTACATAAAGACTACATTACATATACACTACATTACATATACAATCCACAATATATACACTACAGTACATATGCACTATATTACATATACACTACATTACATATAGTGTATACACTACCTTACATATAAACTACATGATATATACACTACATGATTTATATGCAGCAGTCTGTCGACGGGAAAAATTTGGTGTTCGTTTGCCCGATCAGAGCTAGATTTTCACTGCAGAAGCCCAAGCACTCCTTCTCGCGTTGGAGTGTATCGAAGTATCCAACCACACTAACTATGTTATATACAGTGATTCGTTCTCTTGCCTCCTGGCTGTTGCTGGACTGAAAACGAATCACCCTATTCTAGCAACGGTCATTTATAAAATGAACCAACTGACAACGGATGGGTATGACATCCACCTGTGCTGGGTGCCTGGCCATGCCGGCATACAAGGAAACGAACGAGCTGATCGGGCTGCGAAGAAGGCCCTGAACTGATCTTGAACTGTGTCTGATCCCTCACTCTGATCTGAAACCACTAATAGCCACCCACATAAAATCCAAATGGCAACATGAGTGGGATGAAAACATTAATAAACTGTAAGAAATTGAACCATCGGTGGGAAAGCCACCACAGACTCATGCGGGAGGTCGGTGGGACCAAGTGGTCCTTAGCCGCTGCCGTATTGGCCACTCGTGGCTTACACTTGCTTTTCTGCTCAAGGGGGAACCTCCCCCTGAATGTATTGGGTGTCACTCCCCGCTGACACTCAAACACATTTTACTAAGTTGCGTTGATTTTTTGGCCCTGCGCCAACAGTTCTAAACTGCAGACCTTTTAGCCTGTTTGAGGGCAGCTGGACTGTACCACCTCATATAGTTTACTAAATAGATTCTATCAATTGTTAATAAAACTTTTCTTTTTCTATGGGAATTTGTTTCCCTTGACCACAAATATATGATTGTGAGCTTTCTAATTTAATGAGTGTCTAATGGCACATAATTGATTGTCTGCTTTTACATGTAAAAGCGATGGTTTGAACAAAAAACAAACATTTCTCGCCGTGAATATGGCCGATGCTGCCGACACGGCGTAAAGCAACCACCAATCAATCAATCATTAACATCATTTATACACTACATGATATATACACTACCTTACATATACACTACATTACATATGCACTATATTATATATACACTACATGATATATACATTACATTACAGATACACTAAATTACATATACACTACATGATATATACACTACATGATATATACACTACATGATATATACATTACATGATATATTATAACCACACTACATTACATATACACTACATGACATATACATTACATTACAGATACACTACATTACATATGCACTACATGATATATGCACGTCATTACATATACACTACATGACATACACACTACATGACATATACACTACAGTACAAATACATGACATGATATACACACTAAATGATATATACACTACACGACATATACACTACATTACATATGTGATACATGATATATATATATGCTACTTGACATATGTACACTGCATTACATATATACAATACATTACATGAGATACACACTACACGATTTATACACTACATTACATATACCCTGCATGACATATTACATTACATAAATTACATTATATATACACTATATTTCACAATATAGTACATATGCACTAAGTTACATATACACTGTATTCCATACACACGATATTGCATATACACTATATTACATATACACTATATTAGACATACACTATATTACACAAACACTATATTACACATACACTATATTACACATGCACTATAATACATATACACTATATTACAAAGACACTATATTACGTATACACTATATTACATATACACTATAGTACATATACATTATACTACATGTACATTATATTGCGTATACACTATTTTAGTGTATTACATATATATGCACTATCTGACTTACAAGATTTCAAATACACTACAGTACATACACATTGTATTACATATCCACTATATTATATGTACAATATTACATATGCACAACATTGTATATCCACTATAGGCCTATTAAATAGATATTACATATGCCCTACATTATACACTATATTGCATATATATTATATTGCGTATATACACTATTTAACATATACTCTACATTACATATACACATACACTATATTAAATCATTGCCAAGTTATACCACTAAGTACACTCTAGATGAAGGCACTCGCGTCCAAATCAAGTGATATGAAGAGTGGTTGCTTGACACATTTGGGGATTCGGTTTGTTTGTTTGTTGTTGTTTTACGTCCTAGCAACATCGAAGGTCATATCAGGACGGGTACCGACTTGTGACAGTGCGCACTCATGGCGACTTTATAGTGCTGTCTCACTGGGAAACGAAGCCGCTGGCACCATGACCTGGTATCTCACTCAGTCACATTATCCTGACACTGAGCACACCAGTCCTTGCCCTGTCCTAATAATGCCGAGCCCCTGGCTAGGAAGCGACAAGTATAAATTCATAAGTCATTGGTTTGACTCGACCAGGGTTCGAACCCACGACCCCACGATCTACCAGCACGGGAGACTGACGCTCTTACTCATTCGGCCATCCCATCTGGTCACGGTGTTGGGGCTCTAAAAAAAGTCACCATCAATTCTTTCCAAACAGGGTGGTCGCTGCAGCAGGCCGGCTCATTGATCGACAGCTTGCGGTCTTGGAGTTGATGATGATGGAAAATGGAAGGACAGGCCCATCTCATCTAGTGCTCCACAATCCTTCAATAACACTGAACGACGGGAACAAGCAGCTGCTGACAAACCTGTTGTGCGGCGATGTGTATGAACCATGACAGAAATTAAAGGATTAAAATTTAAAGATATTCACTATTGAAACTACCATATTCATTTCCGCATACCTGATTTCTATCTATTGGGCAATATTCATAAAGATTGGGTGATGGTTAGATGCATTTGAGGATGAACAGTATGCAATGTCAACACAGTCGCTCACCCTGGTCGCTGATCTTTTCTTAAATTCAAAATTGCATAACTTTATTAACATATATGTTAATATATAATAACCATTTTAAAGCTTTTATTAATATGTAATTACTAAGATGTGTTGTTTAACCACGTTACGCAGATAACTACACTAACAGTGCTGCATGGTACATGATACCACCATAACGATCCAGACTTGAAGTTGACATTGTAGTTAAAGAATGGGAAAATCACCATGCAAGGGTCACCCAATCTTCCTGAAAACTGGCCAATAGGTAGAAAACAGGTATAACTAGATCAGGCTCATATCCTCACATCCCCGCAGATCGGCGACGCGTGAGAAGTAAACAAACTGATTCCAGCAGTCTCCTGTCTACTACTGCCGATTTCTGTATGTATACCTGTCAACTAATTACTACAGAACATTACTAAGGCGTAAAAGGTACCGACATCTGCAAGACATACAATATAATCTAGACCAAAAGCAGATCAACTGGATAAATTCCCTATTATCACTCACATCACTCACATGCTCTGGCAAAACTGGTGAGCCAAGCAAAAGACAGGCAAAAGACAGGTAGCTAGCTGGATAAAAACATTTACCCACATCCACAATAACTTGAATAAGGGTGAATGCTGACTGTAATTTGTAGGCATCAATGGACTAGAGCTTAACCTACATGACTCGTGCGCCACTCCTTTTTTTTCAACAACATATTGTGGATACAAACTTGGAAATGAAAACAAGCCCACAAATCGGGAGGAATATCAATCATTATGTGTATATGGTATTGTGGTGTTCTCTGTGGCGGAGTGGTTAGAGTGTCGTACTTTTTTCTAGGTCAGACTCCTAATCTGAAGGTTGGTGGTTCGATTCCCCATGCCTCCCACCTCTGCCAATTTGGATTTCCACCGCTGTGGATAACTTACAGCGTCATCAAAGGGCAGTTGCTCTCATACCATGTCTGTGTGGTGTAGGAGGTGAAAAATCCCTTGGGTCGGTAAAAGTGTAGGCTCGGTCTTTCTATCGACAAACTGTCTCATGGTGAAAACAAGTCTGTTGAGGTTTATCCATGATAGGCAGTATAAATCTTCAAGAAAAATAAGAAGAAAAAAATGTGATAAAAAAAACGTCAAAAAGTAAAAAGTAACGAACAGCTAAAGGACACATAGAAGAAGGATCCAGAACAACTGAATTGAATATTTTTTCACCAATTTAAAGTAAAAACACCGTTGAACCTGCTGACAGATCGTCAACAAAGCCAAACGACCTTGACCTTCGATCCAATTGTTTATGGTTGCCGCATAAGCATATTCAGCGCTATACGGAGCGACCCAACCAGCCACGGTGCGACCCAACCAGCCACGGTTAAACTCATTTGAGCCCGTTTAAACTTGTTTCCGGTAC
Organism: Branchipolynoe longqiensis; assembly: GCA_030323885.1. Lineage (NCBI taxonomy): Eukaryota > Metazoa > Annelida > Polychaeta > Phyllodocida > Polynoidae > Branchipolynoe > Branchipolynoe longqiensis. The sequence continues at coordinate 7,261,036 of CM059187.1, forward strand.
AAAGGCTAGAGGACCAAGTTAGAAACTGAGCGATAATAGCTGAAAACTCCTGTGCCTCTGCCTGAGCAAATGAATGCCAAGGGACCAGGCTAGACCTCCGCAGAGCTAGCAGTGTAGTCAAATATTATTTGACTAGTTTATTGTTCAGACATTATCACATATTTATGTATATTTTGCACAGATTAAATTGTTTGAAGTATATTTGAAATTGATCTACATTGATTTCTGTTTAAATCACACAATATCACTATACTTACTGAATGGGAAACTCATTCTGCAAGGGTATGCTCGATATGACCCAGTGGTCAGCCGTTTTTGCTCCTTTCGTCGCTGTGGACCCTTCTCGGTTGCCGGGCATTAGCGAAGCCCTATTATCGCCCAATGCAACACTGACTTGATCTTGAGTTAAAATGGGTGAAACATTAGATGAAGGCACAGACAAGGAAGTGGACAGAAGGATGACCACCAAAATCCTTGCCAACCTCGCTACACTAGCACCAGACGCAGAAATAAAAACTGTCATTGTGAAATACAACCCAGATCAGCCTGCTGATGCCATATACACAAATCTCCAGAAGTGTAGTGCAGCTGCACTCAAAAAGACTGCACAGTTCTTGAGTCTTTCCGAGATTCATCACAAACTGGATTATCGGGAAAATCGAAAATTTTCTACCAGAGACCTGCAGTATGTGCAATGCATCATACTGTATTGAGTTTGGCAGCACACCATTGCTGAAATGCTTTTTATGTGGACAAGGCATTCATGACAAGTTGTAAAGTTTGACCCCTATCTTCATGGCCGCGTCCTGGGTCAACTTCGCAGATTCCTATTATGTCGCTGTAGACTGTGCCCCTGCATAGTCTATGCCGCTCATGGTCACCGTAGTGAGTACCCTCCACAAAGAACAAAGGACACCATAGTCTTCAGTGCTCAGAAAGGAACTGTCTTTTAATGGTCATGTACACAGTATATATTCAAACTCCCACCCACGCATCTACATACAAAGCTCCGGGATGTGGCTGACACGACATGCCCACACATGTCATTGTGTGGGAGGTCAGTCACGCATTCTGGGTATCTCTGATGAGACCAACCAACTTTCCTTAATGTATAGATACAACCTTTATCCAGCAGACTACTCAGTTTTTCCCAGTATAGGGTGTGTGTGCCTGTTGGGAGTTCCCCATCATTCAATACCCATAAACCTGTCCACCACAACCCATACACACATCCGATTCCCAAAGCACCAACATCCTTCTGGAGGCTTTAGAACCCAGCTGATGGGTTACTCAGATGCGGGTTAGCAGGTTCACGCAACACGATGGAGTCTCCATAGACTTTATACATTTGAACATATTTGGTACGGATTCTGTGCACATATATTATAAATCAAATTAAAACTAAAGACATTACTGGGGCTGTCTTTACAAAGTGCTACATTAGCCAAACTGATGGCCGAGACCCACTCCCCCGAATAAAGGGACTCCAATGGATGTGTCCACATTGTGAACCACGAACAACACTGGGAAAGCTAGAAGTTTGTGAACGTATGCACTCTGACGAGAGCCAAAATGAGTCACGAAAGGACAAACAGGAATCTGGGTCAACAAATACACAAGACCCCAAAGCAGATGAAGCTGGTGTGGTTAATACACTGGTAACCAAAGAAAAAACCAGGGATCCCACCAACTACAATAGTGAACAAAATCAGCCACAACCAATCAAGGAGAACAAACCAATGTGTATTCACTACAGAAACAACCGATACAGACATGGAATAACACACAAAGACTGTTCATTCCGGCATCCCAAACCATGCAAAAAATACCTATCGTTTGGAGAGAAACAGTAGAATGGATGCAACAAAGTACAAAATTGTGAATAATTTTCATCCCAAAATGTGTCGAAATGCAACGAATAAAGGGGAATGCCTCAATGAAAATTGCAAATTCATGCATATAAAGGGAACCAAACGCACAAAACCTGAACAACAAAGTAGTACATCAGAGAAAAGTGTGATTACCCGCCAGGAGCAGAGCAGAGCGGAGCTCAACAGCCCACTACAGGTCAAAATGTGGGTGCTTCTACTACCTCACCAAACGAATCAGTGGATTCCTTTTTAGGGCTACTGTAACAAATCCAATACAAACTGCAACAAATAGAATCCACTCAACAAGGTCAATCAAACCTAATCCAGTGCTTAATGACACAGAACCCGCCAGCAGCTAACTACCTACTCAGATGTATGCTCCTGTGACAACAGTGCAACCTCAAACAGCCACAGCCTGGAGGGACAGATGTACAACAGACCGATTTAATAACAGTCAATATTCAAGGAGTTTAACCAAAATCAAACCAAAGTAAAGTTCCTTTCCAAAAAGAAATGGTACAACAATCCAATGGCAAATTTCTCACCATGACTGAGACGCATCTAAAACAGGAGGTATTGGACAGTGAAATGTCAATAGAAGGATACACACCTTTCAGAAGTGATCGACTAGACAGATCCCACGGAGGGGTAATCTTATATGCGCATAACTCTCTGCCATGTATACAACTACTTAGTCACTCAAACCAATACTGCAGTGCTATAATTGTGAAAGCTACAAACTTAAACCTGGTACTAATAACAATGTACCGACCACCAAACTGCCCTAAGGAAGCATTCCAGGACATTATAAACAGGTGTAGTGAATGTATTAATCATCAGGGGTCTCCAACCCCAGATACACTGCTATTTGGAGAATTCAATTTCCCAAACATGGAATGGCCTAGTGGAAAAATACTTGGTGGAAGTCATCATCATCATCATCATGCTGTCGGTCGCGATGCGACAAAGACTACTTTCATTACTTGACTGCCACTCTCCATTTAGCTCTCTGCTGTGAGAATGATCATTTCATGAAAGCTGCCTGCAAAAGGGTTGAAGTGCTGCTGGCTTTTGCAAATTACCAGCGGCACTCTCTCGGGGAGCAAATAGAGGTTTCACACTGGCAAGAACATGTCAAGACAGGCACAAAACTATTTGTCCCTGCAGTGGCTGGTCGGGAGATGTTGGGAGTTCCATACATCAACCGCCCTTAATGCTGCCACAGTGACATGGTTTTCTGTTTAGGCTTTGCTCCCTTAGCCTTCGGTTCTGTCAAGGACCTGTACCACTAGGCAGTGGTTTACAACTCTGCATGGCAGGAGCGTCAAACTCCCTGAGGTATTGCAATACCTGCAATACCTGAAATACCTGCATACATCGTTGCTGGAAGTACCAAGGAGGAACAGGCCCAAGCCACACTTCTTCTAAACCAAGCCAGCAACCACTTCATGAATCAATTCATAACGAAACCAACTAGAAAAAAGAATTTCTAGACCTGGCATTCAGTAACAACATTAATCTTGTTCAGCACTATAATGTGGAACCAACAATTGTAACTGATCACAATATCTTAAATATACGCCTAATCTATGGTCATGATACACCACCAATGGATGAAAGCTATGAAAAACCAACCCTGGCTAAATTTGACTACAAACAAGCAAATTGGGAAAATATGAACAAATCTGGCCGAAATAGACTGGCAAACAAGGATGGCAAATCACGGAATTAACCAGAACATCCCAGGGAAATTGGACAGCAGCCAAAAAAAGAACAAAATCCCTCGAAATAGAAGAATTCTCATGAGGAAAAGAACAAAAACCAACAAGCAGCTAACAACAGCTACCTCAAAGCAAAAACATCAACAAATTATAAAAAAAAATACACAATATTGAGAATGAACTCAAAAGAAGCTATGATCTAGATCGGGAACAGGAGGAAAGAAAAGCTGTAGAAACAATTAAAGTCAATCCAAAATACTTCTACAGTTTCGCAGAAAAATACTCTAAGACAAAATCAACAGTGGGTCCCTTCATTGACGAAAACGAAAAATGTGTCAATGACCCCAAAGCCATGGTAGAAATGTTAAACCGACAATACCATAATATGTTCAGTGACCCGAAACTGGACAAAATGGTTCATGACGCCAAAACATTCTTCCAAAATGCAGAAAGATCAATGCCAACACTAGAAGACTTTGACTTCACCCCTGCAGACATTATAAAGGCAATCGGCACAATGTCATTAAATGCAGCGCCAGGGCCAGAGGCATTCTCTGCAAAACTACTAAAGGAATGCAGATATACACTGGCTGAACCGCTGTACATCATCTGGATACTGGCCAGATACCATGGATTCTCAAACAAGCTATGATCACACCAATACATAAAGGAGACAGTAGAGCACAGCCAAAGAACTATAGGCCTGTATCACTCACCTCCCACCTGACTAAAACATTTGAAAGGGTTATTCTATCAAGGCTGATTGACTTTCTAGAGGACACTCAGCATGGATTCAGAGCACGGAGATCATGTCTATCCCAACTACTAGAGCACTGTGATCAAATCCTACATGAGCTAGAAAAGGGTAACAATATAGATGTTATCTACTTAGACTTCGCAAAGGCATTTGACAAAGTTGACCATGGAATACTTTGTCACAAACTAAAATGTCTGGGCATAGGAGGAAAACTGGGAAGCTGGATACATAACTTCCTCAATGGCAGAACACAAGCAGTCAATATAAATGGAGCTAAATCTGTACTTCTGGATGTCCTCAGTAGTGTACCGCAAGGAACTGTACTAGGACCAATTCTCTTCCTAATACTGCTAATCGACATCGATGGGAATATATCCAGCAATGTCTCGTCCTTTGCTGATTACACTAGAATCTCACATGGAATAACATCAGAGGAAGACGTAGCATGACTCCAATCTGACTTACAAAGAGTATATGAGTGGCAACAAGAAAACAACATGCTATTCAACAAGAAAAAGTTTGAATTACCCAGATATGAAAAAAACCAAGACATCAAAGACACCACCAACTACACTGGCCCTCTCAAAAATCAAATTGGAGAGAAACTATTTTTTTTGTTTTTTTGTTTTTTTGTGACAAGTTTTTTTATTCTGCCCATAACGTATAAGCTCCTATGAGGGTGCTTGTTTTCAACACTGGACAGCTGTGATACTGGATTGGTCTGGTTCCACACTCAGGAGTGTTTACGTGATCTTTCTCGGGCCAACCTTTTGCAGTTTTGCGTGTTAGTGGTTTCTATATTAGTTATTTTGAATTTTCAAAGTTTTTTGCTAACCTGTATATGATAACTTAGCCTACTATGTACATCTACCCAGATGACATACAGACCTGCGGGAGAGGATCCCGTCCCATTGTGGTTTGTTACAGCATCCTTTCACCCACGCCCTGTCCTTAGATAGTACACCAGTGTGCCAGAACACCCCTTGACCCTTCAGGACTGCGACTAGGTGGGATGGTTGTGTTGTATGGTTAGCCATTTTGTATTTCAGGGTGAATTGGATGCATGATCGTGGCCTGCCCGGTTCTGCTTTGGTTTGTGCCAGTACACATACCCAGATGCTCTGCGCCCTATGGTGATAGTCATTTCCAATTCCTTAGTACTTAGGAGGGCTAGTTTCCGTATTTGTAATATCTACCAGCTTTTCTGGCCTGTCTTTTGCTTTTTGTGCCAGAACACAACAAGCAGTGACTGTGCCCACAGTCAAGTGAGATATTGTTCCTTCAGTAGGTGGTTGTATATTACCTTGTTTTCTTTAAGAACCTTTAATAGTGGTCCAGGCTTTTGATTGCCCATTATTGTGTGGGTTGATTATTCCAGGCATGGGCCGCCATGGCCAGTACACTTAATTTTTGTGTTAATTATTGCTGTCAGTAGCACTGGGGCCACCATTTGTATGGTGTCCCTACGGGTGGTTGCTGTGTAGCCTGGTTTTGTGGTGTAATGGTGTGCTAGTATTTTGAGGTGTGTTTCCCTTCTACTCGTTAGTAGTGTTGCATTGCATTTTTTGTGTAATTCTATTTTGGGATATATTTTGTGCACCTGAAGGCATACTTTGAGGGCTCTATTTTGTAGCATCTGTAGTTTGTTTAATAGTTTTGTATTTCCTCCCATGTATACTACATCACCATAGTCAAAGTAGGGGAGGATCATGCCTTTATATATCTTAATTGCCATGTTTTCAGTCATGTAGTATCTCAGTTTAGCCAGTAGCCATATTTTATGGTTTACTTTTTGATAGTATTTGTTATGCAGAGGTCATAATGTAGGTGTCTGTCTAGATCCACACCCAGATATTGGTAGTTGTCTACTTGTTCCAGTTCGGTGATTCCCAGAAGACACTTTATTTTATCGTTAACTCATTAGCCTGGTACCAAATAGTACTGTTTTCGACTTGCTGTTGTTTATGGTTATCCTATTTAGTTGGCACCACTGGATTAGTTTTTTTAGTGTTAGATTCAGTTTCGTTTCTATTTCATCGGTTGTTTTGCCTGCGGCATATACCACCGTATCATCTGCATATAGTTGAATGTTCTCAATTTCTATTTAGTTGTTTAGATCGTTAATATATATGAGGAAGAGAAGTGGCCCCATGACTGACCCTTGGTGTACTCCACAAGTTATCTTTTCCTCATTGGATATGGATAAATTTACTGTGGTGCATTGCTTTTGGTTTTCTAGATAGCTCGCTAGCCATTTTCCTGTTACTCCTGTTATTCCCATTTGGGTTAGTTTACTCCTTAGGATAGGGTGGTCCACCGTGTCAAAAGCTTTGCTGAAGTCTATGAACGCTGCACCCACTAGGTTCTTTTGATTGATACTGTTTGCAATATCGGTTATTATGTTAGCAATTGTTTTTATTGTCGAGTGTTTTTTTCTGAAACCGCCCTGTTTACTGTTTAATATTTTGTGTTCGTTTTGGTGGTTCATAATATGTCTATGCATTATTTTTTCCATTAGTTTACCAGGCAGTGGGAGTATGGAGATCGGTCTATAGTTCCCTAGCACCTGTTTATCCCCTCCTTTGTGGAACGGTGTTACTTTGGCTAGTTTCCAGCAGTCCACGTAAGTACCTTCTGTGAATGATTTGTTGTATAGATCACATATAACATATGGGATGCATCCAAATGCATCTTTCAATACTATACTTGAGGTATTTTCAATGCCCGAGGGCTTGTTGCAATCAATTGATTTTATGAGCTCACTTATCTCTTTTATTGTGGTTGCGCAATCTCCAATGTCTGCGTTTAATTGTGGCACTTTTGTGGTCCAGTTTGTGTTGAACTGTTTGGATAGTTTATTGCCTATGGTAGAAAAATGTTTGTTCATTATATTAGCAGTATCATTGTTGCTGATTTCCATTCCCTCGTTGTTGTAAAGGGTAATCAATCCTTTATTTTTATTATTTGGTATTAGTATTTTCACATTGTTCCCGATTTTGCGTGAGTTTTTTTCCCATTGTTGGTCTTGTTTGACAATGTACCGTCTTTTGGCTTTTCTCACTGATTTCTGGCTATGATTTCTTGCTTTATGGTAGTTTTCTATGTCTAGTAGTCGCTTGCTTGCTTTAGCTAATTTACTTGTTTTATATTTGTCCATAATTAGGTTGATTAATTCTGGGGTCAGCTATGGGTCTTGGTTGTTTTTGATTTTAAGTTTTTTTATTGGGAAGGTAGTGTCCAGATGCTTTGTGACTTCCCCAATGATATTGTTCTATTGGTCATTTACACCTATATCAGTTGGAAATGGAAATTTAATTTTTTCTTTCAGATCAGTTTCTCGTGCCTCTTTTGTGTAGTTTTTGTATGATCTACCCATATGGGGATTAGTTTTGTTTTTGTTTTTATTTTCTTTCTAGTAACATATATCACTTCATGATCACTAATGTCCCAGTTTCTTGTTCCTGAGGTGTGGGTATGATTTGAGTCTTTTATTATTAGGTCTATTATCGGGCTGTTTTCTCCAAGCCTTGTTAGCTAACTCATTTTTTGCTTTAACCCTCTGCCTTTGATTAAGTTCTCTAGTGAGTGTTTGTTTTTGTTGTTTGTTCTGTAGTTTATATTGAAGTCCCCTAGTAAGAATATCTCAGCCATCGTCAGTTTCGACACACTTTCTAGGGATGTCTCCTGGCAGTTTAGATGGGCAAAATGCATGGCTACAATCAATCTCTTCCACCATATTTGTGCGGCAGTTAGGTCTAAATAACTGTTTGTGCTGGAGGTGGTTTTTAGTGTGGAATTGGGATTTGTATTTAAAACTACTCATCCTGCATTATGTGGTCACCTTGTTTAACTTTCAGATGAGTTTCTCGTGCCTCTTTTGTGTAGTTTTTGTATGATCTACCCATATGGGGATTAGTTTTGTTTTTGTTTTTATTTTCTTTCTAGTAACATATATCACTTCATGATCGCTAATGTCCCAGTTTCTTGTTCCTGAGGTGTGGGTATGATTTGAGTCTTTTATTATTAGGTCTATTATCGGGCTGTTTTCTCCAAGCCTTGTTAGCTAACTCATTTTTTGCTTTAACCCTCTGCCTTTGATTAAGTTCTCTAGTGAGTGTTTGTTTTTGTTGTTTGTTCTGTAGTTTATATTGAAGTCCCCTAGTAAGAATATCTCAGCCTTCGTCAGTTTCGACACACTTTCTAGGGATGTCTCCTGGCAGTTTAGATGGGCAAAATGAATGGCTACAATCAATCTCTTCCACCATATTTGTGCGGCAGTTAGGTCTAAATAACTGTTTGTGCTGGAGGTGGTTTTTAGTGTGGAATTGGGATTTGTATTTAAAACTACTCAGCCTGCATTATGTGGTCACCTTCCTTAACTTGCTGTTGGTGCTTGCGCCACCAGTGCATGCGGTCACGTTACTGTTCCTGTGCAGCATTAGTAAGCTGGCCGCTGAGAATATATATATTCCAATATTATTTTACAATTAATATAACCCGATTCGATAGACTTAAAATAATTATCAAAGGATTTATTGTGGCAATTTATGTTATGGTTGTTAACAGAGCCATTTCAACATGATATCTTGGTAGCACCAGTATATTTTTCCCTATATGTCATCCATGCTGATTTGTTATGTTTTGTTAGGTATCAGTTTGAGTACATTTTCTTAATTTCTATACCATAACCACGTGTGCTCCTCTGGGTAGGAGGTGTGTAGGATCCCCAGACATATATAGTGAGTGTTTTAAGGTTACACACATCTACAACTAAAACCTGTAAACAGTTAAGAGTGTGTAGAGATGAGGGAAAGTGGGAAGATGAAAGAAAAGAAAGGTGGTACTTATCCGTTTGTGCACCCCTTTGCTTCACTTCCCATTCGTGATGATGCATTCTGATACTTTGCCTGGAATTTTGAGGGCGAGTGCTTGTGCGCATTCAGGACCTAGGTATTATGTTTAATAATACTTTAACATTCACTGACCACATCACCAAAGTATGCAATAAATCAACTCAAATGTGTGGATGGATCCAACATACCTTTAAGACATGGAACCAAGAAACCACACAAACACTTTGGAACAGTCTAGTCCAACCACATCTGGATTACTGTAGCCACCTCTTGGCTCCGCACAAAATAGGAGAAATGCAACAAGTAGAAGTACAAAGAAAATACACCTGTAAAATCCCCACTCTATCTGAACACAACTATTGGGACAGACTCTAACTACTCAAACTTAACTCACAAGAAAGAAGAATGGAAAGGTACAGAATCATATATATCTGGAAAATAATAGAAGGATAAGTGCCCAACCCAGGAATAAAATACCATATATCTCAAAGGACCCAGACAGCACACAGTCGTCGGCCCGACGGCGGCCCGACGGCGGCCGCTCCGGCGGCCCGACGGTGGAAAACGCCGTCGGGCCGACGTTGTTTTGTCCAACCTCCCGCCGTCGGGGCGACGGCGGCCGCCGCCGTCGGGCCGACGGCAGGAGCCGCCGTCGCCCCGACGCCGTCGGGGCGACGGCGGCTGCCACCGTCGGGGCGACGGCGACAAAAGCCGTCGGGCCGACGTTGTTTTGTCCAACCATCTACCGTCGCCCCGACGGCGGCTGCCGCCGTCGGGGCGACGGCGACAAACGCCGTCGGGGCGACGGCGATAAACGCCGTCGGGCCGACTAGCCGAGAAGACACTGTCACTGTAAAAATATTAGTTTTATTCAAAATTAATAGAAATCGAGATCCCATACCATATAAATTTAATATAGTCTGTACGTATTGACACTATAGTGACAGTGTCTTCTCGGAAAAAACCAAGATGGCGGTCCTTCGTCAAAATTCCGTTCAGGGTAATTCAAATCGTATTAACACGAATAATTCCATTAATACTTCGTAATAAATTACAAAACTTTTACAAAATAATCTAAACATATTAATAAACATACCTGTTAAATAATTCCTTAAAATTCCTGGTATTTCTGGAGTTATTGGTAGAAAAAGAACACTGATCAACAATCGCACGTGGTCCGCGGGCGACTCGAGCCGGAATCCAAATTTAAAGAACTGCGCAAGCGCGGCCCACCACGGCAACTCGAGCCGGCGACTCGAGTCAGGTGGCGATTCGAAGTAAACAAACCGTATCGGATGATTCAAATCGTATTAGCACGAATAATTCCACTAATACTTCGTAATAAATTACAAAACTTTTACAAAACAATCTAAACATATTAATAAACATACCTGTTAAATAATTCCTTAAAATTCCTGGTATTTCTGGAGTTATTGGTAGAAAAAGAACACTGATCAACAATCGCACGTGGTCCGCGGGCGACTCGAGCCGGAATCCAAATTTAAAGAACTGCGCAGGCGCGGCCCACCACCGTCGGGCCGACGATGGCCCGACGGTGTACCAAGTGTGGAAAATGAATGCAAACCTGCGGCGGCCCACCACCGTCGGGCCGACGAAGGCCCGACGGTGAATCAAAAGTGGAAAGGGATTGAAACCTAACGTCGGAAATCAACCGGCGGCCCGACGGTGGCCCGACGGTGCCTCACAAGTGGAAAAGGATTGAAACCTAAGGTCGGAACACCACCGTCGGGCCGACGATGGCCCGACGGTATACCAAGTGTGGAAAATGAATGCAAACCTGCGGCGGCCCACCACCGTCGGGCCGACGGAGGCCCGACGGTGAATCAAAAGTGGAAAGGGATTGAAACCTAACGTCGGAACAACACCGTCGGGCCGACGGTGGCCCGACGGTGAATCAAAAGTGGAAAGGGATTGAACCCTAACGTCGGAACACCACCGGCGGCCCGACGGTGGCCCGACGGTGGCTCAAAAGTGGAAAGGGATTGATTCCCAAGGTCGGAAATCCACCGGTGGCCCTACGGCGGCCCGACGGTGGAAAGTCGATCGCGACGGTGCGACCAATAGCCGACGTCGGCCCGACGGCTGTGTGCTGTCTGGGGAAGGGAAGACTCTGTAGGATTCCAAAAATACAGTCACAAGCTATCAGAGAAGGAAGCTTCATGGTGCGTGGACCAAACCTCTTCAATAGCATGCCACAAGACATAAGAAACAAGACAGACTGCAGCACAGACAGCTTCAAACACAAACTGGGCAAATATCTCCGAACCATCCCAGATCTACCAAGAATCCCAGGATATACCAACCTGACAATAACGGACACCAACTCATTGCTGGAAATGACAAAGCTGCCCGCAATGACCACTGCATCCACACTAGATGACCAAGGCGGAGTCAACGACCTGGCCTGAGCACCACATGCTCGAACTGAACTAAACTAAACTAAACTATGCAAAACATGAATATGGTAGTTTAAAAAATGAATACCCTAAAATTTGAGTGATTTCGAGAGGAATTGGTTGACAACAAATATTTTTAACACTTTTCATACACAAACGCAGACCGCTGTTGCAGTTTCCGCGGTATGCCAATTTGTGAGGTACACTGTCGCTTCTGCACATGCGTGGATTTCCTGCACATGCGGCAAATTCGACCGACTCCTTCAAACTGCAGAGTGTTGCAGTTTCTGCGGTATGCCAGTTTCCGAGATATGCTGTCGATAAGCACAGTGTAGGCAGTTGCCAGCCTTCTGTATGTAATCCAATATGGCCACTGAAAGTACCCTCGTGACGTCATTACACCCCCTTTATTGTTTTAATAATTATTTTTGTACCTCTGAGAGGGGGGTACTTTTATTTATCTATTCATGACTTGGGTTAAGGGGGGGTTGTATCTCTGAGAGGAGGGGGAGGGGTAATTCTTGTTTATTTTTGTTCTTTTTGTATCGCTGTCGTGGGGGGGGTACTTTTATTTATCTATTCATGGGTTGGTGTTGGTTGGGGGGGGGGGGTATTTCCTACCTCTATTCACACAGCGGCTGGCTTGTTTTTGTCGGAGGGGGGTTGCTTTTACATTATTTAAATTATTGCTTCAAATATCTCGGGGATGGGGGGTACTTCTTCTTTTTGTTTTACTATCTCGCGAGGGGGAGATTATTTTAATAATTATTTTTGTATCTCTGAGAGGGGGGGGGGGGTAATTCCTGTTTACTTTTGTACTTATGTCTAATCAATGTAGATGTTTTCTGCACTACGGTAGTGTTCTTATTCGCACGTAAGGACGTTTCACGGCAGATGTGACACTGACACGATAGTGACATAATATATGTTTTCTGCACTATGGTAGTGTTCTTATTCGCACGTAAATTGGACGTTTCACTGACACTATAGTGACATTGACCATGAAACGATCACTGCAGAAAACTTCTATTATCTAGAAAATCACACCAGATACAATATATAACCAATTAGATGTCTTATCAGTTGGGGCATCAGTTGGAACGTCATTGTTGATTGTAGTGAATATTCAAATATGTCATTAGTTAACTGTCTTAAGCCGTGGTCACACGGGCAAAATGTGAGGCGAATCAGGCAAATCGAATCGGGTGAGGTGAATTAGCGGCCCGTCCACACGGGCAGTACTTGGGCCGGAAATTGAATGCTGCGCATGAGCAAGTCCAGTGTGACCAGCGCCACCACAAGAGAGTGGATTCGACCTAGATATGTATTTAATTAATCGTATTGGTTTGGAACGGTCAAAACTTCTGCTGGGCAGTGAAACCCTAAAAATAAATGATGAAAAAAATATCTGTGCATAGATAGCAGTTTCATTAATTAAATTATATAATATGCGCTTTTGATCGACCGGAAAGTCAACAAACTGAGGTGTTGACTGCGCATGCGTGTGAGGTGCTTAATCCGCTTCAGAGCATCCACACGGGAAAAATAAATCGACTCAGAGAAATCTACTCGCGTAATGCATCTCCACGAGTGGTTTCCAGTATCAGGATCACAGGAATCGATTCAGCCCTAATTCGACTCAGACGCCCGTTCACACGCGAAATGTAACGTGAACTAGGCAAGTTGCTTTCGGTGAATCGATTGACATGGCCCGTGTGACCACGGCTTTAGGCGATGTGTCCCTCGCAAACAGGCATACCGCGCAAACTGCAACACCGGTGTCAGAGTTTCATTTCCCACCAGTTGAAATTCCCAAATGTCGCTTCTGCGCATGCGTGGATTCAAGTGACGAATGCAAACTGCAGAGTGTCAGAGTTTCATTTCCCACCAGTTGAAGTTCCCAAATGTCGCTTCTAAAGCCGTGTTCACACGGGCAAAATGTAAAGCGATTTAGGCAAGGCGAATCATATGAATCGGTTAATATTTGTTTTCATATCTCTCAGTATGGATAGCGATGTTAAATATGATAGCATTGAATAGATTTGGGCCTAATATATAGCCGCCGATTCGGCGGCGGCGGCGGCTTGAGTTTGACGGTACGCGCATTGCAAAACATTAGTTTTATTCAAAATTAATAGAAATCCAGAACCCTAACTGTATCAATTTAATATAATCTTTTTGGTAAACATGTTTTCTATGTGTATCCCAATCAGCTTGTTTCTAGGTAGTGTCGTTTTAGAGATATTTAACCTTTACTATGTCTTCATATAGTAGATTGCTCACGGCCATTGACAATGCAGTGAGTTTGCCAATACGCGTGGTGCAACACGTTGATTTTATTCAAAATTAATAGAAATGCAGAACCCTAACCTTATGAATTTAATATAATCTCTTTTTTTAATGTGTTTTCTTTATTTAATCCAATTGGTTTGTGGCCAGGTAGTGTGGTTTTAGAGATAGTTGGGATTTGAAACTGGTTCATTTTTGACGCATGTGCAGACGACGCTGTTGGATTCTGACGCATGCGCAGAAGCGATATTTGGGAATTTCAACTGGTGGGAAATGAAACTCTGACACCGGTGTCGTATTCTCAGCGCCCGGTCATTCTCAGCGGCCTGTCGTGGCTTCTGCGCATGCGCGGATTTTCGAACGTTGCCGCGAGCACTGCTATTTGTTTTGTTTACACTCGGCGATTCGACGCTGATCGAGCTGCTACGTTAATATCGCTTGGAATTTAAGGTTAATTTAATTAAATTTCATTATTTGAGTATGTAATTCTGTTAAATATGATCGCATTCAATAGATTTCGGCGTAATCGGTCCCTAACACTGCCGGGCACCAGCTGAGCTTGTAGCCGGCGATGCCACGGGTCTTTTGACCACGACGGGCCGCTGAGAATGACCGGGCGCTGAAAATACGACACCGGCGCCTCGCAGATGCGTACCTGGCCTCGGTCTGGTTTCAACATGGCCGCGGAGTGAATAGCGTCAGAGAGCGTGTATATAAACAGATGAGAGGGACAACTATCATACTAGACCCTGTAACAGCTGCCGACTGTGGCGCTCCAAGTGGTGGTTGTTGAACAAATGGGCAAACTCAAGGCATTGTCAATGGCAGTGAGCAATCTTCATACAGAAAACGTTAAATATCTCTAAAACTACAACACCTAGAAACAAACTGATTGGAATACACATAGAAAACATGTTTACCAACAAGATTATATTAAATTGATATGGTTAGGGTTCTGGATTTCTATTAATTTGGAATAAAACTGACGTTTTTCACTACGCGTACGGCAAACTCAAGGCATTGTCAATGGTCGTGTGCAATCTTCCTACAGAAAAAGTGAAATATCTCTAAAACTACACCAAATAGAAACAAGCCGCTTAGTACACATATAGAAAACATGTTTACCAACAAGATTATATTGAATTTATAAGGTTAGGGTTCTGGATTTCTATTAATTTTGAATAAAAACAAATGTTTTGCACTGAGCGTACCGCAAACTCAAGGCTTGTTCAACACTAACCACCAGGAACGCCACTGTAGCCTGTGTTACCGTTTTTCGCGGGAGTTGTCCCTCTCATCTGTTTATATACACGCTCTCTGATAGCGTCAATTGGCGTTCCGCATCAACCAACACTACACTGGTCTCTCTGCCTACTGCAGTAGGGGAGTGCAAGCAGCACTCGGTGCATTGATCTTGCTAGGTTAAAGCTAAGATTCCATATACGCGGTATGCGAATGCGAATGTGAAGGCAACAAAAAATCAAAAAGCATGTAAATGCCCAGTGGTGATTCTATATGTCCGGATGGGAATGCGAATGCGGCAAGTGGATCGCTCCATGGACTGATTGGTGCAAATGCAAATGCAAATGGGAATGCTGCCCCATCTGCCATAGAGCAACCTGCCTTTCCTTCACAAATTTGGAGCAAAAAAGAACGAAAATGGCATGAGTATCTATGCCGCATGCCGCATACTGCATATATGGAATCTTAGCTTGTTTAGTTCAATCGCCCCACAAAAATCCTGCTACTGAGCATTCACTCCATGGACTCGAAATTGAGCTACATAACCACTATCAAATAAACATAGTATCTGCCTTTTATGGCTATAATACATATATTATAATGTACTTCGATTATTATATAACTCATGTGTCATTTATTAAATATTTATTTAGGAGTATAGTATTAACCGTTAGCTTTGACAAATCGAAGATAATGATTTAAGCGGCTGTCACACCTCACCGGATTGAGCAATGAACAGAATTGTCTAGTCCGGTGGTGTTTGGGCGTGATAAGTATCAAAATGTATTAAAATGTGTCAAAATGTTGCAATATTGGGTCAAAGGCCACTGGACGAACGGATTTGAAACGGACACGAAACAGACATGAATGGGTAGCCAACGGACGGAAAGCGGACTAAATGGACTCAAACCGGACAAGAACCATAGATATCAATCCGGCAGCATCCGTTCCAAGTTTTGTGCATGTTCAAAACTTGTAACGGATCGAGCCGGATATCAACGGATATACAATGGACCCAACCAGACTTTGCCGGATATCAACGGACTTTCGTCGGTTTCTTTCCGTTTCCTCAATCCGGCGAGGTGTGACAGGGGCTTCAGGTATTTACCCTGAGCCGTTAATGGATTCGAATTGAATGAATAAGCTGGTGACAATTCCAGTGTTCAGAGCAGACAGCAAAGATAGAATAGAATGTACAACCGAATCCTGGATTCCGCAGCCCGTAACTGACAAATTCAATCCAATTCAATTCTTTATTTCAGACTAGTCAATGACCATATAACAGACACCTCCCCACAACAACACTACTCAACCATGTTTAGCTTCCTTAATTATGTGATATCCCATACACACAAAATATCACACAATTACACACACTCAACTCCTCGGCATGTACTGTTGACAGTAGAAATGAGGGAATTCAACAAATGAACGGAAAGCCAGACACACTCTACCACTCTACCATCACAGTGGTCGTTCCTCGCCACCTTCGTCCATGCATCTCTATACAGGTTCTTCTTTGCTGCTGGTCCTAAAAAGGGGGAATCGGGGGTAAAAACTTAAATACGTTACAGCTTATCCTAGTTAGGCTTGTTGTGTTCCACATATATCCTATTTTAAGGCATAATTAAACGAAAAGCAGTTTGGACCCCGACTGCAAGTCAGGGTGGCTTTGAACACGAATAAGTGGAGAATGTTACGCGTGTTTCCGTGTGACACAAAAAGCTGCCTAGTGTCAGATTTAGAACAAGACCCTTATTTTGTCCGAGTACGGTTTTGAACTGCACTCACTAGGAGTAACTAAGTGCAATTTTATGAGGGTCCGTCCACTTGAGAGTAGAACAGAGGACTTATAAAATTGTGACACTGAAACATGTGTTACATGGAAAGGAAAAGTTGTTCATTCATGATGAAACAAGCACCACAGATGATGAAAAACTATTTATGCTTATTAGTTTTTGAAGCTGTAGAAATATTTTAAAGTAATCTTGGAACACTTCCATAACTTCTGATGTTCTTGGAATTGTAACACATGTTTCATGTAACATGTAATGCATGTTTCATGTGACACTTAATAATGACTTAGGTTAGACACTGCTAATAGCATGCAACAAATGTATTTGTTCAGGGCATTATTTGTACACATTACATGTATGCAAATATGTCTTTTGAGTGTTATAAGTTTTCTTATGTAGAAAAGGATATTGTGATGACTTAGAGGATGAAGATGACAACAGGTGAATGAGTGTTTCTTCTTCATCGATGTGTGACACCCCACAGTAATAGCATCATAGCACAACATCCTGTTCATGACTTGACACCACATCATCAGTAGGTGTGTAGATGCCCAAGGTATATTTGAAAATCACGATGAGAAGAGATTTGATCCATTGTTGGATTTTGTATCGCAAAATAAATGTTCGCCGTTATGCGTGTTTCACCCGTGACACAAAGTTTTTATTTCACTTTTAATGCATTTTAGGAAATAATATTATAACTTTTGTGTTCAGAACTAGGCATCTATGATGCTATGCTATTTAAAGCAGCAGGGTTTTTCCTGGCTTGCATGGTTGGATATTGTGAAAATTGAAGGTGAACGCGTGTTTTATGACGTGAAACCTCATGAAATGCACGTTATGCTCACTTTCAACCATCGTTGTTTTACACACAGACACTCAACAGTCCTAAAATTAGTTTTCTGACATTTTTGCATGTTACAACTTTGCAAATGAACTAGGTATGTTTGAATATGGTGGTCTACAATGAAGTAGTTTCCAACACAAGCAATACAGTTTCACCATTCCCATTTTTAGCTGTCATATTTGCGTGTTAAATGAATCTATTTTTGCAATAAAAAATAAACCAAACATTTCTTTCTCACTGGATTGCTGTCATTGTTTCTTTGGGGTATAATGAAAGGAATTTTCTTCATTTGGTATGAAAAGGAGAATTAATTTAGACGAAAACAGTTACAATGTGAGGGACCAACCAATTAGGACCAGCACTGAAGAAGAACCCATTATACATCAATCTCAGCTGCATCGGATACTTCCACGTTCCGATAATACCAAAACTCCCGTCATCTGCTATGTGATTCTCTAGTTCATGGATACAAATATCATACCTACTCCTTACGTGACTAAAACGCCGGCTCCCTGGCTCCCGGACTACTCATTCGGGCAGCGGTGGTTCACTTGATTATTATAGAATCAAGTAGAGGTGAGGTGTGGTATTTCACTGGTTCTCTATAGCAATTCACCTTCACCAGTCTCCTCAATTCAATAGATCTCATCCACGACCCAACATCCAGCTCTTGTCACATCTACGTGCCTCTTAAAGGTACGTCTCACATAAAATGATTAGACTGAGTAGCTGACCAATACTGGTACCGATCTTCACCGATATATGTGTATATTAGCTAAGTGACATTCCATGTTTAACGGACCTAGTCAGAAAGCTCCTTGTCATCCACGCCATCTGTATACGGTGATGTGGTGTGCCCGTGTGAGTACTTAGTTTGTTCAGTGTTATGGTGCTGTCACATTACAACGTTTCTCACCAATGCGTGTCGACGCGTGCCGACGTGTGGCCTTTTGGGGCGAAACGTCGGGACGTGTCAGGATGCGTCGGGACGCGTTACCGGCACGTTACGAACGCATTACCGGTGCGTCGGTACACATCGGTACACTTTGAGTGACAGCAACGTCTGGACCCACACGTTGGCGCACGTCGGGCCGCGTCGAAGGTTTTGCACGTCAACGTGCTGGGTTGCGCGTTACTGGCGTGGTTGCAGGATGTCGACACACGTTATCAGCGCGTTGCCGGACCCCTCGTAGCACGTTGATCAACGTCGATAAATGTTGGGAATCTTTCGCCAAACGCGTCGGTAACGTTCCATCGACGGGTAGTGGGCGCGCTATTGGCGTTGCTCCAGCGTTTCTCAACGCATTGGACGTGTTGCTGGCGCGTCTGGACATGTTGCTGGCGCATCTGGACGTGTTGCTGGCACGTCTGGACATGTTGCTGGTGCATCTGCCGCACGCCTAATGTTACCTGCGAACGATTCGTCAGCGTTTTGGCTTTGAGTATAAAATGGTAGGGATTTCCATCTTTGGCCAGAACAGCTCAGGTCTTGGGAGGTCATGGATGTGTCTGCAAACGAAGTCGGCGAATACGAACTAGCCATTCTCCAACATCACCATGATGTTAACCAAGTACTACTTTACCATCTGAGAAGAAGGAGGCTACATACCCGAAAGTGGATGAGAGCATGGATCCGGAGGCGGCGACAGTTCGGTCTATACGACCAGCTTCTGGTCGAACTGTGGAATGAGGACACAGCATCTTTCACAAACTTCATGCCGATGCCTCCCCAGATGTTTGACAAGATGCTAGCCAGAGTGGGTCCGTGGCTAACTAAACAGTACACAATGTTCCGAGAACCGCTGGAGCCTGGCCTGAAGCTTGCCCTCACTCTACGTCACCTCGCCTCTGGGACCAAGTATGCATCCATGAAGTTTGGGTGGAGGGTCCCCCACAACACGCAATCACTCATTGTGCGAGAGGTGTGTAAGGTGATCATCGCTGAATACATCGATGAGACCATAACCTGCCCCACGACTCCCGATGGATGTCATGTCATCTCGGACAAGTTCATGGCGAGGTGGAACTTCCCCCACACATGCGGAGCACTAGATGGGAAACATATCGCCTTGTAAAAATATACGGATTTTCGGTTAAGAATTATATATTGGCAGAGAGCATTATTATTCTTGGATGTCGCAGTGGGACTTAAGTTATGTAAACTAAAAGTAACTAAAATTAATAAAATCCCACTCCCATTGTACATGATGCTGAGTGAGGTAAACTATATGTTATATATTATGAGTGGAGTTGATGGAAATGTACATGATGCTGAATGATGTAAACTATCTGTTATATATGATGTTTGGAGTTAATGAAAAGAGTTCCTTTGCAAGAAACAGTACATGATGGTTGAAATGTTCTCTATGTGTTCATAAAGAATACAAAGGAGGAAAAGAATGATTTTACTATCTATATCTATATACATATCTGTAACTGTTTGCAACATCCTGTCCACCCAGGACCACCGACTGACCCACCTGCCTAATTTGCATATGTATAGAGTGCACCACCTGCAGCTGGTTTGAGTGACAGCCCCTAATGGGGTGGTCACCCACCCAGTCTGGGGGGGAGTGTCTCATTGGCTGGCTGGGGAATGTCCGGTCACCTGACTCCCTTGGCCTATCCTGACCACACACTAGTATCAGCTAATTAATTATTCATGAGTTTGCTTCAGACACACTGAAGGAAATTCACTCTCATCCTGGCTCTTGAGTGAGACACATCTACTCTAGAGCAGGACCCCAGACACTCTGTCTGATGCTATCCAAATTCAGATATTCAAATTGAGTGCATCCACAGCCATACTATGTCTCATTGTCACAGGCTAAAGTGACAATGAGACATAGTATGGGCAGTATATGAGGAGTACAGGTGTTAGGTCACATGTAAGGGGGATGACAGGAGTTGCTGCCAATAAAGCACAACTTATTCACTGTTCATCCTTGTGACTAGTTTTCCTTCCTCTTTCCAGACATGGTTAAATTGATTAGGCTGATTGCATCACAGGTGAAATAAAGGGGGAGAGTTTTGTAATTACATAGGGTGCTCACAGCGGCAGAGCATCCGTGTTTTTATAGCCTGCTGGTGTCCCCCCAAAGAGCGGATCCCTTTACTACAACTACAAGGGGTTCTACTCGATCGTTCTCCTTGTGCTTGTTGACGCCGATTACAAATTCATCTGGGCAGATGTTGGTGGCACCAGTTCGGCATCAGATGCGCAGGTTTACAATGCATCTGAGCTGAAGGCAGCCATCGAAGATGGTACTTTGAGTTTCCCTGCCAGCGAACGTATCGTGGATGGGCAGAACGCTGTACCCTACTTCCTGATCGGGGATGATGCCTTCGCCCTACGGCCCACAATAATGAAACCGTACAGCTGGAGGGGTATGACGAATGAACAACGCATTTTCAATTATAGGATTTCGCGCGCTAGGCGAGTGGTGGAAAATGCTTTTGGGATCCTGGCCAACCGATTCCAGGTTCTCCTCACCATGATGCAGCACCACCCCTCCACCGTGAAGCTCATTGTGACAGCTTGCATGGTGCTGCACAACATGATGAGGATGCGATATCCCGGGCTCCAGAACCAGCAGCTGGACCGTGAGGACAATGAAGAGCACGCCGTCATCCCCGGACAATAGAGAGATGGCCAGAACCTGCCAGACCTGCACGATCCTGTACCTGCCATGAACACTGGCTCCAGGGCAGGAAAGGAGCAGGGGGTTTGCTGACTGGTTGCTCAAGGACTGGACCAACTCCCCAGCCTTGTAAAGACAACATGCGAACGCCACGACGACTAGGAAACAAGTCTTTATTATTAGTTCCTCTCGCTCCACTTCCACGTGACCAGTCCGCGGGCTACCTACCCTATCGCCGGCACGTGACATATGGTATTACATATATTACATCTCCCTTTTTTTTTTTTATAAAGGGCTGCAAGGTCTGTTCATTCAACGATAATGCATACATGTCACGCACTATATTAACAGGAACATATTAACAACAAAACAATGATTATTACATCTGGTGTGGTCGGTTTTGTAACAATATTACCTTGGTAAGTGCGATGAATGGCCTATGTCGTTAAACAACTTATAAAGTTTCTTAGCACTAATCATGAAATGATAACGAACAACAGTACTCTCAATAACACATATTGCAATAAAGA
The DNA here is from genome assembly GCA_030323885.1 of Branchipolynoe longqiensis. Taxonomy (NCBI): domain Eukaryota; kingdom Metazoa; phylum Annelida; class Polychaeta; order Phyllodocida; family Polynoidae; genus Branchipolynoe; species Branchipolynoe longqiensis. Next base: position 7,283,000 of record CM059187.1, read on the forward strand.
CATTATAGACAATGTGTATGCGTTTGTTTGTTTTGATTAATTTACAACATTATATATGTTTGTCGCTTGATAATTATAAGTTTCTCTTAAAAGTCTAGCTGCTTATTTACGAGTTGTACAACAATTTAGTTTATTGTTATGCGCCCTGGCCGCAACTGGGTTGGCTTCGGTCTCATGTTTTCTCAAACTATCGTAGCCAATCATTTTGTTTTGAATACCGTATCCTAAAGTCGTACATATCTTCGGGTGGGGTTTTGTACTACAGCGTATTGCTCCTCTGACATTCGCACGTGCTTTGTAGTGCAGTGGCAGGTTATGTAACTACTTGTTTTATTTGTGTCTGTATTCTCAGTATTGTTCAAAGTATGCTCATTTTGTTTTATGCTTTCGCCACTTTGCGCTTTTAGTGTTCTGAACAATTGAACACGATTCCGTCTCAGTAATTTGTTAGTATTGGTTTGTATCTCATAGTCTTGTGTGTTGGGGCAATTTACTTTTGTTATTCGTCCACTGGACCATTTACCGTCATGTGTTATATAATGGACTTGATCATCTACGCTCAACTGCTTGTGTGTTGTCGATGCACGTCTGTTATAGTATTGTCGTTGTTTTGCCTGAATTTCTTGGAATTCTCTAACTTTCGATTTTTGTACCGCTGGCTTTAGGTGACTTTCAACGCAACTTTGAACTTAACCTTCTGCTCATTAGTAACTGTGCCGGTGACACATTGAGTGTTAATAATGGTGTGTTGCGGTAGTTCAGAAGCGATAAGTGGAACAGGGGGAGACGCACGGTACTGTTACTGTAACAAATGTATGTGAATGACAGACGTGTGTGAGATGAGCGAGGCTGAGTGGACGGATGTGTCAGAGGATGAAGGGTTCTGTGAGAAAGAGGTAGTGGATGTGCGGGAACCGGAGGAAGATAGAGAGATAGAAGAGCAGTTAAATTGGGATTGGGAATTTTCTGATGAAGGTAGGCAGTTGGGGCGAGAATATGGGCTGGCAAAAGAACTAGAGAGTTGGAGGAAGAGAAGGAAGCGTTCGAGAAAGTATGGAAGCAGGACGCGTTGGACAGAGTTAGGGTATGGGAAATGGGTGTGAGTGAGCAGTGGAATAAGATAAACTTACTGGACAAAGAGTACGGGGAGAATTCGGGCTGATTATGAGAAAGGGAAAGTAAGGGAAAGGAGATACAAAGAGGGACAGTAGAGGGCATGGCCGCATGGATAGATGATTCATTTGATGAGGGATTTGGAGAGGAGGAGGTTGAAGTACAGGCTGTGGTTGTGGCCCCAGACTCAGACTCAGACTCAGACTCAGACTCAGACGCGGAGTCAGACGTAATAGAGGGCGAGCAGGAAGTGGAGATTGATTGGGAGTTGGAAGACGAGTTAGAGAGGAGAGAGGGAGCAGAAGAGGGTATACAGATGCATAAGGAGCTGGAAAAGAGTGTAGCATTGAAGTGGAAGTTGGTAGCAGAGAAGGCGCGGTTCAAGGAATCGTGGAGCCAACAAGCGTTTGGGAGGTAAGAGAAGTGGGAAGAGAAGGACAGAGAACAGGAGAGAAGGGCGAGAGAGGAGGTATGCGCGTTTGATGAGGCAGGGCGTATAATCAGGGAAGCAAGGAGGAAGGAAAGGGCAGAGAACAGGAGAGAAGGGCGAGAGAGGAGGTATGCGCGTTTGATGAGGCAGGGCGTATAATCAGGGAAGCAAGGAGGAAGGAAAGGGCAGAGAACAGGAGAGAAGGGCGAGAGAGGAGGTATGCGCGTTTGATGAGGCAGGGCGTATAATCAGGGAAGCAAGGAGGAAGGAAAGGGCAGAGAACAGGAGAGAAGGGCGAGAGAGGAGGTATGCGCGTTTGATGAGGCAGGGCGTATAATCAGGGAAGCAAGGAGGAAGGAAAGGGCAGAGAACAGGAGAGAAGGGCGAGAGAGGAGGTATGCGCGTTTGATGAGGCAGGGCGTATAATCAGGGAAGCAAGGAGGAAGGAAAGGGCAGAGAACAGGAGAGAAGGGCGAGAGAGGAGGTATGCACGTTTGATGAGGCAGGGCGTATAATCAGGGAAGCAAGGAGGAAGGAAAGGGCAAGTAGAGAGAGTGTGCGCTGTGTCCGATTTGCTTGCTAAGCCGCCGTCGTAGGATTGTATGAAAATATATATAAGTTAATTGTCCACGGGCTGCGCGCGTCGCCGCCGGAAACACTGATAGAATTGTATGAAAATATATATAAGTTAATTGTCCACGGGCTGCGCGCGACGACGCCGATCAATGCTGATAGTTAAGCGAGTGGAGACCAATGGCCTAGTCCGTTTCTTGTCCGGTTCTTGGGTAAATTAACGTATTTTAATGAAAATTAACGTATTTTAATGAAAGTTAACGTAAAAATTAACGTATTTTAATGAAAATTAACGTATTTTAAGGTAAATTAACGTGTGTTAGGATAAATTAGCCAGGAAATAGGAGTGGCGAGGGGGCTGTAACTAATAGAATATTAGTAGTCGCACTCCTTTTGGCTAGACTAATTATCAGGATAGACTGACCGCAGGACTGCACGCCTCAGTAACCCTGTGCACCGCGTAGACCGACAACCGGCAGGGCTCAAAAGGGGGAGGTGAGTGGTGTAGATAGGAGGGCTGCACCCTGCAATTACAGCTACCCACCGACCCAGGGAGAAGGAGTAAGTAGGGGGTGTGTCCTTGTGACTGTGACCTGAGACGACCCCAGCAGGCATCGGGTGTTTTAAAATTGTCGGGTGTTTGAATTGAGTAGAGTGGTTTTGATATACATTGATAGGTATTGTGCCAGATAACAGTACAGCTATCACAATGGCAGAAGCGGAGTTGACTAGGGGGTTTGCTGACTGGTTCACACAGGGGGTAGCCTCAGGGGAGATACCCACAGATGGGGACCGGCTTGTATATTTAACCAAATATGCAGCAGGGCAGTTGGAAGCCCAGGCCAGGGTGCTCAGGGAAAACAGAGAGCAGGGGGCTGGACCTAGCCAGGAGCAGGCCAGGGCTGTAGAGGAGAGAGCAGTAAGACAGGAGCACCTGGCACTAAGTGGGGATCTAGTGAAAGTAGAGGAGAGAGCGGTACGGGATCTAAAGGATCAAGGGCGACAGATAGCCACAGTAGATGGGTCGGATCTGGGGGCCTTGAGGACATGGGTAGAGCAGGTAGGCAGGGCAGGTAGAGTGTCAGAGGCAAAGGGAGCAGATGTAGTGAAATTTGCACTTAGTCATTCCAAGGGCAATCTACATGAAGTGATCTACTCAGTATATGAGATTGTTGCACAAAGCTCCTGGGAGGCGGTCCGGGAACGTCTGGTTGGGCTGTTCTTAACAGCCAGGGAAGCCACTGCACTGATTGACATAGTATTCTCACTCAAACAGGAGAAAGGGGAGCTAATGTCGCCTTACTGTATGCGATACAATACAGCAGTGCAGAGGGCATGGCCAGAGAAAGGGCTACTCAGGCTGGGGGCAGTCCAGGGCATGGTTATTAAGAAGTTTGAGGACTCATTGATTGAACCAGTGGTCAGGCTGAATGTACACCTGGCCAGGGCAGTGAGCCTGGAAACAGCCATGTCAGTGGCCAGGGAGAACGAAGAAGGACTGGCCGGTCCAGGGGGAAGGCTGACTGGGGCCCATAGGATGGAGGAACCCATGGAGGTCGGAGCCATGGAGACTAACACCAGGGCAGATGTTAGGGAAGATAGGGCAGCATTTAAGATGCTCCAGGGGGAGATCAAAAGCCTCCGGAAGCTGGTAGCAGAACGCACTGAGCGGCCAGTACAGGCTGCCCAGTTAGCCATGGCACCAACACGACCCTCTACTGTGGTGGTACAAACAGCACCGGGGAATGGTAATAATATTAGGAAAGACAGAAGGAGGGGGCCACGTCAAGTCAGGGGGCGAGGATCGAGATTAACCCCATGGGCAGAAGAAAGGGAGATGGTGAGGTGTAGGTACTGTGCACAAAGCTATCACTATCATTATATAGATAGCCATGAAACGAAGTGCAGACAAGTAAGGACAAGGGTCCCCCCAAGGGCAGATCAAAGACAGTATGGGCCTATGCAGTCGGGAAACTAGGGCAGGCATCAGATCGAAAACCATGCATCCAGGTGGACTTTGGTGGAGTCTCATATGCAGGTTTGGTCGATACTGGTGCCAGCAGAAGTATGATAAAGAGCAAGGTATATAATGCACTAAAAGCAAGGGGATATGCCAGGGGGGGGCTCCAACAGGGCTTGAGGCTCAGATCGCTCTCAGGACACTTAATTCCTACGAAAGGGGTGGGGAGAGTGATCATGGTGGGAGTAGAGTGTGAGTTTTGTGTGGTGGGTGAATTGCAGCATGATATCCTGATTGGGACGGATGTCATGCAGCAGTGTGATGCTGTGCTATCCTACACGGATATGAGCATTATCCTAAATGGGGAAGAGCACAGATGGTTGGGTACAGAAGCTGCATGTGCCAGTGTGTCGGGGATAGTCACGGAGGTGGAATACTGGAGGAAGAAATTTCCCACAGTGTTCCCCATCCAGGGGGCTGCCCTAAATACTGCAGATGTGGTGGAAATGAAAATAGATACAGGGGATGCCCGCCCAATTAATCAGAAACCCTACCGGATTCCACTCTCAAAGATGAAATTGGTGGAGGAAGAGTTAGAGAAGATGTTAAGGGAGGATATAATAGAGCCAAGTCGAAGTGCCTGGGCAAGTCCTGTCACAGTGGTGCCCAAAAAGGACGGTTCTATTAGATTATGTGGAGATTATAGGCATTTGAATGAGGTAACTCATGAAGATGCCTACCCACTACCCCGGATCCAAGACATCTTTGATCAACTCTCAGGTGCAAAAGTCTTCACCACAATAGACCTAAAATCAGGCTATTGGCAGGTGAGAATGCATCCAGACAGCAGGGAAAAGACTGCCATCAGCACCCACAGGGGGTTGTTCCAGTTTAAAAGAATGCAGTTTGGGCTGACTAATGCACCTGCAGTCTTCCAACGCATGATGAACTCAGTATTAGCCAAATTCTGGGGAAGTCATGCTTGATCTACCTGGATGACATAGTGATCTATTCCCATAATGAGAACCAGCACCAAAATCATGTGGCTGAGGTCTTGGCCACCCTGGGGGAGGCTGGCCTAGTCATTAAAGAATCCAAATGCTCATTTGGCCTGAGAGAGGTCAAATTGTTGGGTTTTGTGGTGTGTGCTGAGGGTCTGAAAGAAGATCCGGATAAAGTTTCTGCAATCCGGGATATGGCCCCCCCCCACAGATAAGAAGGGAGTGCGTCGAGTGTTGGGATCTGCCAACTACTATCGACAGTTAATGGTGAACTATGCCGATGTAGTGGCACCACTGACCAATCTGACTAGAAAGGCAGTAGCATTTGAATGGGGACCTGAATGCAAAAGGGCTTGGAAAGAATTAAAGCAGCTTCTTTTGGACTGTGTCATACTCAAGTTTCCAGACCCCACCAAACCCTACAAACTGTATACGGATGCATCAGACTACAGCATAGGTGTCATCCTAGTACAAGAAGATGAAAATGGGGTAGAAAGACCGGTGCACCTGATTCGTGGTAGGTTAAATGCAGCCCAGTTAAACTATCCAACTATTGAGAAAGAGGCCTATGCCATGATTTTTGCACTCATAAAGTTGAGACCGTATCTGTATGGTGCTGAGTTTGTGATCTATACTGATCACAAGCCCCTAAAATGTCTGTTTCAGAAAGAAATGCGAAACAGCCGCCTACAGCGGTGGGCAGTATTGCTAGCTGAATATTCGGCTCCAATCCAGTACTTTGGCGGTGCACCTAATGTGTGGGCAGACATGCTGTCTAGGCTGAGACCGGTTGCAATGGCCGAGGAGCCAGAACAGATGTCAGTGGTGGAAATGGCAGGTCTAGAGGAAGAGATCCCTTTTGACTATTATAAATTAGACCGGGAAGCCATTGGCAGGGGGCAGGCAGACACCGCCCAGGCAGAGCTGGCCGGGAAAGAGCAGGATGAGTATATTCTAATGGATGGGTTGGTGTATTCAGTAATTCCACCAGCAGGGGGAAAAGTCTATCCCCGATTAATGTTGCCAGTAGAGTACAGGGAGAAAGTAGTAGAGCGGGCTCATAAAGATGTGGGACATATGGCCATGCAGAAAACGCTACAAAGGGTACAGGAGCATTTTAGGTGGCCAGGAATGAGATTTGATATGGCAAGATTTATATCCAAGTGCCCACCATGCTCACTAAACCGGGTAAAAAGGGATTATCCACTGCCCACTGAAATGCCCCTTCCAGTAGCTCCAGGACTGCTAATAGCAGCAGATCTGACAGGGCCATTCCCAGAAAGTAAAGAAGGCAATAAATATCTGTTATCCATAATAGACCACTGCACAGGCTGGGTAGAAGTAAAACCCCTTCCCAACAAATCAGCACAAGGCATCTATGATTATTTGGTAAGGGAGTACATACCAAGATATTCAGCACCAGAAGTATTTCTGAGTGATAATGGGCTGGAATTTAAAAACAAACTCATTGTGGGATATTTAGAGGAACTGGGTGTAGAAGTAAGACACACCACCCCATACCATCCCCAATCCAATGGCATGGTGGAACGTTTCCACAGAACATTGAAAAGCATGCTAGCCAAATTGGTTAATGCTAGAGCTTCTGAGTGGGAGGAATATCTGGGGGATGCACTATTAGCATATAGATGCACACCCCTGGGACCCACAGGGTTCTCACCTTTCTATTTACAGTTTGGCAGACATCCCAACAAACCCCAGTCACAGTTGTTATACAGACAAACTGGAGAGGTTTCATCTAATGCAGCAAGGCGCATTGATGAGCTGGCAGACTCACTTCAAGAAGCAGTAAGAAACAGAGCCATTAGTAGACAATATAATACAGCCAGGGCAGTTAACAGGGCGAATGCAGTGTAGTTGAAAGTGGGGGATGCAGTATTGTTATTAGTAAATGAACCTGGGCCATTGGATAGACAGTTTGATCCTGGGTTTATTGTGACAGGTGTGAGGGGAGCAGTGATTACTGTGGTGGGCCCTGAAAATAGAAAAAGAGTAGTGAATAGAGACCAAGTCAAGTTGGCAGATGGGGAAATGGAATGGGACTTGATTAATTCCGGGTTGACCAGAGCACAAAGAAAGAAGCAAAGATTGCACAAAAAAGTCAGGAATGAAGTAGAAAGACTAAGAGCCCGAGATGAAGGGCACAGCACAGGTGGGGAGCAGTTTGATGGGAATGGGAATTGTCAATTGCCAGGGAGGCAATTCCAAGGACAATTACCAGACCTGATGGGTTCTCATAATGCAGGTGGGGGACCAGGTGCACCCAGCACTCATGGCATGATGATGAGGGGGCTGCATAAGCACCCCCCCCACCAGTGGTGAGATGGGCAGCATTCCCACGAGCAGAGCCCCCACCCACAAAGCAGGGAGATGATGAAACTAATGACAGGCAGGGTGATGGAGGCCGAGGTGGTGATAGAGGTAATGAGGGACAGAATTGCACTGATGGGAGACCAGGTGATAGAGGTAGTAAACCAAATGAGAATACTGATGGGATGCAGGGTGATAGAGGTAATACTGGAGCTGGGAATGGAGGTGGTATGAATGTGAGTGGAAGTGAAGGGCGGACTAATGGGACAGTTAATGGTACGTGTGTGTCTCGCCTGTGTTTTGTTCCCTGGCTTCCTGAACAGGTGGTGATGCATGCTGGTCCTGACCGTGTGGGGCCCAGCAAACCGGAACGCAACCCGGAACGCAACCCGGTGATGGAGGTCGACCCACGGCGCGGGTGCAAGAGGGAGGGCGGGGCCTTGGATGAGGCTCCGCCCACTCCACCCCCGACCCACGCGCCCTCCCCCGGCGGGGCGGGCAATGACTTCACCGGCGAGATGGCGGAGGAGGTGAGAGCGGCGTGGCGTGAAGTAAGGCGGGAGATGAAAGGAAGCCCCGCCCACCCGACACCCCCCCCGCCTCCCCGGGACCCCGCAGCCCGGCTCGCCTGACGCGACACAGATGCTGACCACGCCTGATGGGACACGCCTGACGAGTTCGCCTAACACGACACGAGAGTTGGGACATAGACTGACGGTCACTGGTGCAGTCAAGCGACCCCCACCACCCACACCCAGCCCAGAGTGTTACAACACCCGTGTGCTGCGTTCTCACACCCGGGAGAAAACCAGACTGATTGAGGCTATCCCGGATCCACAGGAGCAGCACATCGCGAAACGCGCCTGTATAGCGTGTGTGGAGGTGTTCTGTGGAGGTGGGAGGACAAAGCGGTAGTCTGGAGGTATTGTTGAGCAATCATATAAATATATGTGGATGTATAAGTATTTCTTTTTTTTTTATTATCAGCAACACTTAGTCTTGGAACTTTGAGATTTTTGTTTGCTTTGGCAGTGTGTCGTTGTATCCGTAGGTACGTGATAACGAACAGAGGAGGGTGCCATAGACCGTGTGTACAGCCCCACATTCACAGACATTGTGTGATTTCACAACACCAGGTGAGCGTTTACACACACATGTGGGTGTGGCAGACATTTACATGAACATTGTGTTGGCCACAACACTACATAAACATTGTAGGGGCGTTTCAGACTGGTGGGCTGTACACAGACATTGAGTGGTCCCCTGTCCCGACACTGGCCAAAAATAGTTGAAATAATTATTTTTTTTTGAACCTGAAGTGTTGCTAGGACGAGCAACCACCATAGGCCGACGACCTGGTAGTAATGGTAAAACACAGCACAAACATTGTGTAATTTTCCCTCCCATTCGGACGTGTGGGCGATGGAGTTGTGTGTTTTATCGTATACAGGTCGCCCGGTGCCTGTGGGGTGCCTAGGACGAAAAACCCCAACCCACCTCAACGGAGAAAGGTGCACAAACATTGTGTGGTTTCTGTCCCGGCACTGGTCGGAAATTATAATTTTATATTTTTCGACCTGAGGTGTGGCTAGGACCTGAAACCCCATAACACAGCCTACAGGCCATACGGAGGACACGGCGCCGACATCGGGGAGCCTCCAAGTTAGCCAGAGGAAATTGGGAAACTTTATTGATAATTGCCACTGGAGGGCATAATTTCCACAGACATTCGGTGCTGATATAATAGATTTACACGAACATTGTGTGGAGGGCAGTGCTAAGTGGGAAGGATTCTCTCCACTCTCACCCGCTGATAGGTCAAAAACACAGACATTGGTGTATATGCTACTAAAGACAGTGAATTAGTACAGCAACGGTGACCAGTATAGTAGCAGGGGGGTGGTGAGTGGTAAGGGAGTTAAGTGGCTGACCTCAGGGGTGTGTACATATATACGCTGCACGACGAATTGATATAAACCACCCGGTGTAGTGCAGATAAAAGCACCGGGACGGGAGGAGCAGTAAATCGTGGACCGAGCGACGCCGGTGTAGCACAGATAAAAGTACCGGGACGGTGAGTGTGCGATAAGGAAGTGGACCGAGCGACGCCGGTGTAGCACAGATAAAAGTACCGGGACGGTGAGTGTGCGATTAGGAAGTGGACCGAGCGACGCCGGTGTAGCAAGGACCGAAGCACAGGGACGGACGCTGCGTGGACATCGCCCGGTGTAGCACGAATTGGCGCGCCGGGATCGAACCGTTACCCATCGTCGGTCGGCAGCAACCGAGAGTATTTTGAACAATATTTAAGTTGGAGAAGATTCACGTCGGACTTGAACCCGCGAGCGGTGCGGGTGAGCACTGCCGGCAGTCAGTGCCGAGTGGGATTATTTTGAACAATATTATTAAAGACGCATTGAGAGACGCTTGTCCGGAAGACCAAGGCGTGTTTTTAAGACTAAAAAGGTTTTTTTCTAGCTTCGGGAACCTCCGGGGTGCAACTAGATTGCATTCAGGAGTTGTCCAGTTGATTGCAGCGGTGTGGGGGGTGTTTGATATATACCAGCAGGGTTCATTGGGTATAGCGGTCAGGACTGATATCAGGATCTGTCCGGTTTCACTGTTAATATAGTGCTGCGGGACACGATCTCCTCGAGGGATATCACCCCAAGGACTGCAAATATATACCTCAGTCGTTCCGACCATGTGGTCTCTGTACTGGCACGTGGGCGTCATCTGGTGCTGCCTACCTCTGGCCGGCAGCACCGACCTATTTAAAGATGATGGCGTCCTAGTACGAAGCCAAGGAGAGGTGAAGACGGTGTCTGCTGTGCGGCAGCTGGTGGTGCTGATCACGCCACCTAGCCGGCCACCGGTGGATCACTGGGTCTCGCAAGTACGGGGCTATATGGGGAAGCTGACTGCGAACTGGTGGTCTGTCAATATTCATCATTGGAACATGAAGCTCAGAGTCCTGCAGGCCAGAGTAAAACATGACCCTGTAGATTTCCTACAGTTGGTAACTAAATGGCCTAAGCGGGGACTGGTTAATGCGATAGGGGAGGCAGCGTCGTGGCTGTTCGGTACGGTAAGCCAAGCACAACTGAAAAGGGTGCAACTGGCTATTGCTGCCCACAGACTACAGACGCAGGCCCTGAGGCATAACCATTTGCACATGATTTCCATGATAAATAGAACACAAAATATCCAGCTGCAATTAGCGAAGCATGTTTCTGTAGTCGAATCAATGATAGCCTTGGTGAGGGACGAAGCGAAGAACATGACGACAGACTCCAATGATTTAGTGTTGCTGCAACGAGTGAGGCTGGCGGTGGAGGAGCTGGAGAGCGTAGTGGGCAATTATGTAGCGAAGCAGGCCTTGTACCACCGCATGGTGATCCATCTGGAGCGCGGCATGCTAACAGAGACATTACTGAGGCCGCTGCAGCTGACGCTTGTGAGGGAGGCGGTGAGGAATGTAGGCTTTCGCGGTCTCGATCTGCACTGGTACTATCGAAATACAAGGATAGAAGCTGTGTGGGGTCCGGACGCGTCGATCGCCTTCCGCCTGGGACTGCAGATGGTTGGCCCGGAGAAGTATTTGGCGTACCACTTGACATACCTACCAGTGCTGCTAGACAACGAACACTTAAGAACAGTGGTGGGGAAGGCCAGGATCGCGGTGAGCACAGGACGGAAAGCGAGCTTCTATCCAGAAGCTTGCATGGGCAGTCGGCCCATGGTGTGCTATCCCGCCATGGAGATGACCTACCAGAAGTGGCGCTTGTGACGGGGACGAAACCGGAGGACTGCAAGCTGCGGATCACGAAGATCCAAAAGACTGTGTCTGCCACCGTAGTGGCACACGTGTGGAGGGCATGGGTGACGTGTGCGTTGCTCCCCACGGGCCGTATGTCGACGTGACGGTTCGTTGTACGGGATTGCCCCAGACCAACCAGAGTGTTGCGAGTTCGAGTCTCGTCATGGTCGCCATTTTGTAAACGTGCCGGCTGGTGGTGTGGGTGGTGTAAATAGGTCAAGTGAAAGCACTACAGGTAATGAAGGAAAACAGGGTAAGAATGAAAAGTAAGAGAATGAGACTCTCTGGTTTATTGCTTATATAGGTTCTCAAGATTCAAGATGGCCGTTGTCACATGATCCTATTCATCAATCACAGTACAATGCAGTGGTCACATGACTCACTCCTCCAATCAGAGTACAATGCAGTGGTCAATGATCATAACAATACCATGTGGGGGGGGAGGGGGCATGTGAGGTGACTCTTCCAAAGACTGTTCTTAGTCAAACTCGGAAGTGACACTCCCTCTAAAGACTATTCAATTATACAAATTCTATACTCAATGAATAATAGTTTACCAATTTCACACATCCCTCATATGCCTTTGGGTTTTTATAATTTAACCTTTATCATTATATAGACAGTTTGTAGTTTATTATAGTAACTTCACCTCGGTTCACATGTATTATATCAGACAATTTTACAAGAGGGTCACCAGCCCGACATTGCTGCAGGTGCCGGAGGTGTGCTTGGTGGAGGGCAGAGGTTGGCTTCTGCGAACATTGACAGTGAAACATGAGACTGTGAACATACAACGGGTGCCGCCAAGGCTGGATCTACCAGCCTTGAATGTCTCATGGCCTCCCATCCTCCACCGAGTGATGAGAGAGCAGCTCAAGCGGCTGCCCGAGTTACAAGTCCCCCTGATGTCGATGGACGGTCTGGTGCAGGTGCCGGACGATTACGTCCGTGTTGAACACTTTAGTATACTATGGTATTGTTTGTTGGCAGTGACTGGTATAGTACTGTTGTGTGGTGCCGCGTATTGTTATTTTAGATGCCAAGCTCGTTGTAGAGGATGCAGACATTCAAGGACAGGGAAAGGTAAAGTGACGAGGTGCAGGGAGGGGCTGGTCTATGAGTCCAAAGAACTACCCGCCCCTCCCCCGTTGATGATCCAGGAGGATCCGGTTGCACGGTATAGGGCGCAGGGCTCAGTATTGGAGCTGGGTACGCTCCCGTATAGAGGGCAGTAAAGGTTACCAACAAGTGTGTGCAGTGCCGGTGCACCGGAACCATAAAGTTTCGGGACGGGCAGGGATGCTGTATAACTTGGGTGGTTATTGACAGGTTTTTCCAAGCTGTTTTTGTAAAGGGTAATATGTATTGCGCAGGTCTATGCACTCTGGTGCGTCTGAACCATAAAGATTGGGGAGGAGCAGGGACATAGTATAAGTGCGTAGTTATGTATACGTTTCCAAGCTGTCTATTGGGGGGTACTGTTAGTTCACAGTTGGTATGCACTTCTCGTGCGTCAGAACCAAAATTGAGGGGGATGAGCAGGGACGTTGTATAAATGTCAAGACAGACGGAGTTGCTAATTCCGACATAATCAACGGGTCGAAAGTGACCAAGTTGTATGATAAATGGAGTGAGAGTTGCTCGGAACCGCTGGAGCTTGCCATCAGAGGATTTCCAGTCACCTACTCCCTAACCCTTCCCAAGCCTTTTGGTCGGGTGACGAATAGCTAACCGGGATCCTGGTAGTGCTCGGGGTAATTGGGAATAACGGGAAATTAGGCTCCCCGCCCAACCCACAATGAACAAGTAAGGGGGGGAGGATTTAATTAAACATTATACGCCTCTCTGATTCCTGCTTGTAAGATACAAGTATAGGTGGGGGAAGCTAATTATAGCAATTGGTCTTTCCTCGGATTCCTGCTTGCAATGAACCCGCAGTCGCGAAGTAAGGTGGGGAGGATTTAATGTAACATTATGCGCCTCTCTGATTCCTGCTTGCATAAAACTGGCGTGGTATAGCCATGAGAAGGTCCTAGCGGCCACCTGACCCATCAGGCACAAGTGGAGCCATAGACGAGTTCGTGCCTCGGGCTGCTCACGTGATCGAACCGGACGACGCTGTCCGACAGGGACGACTCCGCGTGTACGACGATAAGAAATAAGGAGAAAGATGACCTAGGGTAGGATGGACGGTGCGGTGACGCGCTGTGTGTTCGCTGCCTCGCTCCATGTACAAGTACCCGTAGGTTAGTGTGCGGCAGGGACGGGGTCCAAGCACCAGTCAGAATTTTGTGGAAACCAGGGAGGTGGTTGTTAGATAAGGGAGAAAAGATGACCTAGGGTAGGACGGACGGTGCGGTGACGAGATGCGTGCCCACCGATTCCCTCCAATTACATGTACTCGTGGGTTAGTGTGCAACAGGGACGTGATCCAAGCACCAGTCAGATTTTGTTTGTTTGTGTGTTAGAACCAAGGATGTGGTTGTTAGATAAGGGAGAAAAAGACGACCTAGGGTAGGACGGACGGTGCGGTGACGTGATGCGTGTCCACCGATTCCCTCCATTTACATGTACTCGTGGGTTAGTGTGCGACAGGGACGTAATCCGAGCACCAGTCAGATTTTTGTTTGTGTAAAATCCAAGGGGGTTTCTGGATAAATACAATAAGTGCAGGCGCTGATCGCGGTGCGCGTATTGCCACGATTGGGGCCCGGATCCGTTAGTCGCATCCGTACGTCCAATCGGTGGTATGCGGTGTTGGACAGGCTGCGGACATGAGTGGGCTCACGACGATGTGCACACCACGGGTGTGGGCATCGGCGGTGGGTGCCGCAGTGGGCGTTTGAGTGATTCGGGGCAGTTGATTGATTCGAGTCAGCTGATTGACTCGGGTCAGTTGATTGACCTTCGGGTCCGGGATTGACGGGGTCAATAAGTTAAGAGGGTCGATGGACCATTGAGGGAAGAAAAATGATGGAGTGCATTTTGAGGGATTCTAGTCGGTTGATTGATGCGGGTCATCTGATTGATCCGGGTCATTTGATTGAGCTGGGGTCGATGATTGACGGGGTCAACAAGTTAGGAGGATCGATGGACCATTGAGGGAAGAAAAAATGATTGAGTTCATTTGAGGGATTCTAGTCGGTTGATTGATTCGGGTCATCTGATTGATCTGGGTCATTTGATTGAGCTGGGGTTGATGATTGACGGGATCAATAGATTAGGAGGGCCACGGGACCATTGAGGGAGGAACTGATTAAATGCAGGCGAGGATTCAAGTCAGTTGATTGATGCGAGTCATCTGGTTGATTCGGGCCATTCAGTTGATGGAGGGTCGATGGACCAAGCGGTCGATGATTGAGGGAAGCAATCATGGCTGAGAAATAGTGGATTTGATTATCTTGTGTGGTAATCGACATGGGTTGATTGGATCAATCACTGCTAGAAATATTTGACCTGATTGTCTTATGCAAGATCTGACCCGTCATGGTTCCCTGCTGGTGTCGCTATTCTGTCCTGCTTACCCTATTTTTAAAACTAATTTTTATATATTTTTTATCATGAGTTTTAAAGGGGGCCTGGGCGCGCAAGAGAATTGGCGACACAGCCTGGACGATGACAGGAGGATAAAAAGACATCTGGTTAAATATAAAAGCAATATTAATTAAGGGGGGAGTAGTACTAGTGTAGATAGGTAGCAAGCTAGCCGGGTCAAAGCCACCGTCTACTTTGGGACCACCACTCTAACTGTAGATTTTGGGGCTGTTCTTGTCTAAAAACAATTATTGTAAACCAGTAGATAGGAATGGTCTTCAAGGTGGCGGAGAACTCGAAAAAGACAGAAAACGAAAAGAACAACTTTAACAGTGACTAAGGGAGGAGTAGCCAATACAGTGGAGAATCTACCTAAGTAAAATACAAAAGTGTGGACAACTCATAATTGGTACAGAGTACAAAGTCTCTCGACAACTCGTAATTGGTACAAGAGTTTACAAAGTCTGTTGACAACTCATAATTGGTACAGAGTACAAAGTCAATGGACAACTCATAAGTGGTACAGAGTACCAAGGCTATTGACAACTCTTAATTGGTACAGAAGGTACAAAGTCTATTGACAACTCATAATTACTCCACTCTATGGCACTCGCTCTGGCTTAAACCGAAAACGACGTAATGTTTAAGGGCTTCCATTTTTCTTGATGGTTTTGCACAAGTAGAAATGGAAGAGGGACGTTGTAAAAATATACAGATTTTCGGTTAAGAATTATATATTGGCAGAGAGCATTATTATTCTTGGATGTCGGAGTGGGAGTTAAGTTATGTAAACTAAAAGTAACTAAAATTAATAAAATCCCACTCCCATTGTACATGATGCTGAGTGAGGTAAACTATATGTTATATATTATGAGTGGAGTTGATGGAAATGTACATGATGCTGAATGATGTAAACTATCTGTTATATATGATGTTTGGAGTTAATGAAAAGAGTTCCTTTGCAAGAAACAGTACATGATGATTGAAATGTTCTCTATGTGTTCATAAAGAATACCAGTGGAGGAAAAGAATGATTTTACTATCTATATCTACATATCTGTAACTGTTTGCAACATCCTGTCCACCCAGGACCACTGACTGACCCACCTGCCTAATTTGCATATGTATAGAGTGCACCACCTGCAGCTGGTTTGAGTGACAGCCCCTAATGGGGTGGTCACCCACCCAGTCTGGCGGGGAGTGTCTCATTGGCTGGCTGGGGAATGTCCGGTCACCTGACTCCCTTGGCCTATCCTGACCACACACTAGTCTCAGCTAATTAATTATTCATGAGTTTGCTTCAGACACACTGAAGGAAAATCATTCTCATCCTGGCTCTTGAGTGAGACACACCTACTCTAGAGCAGGACCCCAGACACTCTGTCTGATGCTATCCAAATTCAGATATTCAAATTGAGTGCATCCACAGCCATAGGACTCCTGTCCCATGGGTTGTGGGCACTGTTTCAATATACAGGCTAAAGTGACAATGAGACATAGTGTGGGCAGTATATGAGGAGTACAGGTGTTAGGTCACATGTAAGGGGGATGACAGGAGTTGCTGCCAATAAAGCACAACTTATTCACTGTTCATCCTTGTGACTAGTTTTCCTTCCTCTTTCCAGACATGGTTAAATTGATTAGGCTGATTGCATCACAGGTGAAATGAAGGGGGAGAGTTTTGTAATTACATAGGGTGCTCACAGCGGCAGAGCATCCGTGTTTTTATAGCCTGCTGGTGTCCCCCAAAGAGCGGATCCCTTTACTACAACTACAAGGGGTTCTACTCGATCGTTCTCTTTGCGCTCGTTGATGCCGATTACAAATTCATCTGGGCAGATGTTGGTGGCACCGGTTCGGCATCAGATGCGCAGGTTTACAATGCATCCGAGCTGAAGGCAGCCATCGAAGATGGTACTTTGAGTTTCCCTGCCAGCGAACGTATCGCGGACGGGCAGAACGCTGTACCCTACTTCCTGATCGGGGATGATGCCTTCGCCCTACGGCCCACAATAATGAAACCGTACAGCTGGAGGGGTATGACGAATGAACAACACATTTTCAATTATAGGATTTCGCGCGCTAGGCGAGTGGTGGAAAATGCTTTTGGGATCCTGGCCAACCGATTCCAGGTTCTCCTCACCATGATGCAGCACCACCCCTCCACCATGAAGCTCATTGTGACAGCTTGCATGGTGCTGCACAACATGATGAGGATGCGATATCCCGGGCTCCAGAACCAGCAGCTGGACCGTGAGGACAATGAAGAGCACGCCGTCATCCCCGGACAATGGAGAGATGGCCAGAACCTGCCAGACCTGCACGATCCTGTACCTGCCATGAACACTGGCTCCAGGGCAGGAAAGGAGCAGCGCAATCTGCTCAAGGACTGGACCAACTCCCCAGCCTTGTAAAGACAACATGCGAACGCCACGACGACTAGGACACAAGTCTTTATTATTAGTTCCTCTCGCTCCACTTCCACGTGACCAGCCCGCGGGCTACCTACCCTATCGCCGGCACGCGACATATGGTATTACATATATTACATCTCCCTTTTTTTTTTATAAAGGGCTGCAAGGTCTGTTCATTCAACGATAATGCATACATGTCACGCACAATATTAAAAGGAACATATTAACAACAAAACAATGATTATTACATCTGGTGCGGTCGGTTTTGTAACAATATTACCTTGGTAAGTGCGATGAATACCCTATGTCGTTAAACAACTTATAAAGTTTCTTAGCACTAATCATGAAATGATAACGAACAACAGTAATCTCAATAACACATTTTGCAATAAAGACATTATAGACAATGTGTATGCGTTTGTTTGTTTTGATTAATTTACAACATTATATATGTTTGTCGCTTGATAATTATAAGTTTCTCTTAAAAGTCTAGCTGCTTATTTACGAGTTGTACAACAATTTAGTTTATTGTTATGCGCCCTGGCCGCAACTGGGTTGGCTTCGGTCTCATGTTTTCTCAAACTATCGTAGCCAATCATTTTGTTTTGAATACCGTATCCTAAAGTCGTACATATCTTCGGGTGGGGTTTTGTACTACAGCGTATTGCTCCTCTGACATTCGCACATGCTTTGTAGTGCAGTGGCAGGCTATTTATATCTACGTAGCTTGCGTGGTACTATCACCGCACTGCCCCCCGGGACCTTCACCTGCCCCGAAGCCTTGATTGTTATTCCTATATCAATTTGCCACCTGGCCCTTCCAATTAGCAATTAATTGTCCCTAGTCAAACCTAGGCGGTTTGGCTTGTGGCATACCCTTCCGGACCTAGTTATGTAACTACTTGTTTTATTTGTGTCTGTATTCTCAGTATTGTTCAAAGTATGCTCATTTTGTTTTATGCTTTCGCCACTTTGCGCTTTTAGTGTTCTGAACAATTGAACACGATTCCGTCTCAGTAATCTGTTAGTATTGGTTTGTATCTCATAGTCTTGTGTGTTGGGGCAATTTACTTTTGTTATTCGTCCACTGGACCATTTACCGTCATGTGTTATATAACAGACTTGATCATCTACGCTCAACTGCTTGTGTGTTGTCGATACGCGTCTGTTATAGTATTGTCGTTGTTTTGCCTGAATTTCTTGGAATTCTCGAACTTTCGATTTTTGTACCACTGGCTTTAGGTGACTTTCGACTGTAGGCAACTTTGAACTTAACCTTCTGCTCATTAGTAACTGTGCCGGTGACGCATTGAGTGTTAATAATGGTGTGTTGCGGTAGTTCAGAAGCGATAAGTTATAATCTATGTTACTGGCTAGCGCTTTTTTTTATTAATTTCTTAATCGTTTGAACATATCGCTCCACCTGTCCATTGCTTTGTGGGTAGTGGGGGTTTGACGTGACATGTTTGAACCCAAACTCTGATCCAAATTTACGGAACTCATTGCAGCTGAACTGTGGACCATTGTCCAACATTAAAATTTTCGGTATCCCGTGTACACCAAATATTTCGGACAATGCTTTAATTACTGATGCAGCATTGGTTGATTTCAATTCTCGTATTTCTGGAAATTTGGAATAATAATCGATAGTGATAAAAAAATGTCTATGTTCTATTTCAAAAAGGTCAGCTCCTACTTTCTCGAACGGCTTGTATGGAATTTGGTGTGAAATCATGGGTTCTGCATGAGGTTTATTTCTGTACTGTTGGCAAACTATGCACCGGCTAACCCGATCCTCTACTTGCTTACTCATGCCCGGCCAGAACACGTGATCTCGGGCGAATTGCTTACACTTGACGATTCCCATATGCGTTTCATGTATTAATTTTAAAACAGATGGGTGCAACACATGTGGTACAATGATCTGACTGCCTCTCAGTAACACATTTTCTCTGAATGTTATTTCTTCTCTAAAACCATAAAAAAGTTGAACCCCCTCAGATAAGTCTTTGTTGTTCACCGGCCATCCCTCTTTTACCAATTTAATTATTTGCTGCAGCGTTTCGTCTATTTTTGTTGCTTTTTCAATACGTTTTAGCATGGTGTATGACACATCGATACTTGCTATTGAAAGATTGTTGTCGAACAGGTTATGTGGTTCGGTACTCGCACTGTGCGCTCTTGACAAGGCATCTGCAAAATACATATTGCATCCATTAATATGTTTAACAACGATATTATAGTTTTGCAGTCGCATCCGCATGCGCTGCATACGAGCTGACAACAAATGTAACGGTTTACTCATAATTTTTACCAATGGCTTGTGGTCTGTTTCGACAATAATTTGTTTACCAAAAACATACTCGTGGAATCTTACACACCCGAAACAAATGGCTAACAATTCCTTCTCGATGGCTGCGTAGTTGGACTGTGTGTCATCAAGAGCTTTTGAAGCCATGCCCACCGGCCTATTGCCTTGAAATAACGTGGCTCCCAATCCGGACTTAGATGTGTCAACCTGAATGGTAACAGCTGCTTTTACATTGTAATAATTTAGAACTGGAGCAGTTATTAGTAACTGTTTTAATAACTTAAACGCTTGTTCTTGCTCGTGCTGCCAGTGCCACAAAGTATTTTTTCCCAGAACCGTTCGCAAGGGTTAGTCACCTCCGAAAACTTAGGTATGAATTTACTTACATAGCCTACCATCCCCAAAAACCGCTGAATACCTGCCTTGTCTGTGGGTGTAGGCATATCTATAATAGCTTGCAGTCGGTCAGCGTTCGGTTTGAGACCCCCCTGCGTTAATACATGCCCAACTTAGTTGACTTGTGTCTGACAAATCTTCGATTTTTTTTGATTTAATTTTAACTTTGCGTGCCTTGCTCTGACAAATACTCTTTCCAAGTTATGGTTATGTTCACCTATAGTGTTACCATATACCAGTATATCGTCGGTGACAACATTAACTCCAGGCAAATCTTTCAAAATCTTGTTCATCTCATTAATGAAGATGTCCCCAGCTGTTTTAATGCCGAATGGAAGACGTGTATAGCAGTACCGGCCCCAAGGCATGTTAAACGTACACAATTCAGAGCTCTGTTTGTTTAATTCAATTTGCCAGTAACCGCTATTGGCATCCAGCACTGAGAAATACCTGGCACCTGCTGTTTTTGCAATGACCTCTTCGATCGTTCTGGTTGGGTAGGGTGTGCGCAAAATAGCCATGTTTAATTTGGTTGGGTCGAGACAGACCCTGATTTTGTTTGGTTTCCGAACTACTGTTATAGAGCTTACCCAAGGGGTTGGCTCTAGTTGTGGTACAATTACACCTAATTTAAGCATTTCGTCAATTTCTTCTTTGACTTGATCGGCTACAGCATGAGGAATTCGGCGCGGTGGATCTACAGATGGGGTTACATTTTTATCAATAAATATGTTGGCATTTGTTTTAATGGTCCCCAGCCCCACAAAAATGTCACTATATTTCTTTACCAGATCATTTGCGTCATCGGTGACCTTCTGTAGTTCATCTGTCGCCACACGCACTGTCTCCCGACGCCCGGAATGCAGCTGTTGTGTCCTCCCACGCTTGACTCCAACTCGGCGTCCTCGTCTGATGAGCTGTAGTTGTACGCAGGCGTCCTTTCCCAGGATCGGCGTTCCAACTTCTGTAACTTGAAAGCACATGTCGATTCCATCTATTGTCGTGTGTACTTCCCCTTCGGGTATGATGCGATGTCCTGAGTATGTTACCAGGATACTTGTTGATGGGTGAAGGACAGTGTTCTGCAGTTTTAAATACACGCTCTTAGGTATTATGTTTGCTTGTGAGCCTGTGTCGAGTTTGAAGCTAACATGCTCATCTTCTAGTAGAATTGTTGTAAACCATAGCTGTTTTTTTTCATCTTCATGAACTGACACTTCCCCAATGTACAGTTCGTCGTTGTCACTGTCAGGGTCTTCATTTGGCACCTCTTGCTGTATGTCGTCCACTTCTATTTCACCCACATAAGACCTGTTATTGTTTATTGCTCTGCAAACTTTTTGAAAATGTCCAACTTTCTTGCAGTATAGGCAAGGCTTATCTGGGGCGGGACATTGGTTTGGGGCGTGATAGTATCCGCACTTGTTGCACTGCACTTTCTGGACTGAGTGTATCTTGGCAAGCGCTCTGTCCGACCACGTGGCGCACCTGACGCGTACCGAGACTGGTTTGTACTCACTGCAGGGCATTTCCTTATAAAATCGACACAATCACTGCTGCTGCTTGCTGCTAGTTGATCGTGACTATTTTCGTTCAACCGACACATATCCCGACACTGGTCCAACGTGAGATTAGGTGTTTGCAAGAGTCTGTCACGCAGCTTGTGGTCCCTCACACCACACACCAATCTGTAACACAACATCGAATCCTCCAAGTTGCCATAGTCACACAGGTGTATTCGGTGCTGTAATTCGCGTATGTAAGTGTCCATACTTTCTGTCGTTTGGTTGTACGAATTAAACTTGTACCTGATGACTGTTACATTAGTGTGCCCTGTGCAGTATTTTTCGAATGCTTCAATTAACGGTGCAATTTTGTCTTGGTCACCTTCTTCAAATTTAAAGTTCAGATGCACCTTTTGGGCCTCTTTACCGGCCACATGGAGGAACATGCAACACTGCACTTTTTCCGTCTTGTTCGCTGCACCTGACGCTGTGTCGTAAATGTCGTACGAATGTAGCCATGCTCGCCAGTTCAAAGCCAGGTTGCCTTCTAGACTTAGAGAACCTGGTGGTTTTAGGCCTGTGAGTGCCATATCTGTTGGTTCTTCTCTATCTGACACCATGTAAAGACAACATGCGAACGCCACGACGACTAGGACACAAGTCTTTATTATTAGTTCCTCTCACTCCACTTCCACGTGACCAGCCCGCGGGCTACCTACCCTATCGCCGGCACGCGACATATGGTATTACATATATTACATGTGCCATTGCATGGCAGGACAATATGATCTAGTGATGTGTTTGTACTGTGATGTTATTGTACGGTGATCTGTGTCATTTCTGATATTTAGTGTGAAACTTGTATGCAAACAAAATTGATACTTCTATTGGTTTTAATAAAAGGTATCAATATCTGTTGTTGATACCGAACCATACTTAACATGTTTGTTATTTGAGTGGCCTAGCTTTCTTTTATGTTTTCAGTGGCCAATTATATATAGACTGACAAAGTTACATGTCACTTCATTCAACTGGGTGGGGAGGATAATTTATATACAGTGACAACAACCAATTGGAGGGGTGATTATTTCCCCTGGGAAATTGTTTAAATGCTTAAGTTACAGTGTTGCAGTCTCACAACTACTAAGCCATATTTTGGGGGGGAACATATAAGACAGACAAATTTACATGGGGGGGAAGTTTACTTTAATGGGAAGTTTTAAATACTTGTGAAGGCAAAAATGTTACTCTTCACTTATTTACAAGTGGGTTGGCCGGTGCTTAGTATGTGAGATTACCTTTTGTATATTGTACTAATAATTTCTTACAATATATTTTTAGCACATTGCATTTGTATCATAAGGATAAGTACTGTTTACAAAGAATTACAAAGAATTACACTCAGAGATGTAAATCTGGAGTAGGATACAGAGACTTTTATTTACACACATAGGCACATAGTAACAAAATAGCAACAATAGCATACAATAGCACAAAATCATCGTATATACAATAAGGGCAACAAATTAATATATACACTTATGTACCACCACCAATCACTCATGAGTGTCCATTGCTGGGGGGGTGTCCATATAGCCCGCACGTCCAGTGTCAAACAAATCACCTGCCTCAATGTCAATATTCGAGCCGGTGGAGATCGCCGACAGCCCAGACAAATTCAATGAATTGTCCCCTGCTGGAATGCTGGACTGGGTCAGCACCGCGTGGGCGTCAACCCACGCCCCAACGGTAGTGCTGGTGCTGGGTTGGCGCGGTGTGGGTGGACGGGCTGTCGGTGCTGTCGGTGCTGTTGGTCGTGTAGGTGTTGGTGCTGGACGTGCAGCTGTTGCTGCCTGCACCCCCAGCCGTGGAGGTGGAGCCATTGGCTGCTGTCCATACATCAGTGGCTGCATGCCATGTGGCAGTACGTGGACCGCCGGGTGGCCCTGCGGTTGTCCCATCGGCTGGTGCTGGGTGACCGGGGCGGCAGGCAGCAACGGCTGCATCATATATTGCGTTACGTAGTCCGCGGTTTGCGAGGCCCATGGTGATGCTGGTGGTGCTTGGTGTCTCCACTGGTGTGGAGGCGGCTGATACATTTCACTGGATGAGGATGCCAGCGACGATGCGGACTGCCACGAGGGGGGGGGGGGACCTGGGTTGAACCCACTTCACTGTCCCCATCGTCGTCGAGCGCCTCAGTGAGGATGCGGCATATGCTCATCCACGCCTTAGTCGCTTGCCCCTTGTGCATGGTCATCAGGGTGTCGCAAACGAAGTTCCCAAAGGCCGCCTCAACAGTCATCTGGGGAGCTGCAGTGGGCTGCAGCTTCTCCAGCAATCCCCCGAGCGGGCCATCCGATCCTCCAGTGTAGCCAGGAGGCTCGTGTCCTGCTGGGCTCTGCTTCGGGGGGCTGCAGGTGGGTGGCTGGGGGGCTCATCGTCACTCGCGATGAGGAGGTCGCCGCAGGCCGACTCGGCAGCCCCCAGATCCCCCTGAGATGCGGCGATCGTGCCAAACTCCTGCAAGATACAATTAAGAAACCAGAATAAGTGACATGAATAATATGTATTGGGGACAAATGTAAATACAAACAGCCACACAATTGGAATTTAGAATTTCCTTGCATTGCCCATAATTAGATACCTCATACAAAAAACAAGCCCATTGCAAATCCTTATGGGATTCAAATAAATACAAACGACCGTATACATTATCATGGCCACAATAACAACCTTTTTATAGCAAAAACAAATCACAGATTATCTTGAACGATTTCTATAATGAATTCAATGCACAGGCTCGGAAGTTACAATATCCTGTAAAATATATAATACTTATGGCCCTGTCACACTACGACGCTTCTCTCGGCGACCCGTCAGCGTTGAAAGGACTATCTTGCGCGTCGAGAAACGTCAAACTTTTCGGCGGTTTGGGGGAAAAGATCGGCGTCAGCGCGGCGCGTTATGCGCGCGCCGCCAACGTGTGTCGACGCGCTGGGGAAAAAAAATAAAAGTTTGGCGCGACGTCTTCATTTAACCTTAAATGTTGCTAGGGCGTAAAACAAAAACGGCCCAGTTTGCGCAACGCGTGAGCAACGACCATCCCACGCGCGCACCGTCTTCCTAGCGTTCCCATAACGTTATTCCGGCGCGTCCAACGCAGCGCAACGCGCGCCTAACGTCCTCCTAGCGTTCTAAAGGCCCTGTCACACTATGACGTTTCACCCCAACGCGTGTCGACGTGTTGCATTTTTGGTCGAAACGTCAGGACGCGTCGGGACACGTTAACGGCGCGTTAACGGCACGTCGGTACACGTCGGTACGCATTGACTGATAGCAACGTGTAAATTGACACGTCGGCGGCGGCACGCGTCGGGTCGCGCCGATCGTTTTGTGCTTGCACAAAACTTTCGGCGCGCAGCGACGCGCTCCAACGGGTTGGAGGGCACGTTACGGACGCGTTCGCAACACGTCGACACCCGTTGGCGGTGCGCCGGCGGAACGCTGGCAGGACGTTGATCAATAACATGACACCAACGCGCTACCCCCACGTCGTCGGCGCGCTGGTGGAGCGCCGACAACGCGCCGATAACATGCTGATGGCACGCTGGGAACCCGCTGGCGGGGCGTTGACACTTTCGTCCGCCGCGCGTCGAACCTCGTTGGCTGCGCGCTAATAGCATGCTACTAACCTGTCCAGTTTTCTCCCAAGACGCCGAAAACTTGGACGTGTCCAGCCTGCTAGCAAATATTTCGCGCGTTGGCAGCTCGCCGGAAAACACATTGTAATGTGACAGGGGTATTACCCATTTACTCCCACGCGTTGCCGGTCGCTGGAAGTTTTGGACATGTTCAAAACGCTCAGCGACCAATAACGCGCGCCGACTTTCGCCGGCGACTCGCCGGCGACAAAGAAGTGTACCGACGTGTACCGACGCGCCCATAACGCGCCACCAGCGCTTCTCGATATTTCACCAAATATCGCCCAAAAACACCACACATTTACGGGTCGCCGGCGAGAAGCGTCGTAGTGTGACAGGCCCATTACAGTTCGGTACGGCTCAGGCCGGTGCTTGATGACAGCACTCAGGAACTGGAATTTTTGGAGGAACCCGCCGACCCTGATTAACGCGCTGTTGACATGCTGATAACACGCTGGAAACCCGCTGGCGGAACGTTGATATGCGCCGACAGACGTGGGAGTAAACTAGGTCAAGCGGCCATTGGCCATGCGCTAATAACATGCTACTAACATGCTGCGCTGCATTGAGTTTTCTCCCAACACGCCGAAAAGTTGGACGTGTCTCGACGCGTTGAAAATATTTTGCGCGTTGGCGGCGCGTCAGTGAGAAACGTCATAATGTGACAGCACCATTAGACGAAGCTTCTTCATTGCGTCCGTCTCCTGGTGCCCAGCCATTCTGCTAACAAATCGAGAAGGGTCCACAGCGACGAAAGGATGAAAAACGGGTTACCACTGAGTAATATCGAGCATACCCTTGCAGGATGAGTTTCCCATTCATTAAGTAGTGATATTGTGTGATTTAAACAGAAATCAATGTAGATCAATTTCAAATATACTTCAAACAATTTAATCTGTGCAAAAGATACATAAATATGTGATAATATCTGAACAATAAACTAGTAAAATAATATGTTACTACACTGCTAGCTCTGTGGAGGTCTAGCCTGGTCCCCTGGCATTTATTTCCTCTGGCAGAGGCACCGGAGGTTTCATCTATTATCGCTTAGTTTCCAACATGGTCCCCTAGCCTTTGTACCGGAAACAAGTTTAAACGAGCTCAAACGAGTTCAAACGTGGCTGGTTGGGTCGCACCGTGGCTAGTTGGGTCGCTCCGTTTAGCGCTGAATATGCTTATGAACAAATCTCCAATCCATTTCGCCAAAATGCCCATACAACTAATTGCTGTACAGCTTGAATGGCATGCTACGACGGCCTAATCTACCATCTTTAAATACATATATGAATTATTGACTGAAGTTGTATTTGTTAAATAGTCATTTGTGTTTCTCTTGTCTTAGTAATTTCATAAAAGTGACTGATGACTGAGCATTCACCCGCCTTCCCACAATCGTGCGCCAGTGCGCCGCCTCGGGCTGCACCCAGAGCAATGGGAATTGACACGTGGATTTCATAGCTTAATAATTAATCTTCAATTACTGGACTCGCTGTTGGCACATGTTCCTCCGGTGCCCCCCAAGATTCCTCTGCCATCAACCCATAGGGAAATCATCGAGAAATATTTGATTATATGACCAAGGAAAAGAAGCATCTAAAATGGAGATTAAAAGCAAGGTAGATTTATGGTTGGCATGCGATTGTTGTGTTGATCTCGTGCCTGAACAAGTCAGAGTTAAGTACTGTAATAGCGTCCGTCTCCTGTGTTGGTAGACCATGGGATTGTGGGTTCGAACCCTGATCCCGTCAAACCAATGACTTACAAATTTATACTTGTACCTTCCTAGTGAGGTGCGAGGCATTATTAGGATAGGGCTAGGACTGGTTGGCTCAGTGTCAGGATAATGTGACTGAGTGGGATATCAGGTCATAGTGCTGGTGGCCTGGTCTTCCAGTAGGGCAGCACTATAAAGTCGCCATGAGTGCGAACTGTCACAAGTCGGTACCTATCCTGATATGACCTTAGCTAGGACGTAAAACAATAACAAACAAACTGTAATAGCTAGACGGCATATCCTGGCTGTTTGTCTGGTGTGTTGTGGTGAATACAATAACGTGTATTTGGTCCATAGAAATCTCGTAAGAGCGGATTCGATTGGTAAAACTCTGCCACACTACAGTATGTTTATAACAAGCCCGTTGGGGGGATTTGGGGAATTCACCATGGCAGATATGTCTCCTTCAGCATGTGATGGGCGTCTCCTGTGAGGTTTTGGAGTGCCCCACTGCGTCGCACCTGCCGAGAACTTGTAACTGTGTGTTGAACGTGCCCACCCGGCTCCACCACCCCAACACCACACACCTGCATAATCGCACTGATGAGATTATTTTGCCACTTGAAAAAGTTGAGTCAGATATCAGTGGAATGCAACACTATCAAATAAATTTGTGTTTGATATCCGATACTCCACCTCCGACATCGCACGTGATGCCTTAAACCCGCGTGACTAACAGGTGCTTAATTGTGATATTTAGTATTATTAAGCGTCACTGAAGCTTGGTAGCAGTGCTTGATACCCATGCCTTCTACAAGGGACGTGTAGAAATCTAGTCCCTACATCAAACTTCTCTGGGATGGGATCCAATTGAGGCAGGTATGAGTTATCAGGCAGGTATCACTTAATAATGCTCACATATGCGGTCATGTGTACATATAGACTAGTCTATGACAGCTGGTATTGCTACATATATATCCACTACTGACTTGGTAGACTAGAAGTCTGAGGCATGATGTATATGGCACCTGGTATTGCCACACACTGATCCTCTACTGACTTGGTAGACTAGAAGTATGAGGCATGATGTATATTGCACCTGGTATTGCTAGATACTGATCCACTACTGACTTGGCAGACTATAAGTCTGTGGCATGATGTATATGGCACCTGGTATTGCCACATACTGATGCACTACTGACTTGGTAGACTAGAAGTCTGAGGCATGATGTATATGGCAGCTGGTATTGCCACATACTGATCCACTACTGACTTGGTAGACTAGAAGTCTGAGGCATGATGTCTATGACAGCTGGTATTGCCACATACTGATCCACTACTGACTTGGTAGACTAGAAGTCTGAGGCATGATGTCTATGACAGCTGGTATTGCTACATACTGATCCACTACTGACTTGGTAGACTAGAATCCTTGGTCATGATGTATATGGCACCTGGTATTGCTACATACTGATCCACTAGTTTTCATTATTAGAGGGCATCGAGAACCCTGACCACATAAACTTTGTTGTTTACATTTTCTTAAAGTAGACCAGCCAATTGTGATAAAGGTGATACTAAAATTAAATTCCCAGGCAATGCCACGGCACAACATCCACTTTGTGCTGGGTGTTTGACCATACCGGTAATGAAGGAAAAGCACAAGCTGACCAAGCTGCAAAAATGGCTCTAAATGGTATGTCAAATCCCTCACTCCACTTATTCTTACATATATAATTTTCAAATCAAAATGGCTATATGAATGAGGTGTGTGGAATATTGACTGATATGACCTTAGATGTTACTAGGAGGTAAAACAACAAACAACGACTAGGGTCACCCGAGTTCTTAGAATTTCAAATCGAACACCGCGAGTGGAGTCAACAAATACGCGAGCCGTGTGCAAAAAATCATGACCCCCACTAACCCATGTCTTGTCTGGGAATGGCTAGGAGTGATGACGTCTCACATTTGTGCTGGTAGACCCTAGCTGTAGGATAATATAACTAAACTATGCAATCATAAAATACTTTAAATCGTATTTTGTGTACTTATATCGGTTATTAAAAAAAAGAAAAAAGTTTTCCACCCCGACACAGAGCAACAACAATTTGGGGAAGTCAACCACCACGGCCCTTCTTTATACATAATAATAACCCCAACAGCCGATGTTTACTTTTTCTGCTGGAGGGTCGTTAACAAAAAAACCACAATCTGTACATAGTTGTTCTCCCTGAGCCACGTTACCCTATGTAAGCGTTTTGGTTTTGTATACTTCCAAAGTATATCTGTGATACGCCTAATAATGAATTACGTAGTTTCTAAAGGGGCTGTCACATTAGGGTTTTTTGCGGGAGCGTATGGCGGCGTGGGCGCGTTACGTCATATACGTTGGCATACGCCGTATACGCTACTCATCCGCTACTCATACGCTACTCATACGCTACGCATACGCCACCAGATGGCGCCAGATTCCGGCTTATGAGGCATACGCCGCCATACGCTTTCATAAATCCGTCCGTCCCCATTTTTTTGTGCATGCTAAAAAAATATTGACCTACGGGGGTGTATGGTTCTTACGCGACACATACGCTGAGCATACGCCGTCATACGCTCCTCGTATGCTGGGGGTATGCTGGCATATGCTAGGGGTATGCCGGCGTACGCTACTCGTATGCTCAACTTGCGTCACGGGCCTATCACAGGCTTATCTCGGGCGTATGCAGCGTACGCAGAACCTACGCATTGCGTATGAGAGCGTATGAAAAGCATATGCGAAGCGTATGCGAAGCGTATGGCGACGTATGCCCGACCTATGGTCTCGGTATATAAAGGCGACCCACGCCATTCCTTTGGTCATTCCTGCTCTGCTGCTCATACAGGATGGATGCCCAGGCACTGCAAGTACAGTTCCAGCTTTTCTACAGAGTTGCCCTTTATCACCATGAGCTTACTCTATTCCTCATGGTTCTTCTGGCGTCCCGTATCGAGAGACGAAGGAGGAGGGAGCGGCGGCGACGATCAGTGTGGGTCAGACCCTGGATTGGGAGGCGGCCACAGTTTGGCTTGTTCGACAAGCTGATGGTCGAGCTCCGCAGCGAGGACACCGCGTCGTTTGTGAACTTCATGCGGCTGCCTCCCCAGTTGTTTGACGAGATTGTGGCGCGAGTGGGACCCAGGATCGCCAAAAAACGGACCACATTCAGGGTGCCGCTCGACCCGGCGCTGAAAATAGCACTTACTCTGCGGCACCTGGCATCTGGCACAAAATACTCCTCCATGAAGTTCGGGTGGAGGGTGCCCCACAACACACAGTCGCTGATAGTGCGTGAAGTCTGTAAGGCCATCGTCGACGAGTACATGGCTGAGGTCATGACGTGTCCGACGACTCCAGAAGGGTGCCGTGGAACTTCCCCCATACCTGTGGCGCTCTGCATGGGAAGCACATCGCCTGCCGGTGCCCTCCAAAGAGTGGGTCGCTCTACTACAACTACAAGGGCTTTTTCTCCATGGTCCTGTTGGCGCTTGTAGATGCGGATTACAAATTTATCTGGGCAGATATTGGCGGTATGGGCTCCGCATCCGATGCCCAGATTTACAACGCCTCCGAGCTGAAGGCGAGCACAGAAGGTGGCACGATCGGCTTTCCGAACCCTGAACCGCTCGTCGACGGCCAGAAGGATGTGCCGTATTTTCTGATCGGTGACGATGCCTTTGCCCTGTGGCCGACCATGATGAAGCCGTACGGCAAGAGGGGCTTGACCAATGACGAGCGACTCTTCAACTACCGGCTTTCCCGAGCTAGGAGAGTGGTGGAGAATGCCTTTGGCATTCTAGCCAACCGCTTCCAAGTGCTCCTGACGACTATGCAGCACCATCCCTCCAACATGAAGATCATCGTCAAGGCGTGCATGGTTCTGCACAACCTCATGAGGACATGCTACCCAGCGCTACAGAACATGCAGCTGGATCGTCCCGAGACAGCCACCAACAACTTTGTGCCTGGAGGTTGGCGAGAGGGCCACAACCTTCCTGACATTAATAACATTGTACCTCTTAACCCCAACACCGCGTCCAAGCTAGGAAAGGAACAGCGCAATCTAATTAAAGACTGGGTCGTCTCACCCGCCGGAGCACTGTCATGGCAAGACAGGATGATCTGACAAAACATTTTATCAGTCTGTATGCGCTGTGTCTCTCTACTGTTTTTGCAAACATGTCTGTGATGTTGTGACATGTCTCCTGTTATATGAGATGCTAATATGTTTATATGTCTAGTATAAAATAAACGATATCATTTTATAGATATGAAAACACAATTTTACATGTCTGTTACGTTCTTTCGCTCCCTAATTTAAAGTCATCTAGTTAATGTAATTGTAATGAATCTCCTCTCTTTTTACATGAATTAATCTTTTACATACATACTAAGAACACAGGGAAAAATAGAGTGACACAGAGACAGAAAGGGGGAGACGAGTTAGAGGGAGGGAGGGAGGGAGGGAGGGAGGGAGGGAGGGGGAGAAGAGATAGAGGGAGGGAGGGAAGAGATGGAGGGAGGGAGGGAGAGGGAGGAAGAGAGATAGAGAGAGGGAGGAAGAGAGATAGAGAGGGAGGAAGAGAGATAGAGAGAGAGGGAGATAGAGAGGGAGGAAGAGAGATAGAGAGAGGAAGAGAGATAGAGAGGGAGGAAGAGAGATAGAGAGAGAGGAAGAGAGATAGAGAGGGAGGAAGAGAGATAGAGAGAGAGGAAGAGAGATAGAGAGAGGGAGGAAGAGAGATAGAGAGAGATAGAGAGAGGGAGGAAGAGAGATAGAGAGAGGAAGAGAGATAGAGAGAGGGATGAAGAGAGATAGAGAGAGAGGAAGAGAGAGGGAGGAAGAGAGATAGAGAGAAGGGGGAAAGGGAGAAAGGGGAAGGAGAAACATTATTATAAATATTATAAATTTAAAGTTTTTATTTATGTTTTAATTTTAATTTTAATGTTAAATATATAACAATTAAATGATGGCATGCCTTTACTGAACACAGACACACAAATTAAAAGTGACAGTATATTTATTGAAACATCTTGACATATAAATGTACAAACAATATATATACATATATACATACAAATAAATAAATAAGATAAATAAGATAAATAAGACTACATATATACATATATACACATACAATCACTTCTCTCCCTTCCCGTTGGCCGTCCTGATATGACCTTAGATGTTGCTAGGACGTAAAACAACAACAAACAAACAACAACAACCCTCCCCATTGGCATTAGCTGGCGACTGTGAGGCTGAGGTGAATAAGTCCAAATTGGACCCTAACATGCCCGATATCCCGGATAACCCCGACAAGTTTAAGAGTCCCTCCGGGCTGGCTGACTCAGACAAGTTCACTTCAGGGGCGCCGTGTGTCGGAGTCACCATGTCTGTGGCAGCGCCAGTCCCTGCCCATGGCGGACCCACAGTGGGCGGAGCACCCCCACGCACCACAACTACAGGAGAGCCCCTCGTGTGCGCCACCATTCCTAAAGTCCGTACTTGTGCGGTGTGTTGTGGTGACGGCCATACCACTGGCGGAGCTGGAGGCAGAGGCTGAGGCTGAAGACTTGGCAGAGGCGGGTGTGGCAGTGGCTGATGAAGACTGTGTGGCCCCAGATAGCGGTCCACGTACTCGTGTGTCTGCGCAGTCCACTGGTGGGGTTGAGGCTGGTATGCCTGACTTGCAGACACACAAGTAGGTGCAGGAGCAGGTGCAGGAGCAGGAGCCGGTGCAGGAGCAGGAGCAGGAGCAGCCACATAAACCACCGGTGCCACAAATGTTCCTTCCTCCTCCTCCAGATGGTGCGACACCATGCGGTTGAGTGCACCGGAAATCGACACAAACCACTCCTCTGGCATCGTGAGGATCATGTCCCGCATATAGTTGGCGAATGCCACTCGCTTCGTCACCGTCGGTGGAGGTGGAGGAGGAGGCGGCTGCATCTCCTTGAGGATGTCGGCAGACTCATCGAACCTCTTGTGGATGGCAGCGAGGAGGTTGGTGTCGACTGGGGCAGATCGCTTCCCTCTCCCCTTTCCCCGCTCTTGGGATGTAGCGGGAGGAGTGGGCTGAAGATCCTCGTCCATCGCCACCTCCACATCAGTCGCGACATTCTCCTCCATGCTCAGATCGAGCTGCGGAGCCTCGACAGGAGTGGCCAACTGCAAGACAAAATCATAACATAACATAAGTAACATGAATGCAAATCGATATTTCGACAAAAGACACGACAAGTCAACAGTAAATCAAAAATATATAAAGCAAAAATAATTAACGTTAAATGCAAACATGGATTTATAACGATTATATCACGATACATCTATTGTCAATATCTCGATTTAAGAACAACTACACAACAACTCGACATTAGAGCCAGAGATATCCAATATATAGAAAACACAAAAAGGAATACTAGACGGGCTGATTCCACTCTACTCAAAGTCCCCAAGCCTTCCACAAACAAACTAATTAAAGCACCAATTTACAAAGGCAGCATGATGTGGAACAACCTACCAACCAGAACCAGGGCAGCGTCCTCTTACCTAGAATTTAAAAACTCACTAAGAGTACATCGGATTGGGCAGGCCCTTATGCAGTTGCAGTAAAGTATGTTCCATGGCGTCACCATACCGTAAGTGGCAGACCACCAAACCCTCAGCCTCGGTTTCTCCCCCCCCCCCCAGCCCCCACTTTTTTAATTTGTTGCTGTTCCTCTGTTATCTCCAGTCAACCATATACGATGACAGAGACAGCCCAGGTAAAAATGTAAAATTTAAGACCTAAATGCACTGGGATTGGTCCCACTGCTTCACTGGTCACAGATGGTCCAGTGTATTATTAACAACCCCACCCCAACAACATAATTCATAAACTCACATAACTAGCTACATTAGAGTTACACTAGAATTTTCCTAACAAACCAACATTTATATACCGCTTGCCTAACTGCAACTGAACATTCAAACTTAGTACAAATTTACCAACTGAATACAGAAGATAACTTCTGCTTACATTCTAAATACTATGTAAATACTCATATTGATCTGCCTAATATTGATCTGGTTATATGACACTACTGTACCATATTGTTATGGAACTTGTGGGTTTCAGAATGTCATTGTGTTACATGGTATTGTACACCTTATTCTATATACCTTTTGTGTAAATAACCCTGAATTGAAAAATGGCTGGAAGACCAGTGCTTCGGCACTGACAAAAGACTTATTCAGCAGAATAAACATATTTACCAAAAAAAATAAATAAATAAATAAAAAAAAATAACACTAACAAATTACTAGAATATTAGATGTTGCTAGGATGTAAAACAACAACAAACAAACATAAATACAACAAAAGCATAACATAACAAACTTAGAATACGAGCGGTTTTCGAAGAATACTAATGGCCGCACTTGTCAGAACGAAAAAAGATTACTCCTGCAGGGCTCCGGTCGGTGACGGACGATGGACTGCAGGAACCCGAACTTGCGCAGGATCCACTGCTCCCGCTCAGTCAGGTCAGCGGCTCCGTCCCCGCTCTTTTTCTTGTGGAGCCGCATGTTCGTGTCCCTGAGTGACTTGAACCACTTCTGGAGATGGACTGTTGTGGTCCCCAGAAGTGTCGCCTGGTCCTCCCACATCTTGGCCTTTCTGTCTGAGCGGCGGTAATCCGTGAGTTTCATGTTCCACATGATGGGGTTCTCCTGGAGGAAGTCCAACATCTGATCCTCCTTGAAGACCGACAGAGAACAGTCGCTCTTCTTGGCCCTCCGTCTCTTGGAACCGGAGATGCCACCACCGGTGCTGGTGGAGGCGTTGGAGGCGGCGGAGGCGGTGGCGGCGGACGCCGCCCATGAGCTGCCCGCAGAGGCAGGAGATGGCGAGCTGGAGCGGGGACGTCAGCATTGCGTCGTTGACCTCTCCACTTCCATCTCCAGCTCCTCCAGTGGAGATTGGTTTTCTGGAGAGTAGTGTGCTGGAGAGTGGTGTGGAGAGTGGCGAGGTGGCGAGGCAGGTGAGGAGGCTAGTGATGGAGAGCATTGTAACAAAGTCTGCCTCTTTCTGCCTCTCCCACGGCCTAGTCCTCCTCATGTAACAGCAGCTCTGGAGGCTGGTGTAGTTGTAGTAGCAGTAATACTGGTAGTAGTAGTAGCAGTAGCAGAAGCAGCAGCAGCAGTGGTGTTCCTCTTAGCAGGCATGGTGGCAGAGTGAGGGGAGACTGTTGCTGCAGGCTATATATACCCTGGAGCCACCAAGCGGCAGACCGCGGAGAGATATCATTGGTCGCGCATAGGTTTCGCATACACTCCTCATACGCTCCTCAAATATTCATACGCTCCTCATACGCTCCTCATACGCTCCACATGCCAATCAAAACAGTCAAAGAAATGTCACAGTACGCTCCCATACGCTCCCCATATGCTCCTCATAGGTTCCACATACGCTCAAAACCCCCCGAGAGGTCACCAAAGGTCATGATAGGCTGGCTTTCGCAGGACTTACGTAGGTTTTCAATACGCTCCCGTCATGCGCCGTAATGTGACAGGGCCTTTAATGTTAATAAACATCTACACACAGTTCAGTATCTAAAACTGTTACCCGAAAGACAGGCGATGTACATATTACCGTGCAGGGCTATATCATTTGCCACATATTGGGACATGCATGTCCTGTAGTGTTGCTAATAATTAGCATTGATTGTATTATGATCTATGCATTTTTTTCTATATAGGATCGATTACATCATTACAGCATAACCGCAATTATTGTGCTGATGTGAATGAAGGTGACGCAACCAGCTCACCCACACCCCGTTCTGTGTGTTGTTGAATGCACGCTGCCCGTGTAGCGAAATACATGCCATCTGTGTAGCAGAATACATGCCACCCATGTAGCAGAATACATGCCACCCATGTAGCAGACTACATGCCGCCTATGTAGCAGACTACATGCCACCCATGTAGCAGAATACATGCTGCCCATGTAGTGGAATACATGCTGCCTGCTAGCTGAGTACATGCTGCCCCTGTGGTGGAATACCTGCCACCTGTATAGCAGAATACATGCCACCTGTATAGCAGAATATATGCCGACCATGTAGTGGAATACATGCCACCTGTTTAGCAGAAAACATGCCACCCGTTTAGCGGAATGCACACCGCCCGTGTAGCTGAATACAAGCCAACCATCTGGCAGAAAGCATGCTGACCATGTAGCAGATTACACGCCGCCCATGTAGCAGAATAGATGCCGCCCGTGTATCAGAATGCATGCCACCCATTTACCAGAATACATGCCGCCCATGTAGCAGAATACATGCAACCCATGTAGTAGAATACATGCTGCCTGTGTAGCAGAATACATGCCGCCTCTGTAGCGGAG
Organism: Branchipolynoe longqiensis; assembly: GCA_030323885.1. Lineage (NCBI taxonomy): Eukaryota > Metazoa > Annelida > Polychaeta > Phyllodocida > Polynoidae > Branchipolynoe > Branchipolynoe longqiensis. Next base: position 7,319,229 of record CM059187.1, read on the forward strand.
CGGAATGCATTCTGCCCATTTAGCAAAATACATGCCACCCGTGTTGTTGAATACATACTGCCTGTGTAGCAGAATACACGCCGCCCATGTAGGGGAGTGCATTCCATCTGTGTAGCAGAATACATGCCGCCCATGTAGCAAAATAAATGCCACCTGTGTAGCGGAATACATACCGCCTGTGTAGCAGAATACACCTGTGTAGTGGAGTGCACACCACCTGTGTAGCAGACTACATGCTGCACGTGTAGCAGACTACATGCCACCCGTGTTGTTGAATAAATACTGCATATGTAGCAGAATACACCTGTGTAGTGGAGTGCATGCCACCTATGCAGTGAAATACATGCTGCCTGTGTAGCAGAGTGCACAACACCCATCTAGTGGCATACATGCTGTCTGTGTTGTTGAATACACACCGCTCGTGTAGCAGAATACATGCCACCCTTGTTGAATACATACTGCCTGTGTAGCGGAATCTATGCTGCCTGTGTAGCAGAATGCATAGCACTTGTGTAGCAGAATACATGCCGCCCATGTAGCAGAATACATGCTGCCCATGTAGCAGAATACCTGCTGCTCGTGTAGCAGAACGCATGGCACCTGTGTAGCAGAATACATGCCACCCATGTAGCAGAGTGCATGCTGTCCATGTAGCGGAATACCCGCCGCTCATGTAGCAGAATGCATGCACCTGCGTAGCAGAATACATGCTGCCTGTGTAGCAGAGTGCTGGCCACCCATCTGATGGCATACATGCTGCCTGTTTTGTTGAATATATACTGCTCGTGTAGCAGAATACATGCCATCCGTATAGTGGAATATACACAGCATGTGTAATGGAATACACACTTCCTGTAGCGGAATACAAGATTTATACTGCATGTTATGGATAAATCAGGATAGGCAGTATAAATCTTCAAGAGAGAGAAGTCTGACGAGACTTGTTTTCACCATTAGACAGTTTGTCGATAGAAAGCCTGAGCCCACACTTTTACCGACCCAAGGGATTTTTAACCTCCCACACCACATAGACATGGTATGAGAGCAACTGGCCTTTGATGACGCTGTAAGTTATACACAGCGGTGGAAATTCAAATTGGCAGAGGTGGGGGGCATGGGGAATCGAACCACCGACCTTCAGATTAGGAGTCCGACCTAGAAAAAAGTCAGACACTCTAACCACTCCACCACAGAGAACACCACATACCATCCGAGTAGCAGAATTAACGCAGCAGGTGTAGTGGAGTGCATGCTGCCAGTGTAGTGGAATGCATGCCACCCATATAGCGGAATACATGCCACCCCGGTAGCGGAATACACATTGCCTGTGTAGTGGAGTACACACCGCCTGTGTAGCAGAACACACACCACCCATCTAGCAGAATACACACTGCCCATGTTGCAGAATACATGCTGTCTGAGTAGTACAATGGATGCCACCTGTGTAGTGGAATGCACACCACCCATGGTGCTTGCCGCCTGTGTAGCGGAATGCACGCCGCCTGTGTAGCAGGATGCACACCACCCGTGAAGCAAAATAGGCCAACACACTGCCCGTGTAGTGGAGTGCATGCTGCCCGTGTAGTGGAAGACATGCCTCCCATGTAGCGGAATGCACACTGCCCGTGCCGCGGAATACATGCCGTCCGTGTAGTGGAATACACAGCGACCATGCAGTGGAATACATGCCACCCATATAGGGGAGTGAGTGCACGTTGCCCATGTAGTGGAATGCCCGTGGTCCATGTAGCGGAATACAAGATTAGATTAATTAATGATGCACATTTAATCAATTGACCATCCATGCATATTATTGTGTATTTTCACAAAAGCATTTACTGCTCAGAATATTTAGAGCAAATGAATATAATAACATAAAATGCATCTATTTTACTAACCATTGATTCTTGCGCACACAGTTTTGCACAGAGTTGTTGCTAGGTGGCAGCATCATATTCATTCAGTTGAAACCAGCAGGGAGTTTGCGGGGGACTGAGCGAGTGGTAGGGGTATACCTCGAGGGGACGTCTTACTCCACCCTACCCTACTGTCGATGTATTTCTAATAGACTAGTTCGTAATTCCGACTGCACATGCGCTAAAAACGGTGTCGACAGCAACACAAATGCGCCTGGCCATTGAGTTTGCCGATATGCGCCATGCAAAACTTCGATTTTATTCAGAATTGTGCATGTTAACGTAACATCTCTAATTCACTGGGCGGGGACAGAACCCACGACAAGACCCGACCCCACTCCGCCTTGATATAGAACACCCATAAGCCCAGCACTCTGCCGCCACCTAGCGTTAACCCTGGGTACCCCCCTCCACCCACAGGAGGAGGACGCGACCCACTCCCGCCAAAAAGAACACGTGACCGTTAAAACTCCACCCGCCTCCACGGCCACAACCCCTCCAGCTCCCGATCGGACAACTCCAACCCTAACTTCACGCAACGTAACGCAACGCAACGAAAATAATGCCGACCCCACGCAAATCAGCACGTAACACACCAAAAAAGGGCGTCAACAACAACCCACCAAAAGGGCGAGGACGCCCAAAGAAAACTACCACCGGGAGGAAGGAAGCCACGGATAATCTGTGCGATGCAGATAACACGGCCGACAACCAGATGCTGTCACCACCACCGCAGTCACAACAACCACTGTCACAAGAACCGCCACAGCCCTCAGCGGACACCAGCGGCATGGGTAGTGGCATCCTGGAGGCCATACAGGCGATGATGGCCGATCAGATAAAGGACCTCCGCACGGACATACTTGCAACAGTCGATGCAAGGATGGACGCTGCCACAGAAACTACAATCCAGCAACACTGAGCGCAAGGAGTGACGCCACGCGCCCCTCCGACCACAGCCTCAACGGTCGGAGCACCAACCGTCAACAGTCCCCCGGCTCAGCCCATGCTCACACCGGTCGTGACGTGCTCGGCCCCCCAGGCCGCTTACCACCAACGGCAGCCTCCCCTAGCTACACACCCCACAACCCACAACGCCACCCACTTCAGTGATGCTTACACGGAGGATAGTAATATACAAGCAGGAAACGGCCAATATGTCGCCCCGGACTATGAGACTCACAGCACTGACCACGCGGAAGCCATCAACGAGATGCTCGCAGCAGCAGGTTCAGCACTCGGCCGTAAAAGAGGTAAACCCAAATTCCTTCCTCATCTCTATGTGATACGTGGCACCAAACGCGAGAAGGTAGGCCTGGGCGATGCGACCTGGCCCGAGTACTGCGCGGCTCTGTTCAGGATGGAGAAGGACGCAGCAGTCTCCCATGACTGGAAGCCACATTCTGGAGCACCACCATCAGCTGATGACAATGGCCACCGTCTGGGACTGGAACACCTGCCGGCAATGGTCCGAGCAGGTGTTCGACATGATTGACGACGGTCGGCTGCCACACGGATGGGCGGATCAGTACGCCATCAAGGACATCCAGAGGGATGCCTGCGTAGTGGGCACGCGTCTGGCAACGAAACAAACACAACGTACTAACTATAATGGTGCAAAGTCGAGTGGGTACGCAACTAACAGCGCGAATGACGCAAAAACAGACTTTAATAAAGAGACAGACGGGAAGCCCTGCCACGTCTGGACTGGGGGTCCAACAGCCACCAGGAATGCGCGTGTATGAACAAAAAGCGCTTCATGGAGAGAAAGACACCGTCGAGCTCTGAACCCGCCACCCAGCAGACGAGCCAGGTTTTTTGCTAGGCGGCTCCACCCCCCCAGCTGACAGCACGGGGCGGCTCCACCCCCCCAGCTGACAGCACGGGCAAGGAGCCAGACGACAGTGCACGCCAGAACAGATACACCACAGTGTGCAGGACTCACAAAGTAAACAAACCAACCGGTGGCGCCCCAGGCGGGCCCGACAACAGCAGAGACCCCGCCTGGAGGAGACGCCCCCCCCGAACCTGACAGCGCACCGCGTAGCGGCACCCCCCACACCCCCGGTGACCTAATTAACACTAGGGCGAACAAGGTCAGCAGAAACCACGCCACCAACGGGATGGACTGCAGTGCCTTACATACCACAACGCATACTAACGATATTACGAACTGCATCTGCGCGGATGACTCGGACTGCACTGAATGTAACAGCAACTTCGCCACCACCGACAGTGATGCCGACAGCAGCCACGAGGCCGGCGACCAGGAGGCCAGCCCTACTGCACGCCACACTGACCTCTCGAATTGTGTGTGTGCCGAGGTCTCGGACTGTAGCCTATGCAATGACGTGACAGATGAGCTCCACACGGTTGATGGCGACGACAGCAGCACCGGAGGGCACGACGCCACACCGGCAAAACCAGTCAGCGGGGGCGGTGTGAGGAAACGCCCCCGCTGCGAGTGCCCCGGCATGTGTAAGGGTGTGTGTACAAACTATACTACGGTCGCCGGCGCCTGCTTCCCCCCTGAAACACCAGGGGGCAGCACCAGCGGTGATAGCCAGGAGGAACATGGCCGCCACCGCACACACGGCGACATAGGTGGCGCCACCTGGAAAGAGGCCGGCCGAGGTGACAACAACAACAGCCGCGACTACCCCGCTGACCCACAACACGGCCACGCCCCCCATAGACGCGACCACGCCCACGACCACTCGGACGCCGACACGAGCACCAGCTCGGATGGGGAAACGAAGCCACGCACCAAGCGCCTCAAAGTAATGGTGGGTGAACTCCACAAAGTCTCAGACACACCCGACTCAGACGAAGACGGCCAAGGATACGCGACCCTCCCCCTGGTATCTCCACAACACTACCGTACCACACTTGACACCATCTGGCCACGCCCACTGGAGGACCAGTGGACCCGCCATGCAGAATACCTTGCAATATACAAGACGGTACGCCAAACATCCCTCCCCAACTACATGGGAGCCAGGATACCAATACCCTCTGGCCTGAACATCCCACAATGGAGGAGGATGCTCACCGGATACCATGACTACGAGATAGTAGACTACCTCGAGTTTGGCTGGCCGGCAGACTACACTGCCGCCACGCCCCCCACACCGACCATGACTAACCACACGAGGGACGCAGCCCAACTGGACGCCATCAGGGACTATATAACAACTGAGAAAGGCCACGGAGCACTCCTCGGGCCATTCAACAAGCCCCCCTTCCACCCCTGGTCACAAGTAAGCCCCATCATGACCCGCCCCAAAAAGAACACTACCGACAGGCGGGTCATAGTCGACCTCAGCTGGCCAAAGGGGGGCAGCGTAAACTCCGGAATAAAGAGAGGCCATTACCAAGGATGCCACTGCACATACAGCCTACCCGGGATAATGGACACAGCAGACGAGGTGGCCCGGGTGGGGCGAGGGGCGTATGCATGGGGGGCTGACCTCGCCAGGGCATACCGGCAACTAAGGACCTGCCCTCTCTCCACACCTCTCTTTGGCATAACGGTCGATGGTCAGTACTACACGGACGTGGCCCCACCTTTTGGGTGCCGCACATCCTCAATGGCCTGCGCCAGGACGACAAACGCAGTCCTCTACCTCCTGAGGAGGCGGGGCCACTTTGTCCACTGCTACCTCGATGACTTCGTGGGCGTGGCACCCACCAAGGAAGAGGCGGAGAAGGCGTACAACGACTGCCTCGAGATCACAGCCCGGCTCGGCCTGGCCCTCTCCCTAGAGAAGTGCACCCCGCCCACGAAGGTCATCGAGTGGCTCGGCTTCCGCCTAGAAATCGACGGGATGCGGGTCACCATACCAACGGACAAGCTAGAGGACACCCTCACCGAGTGCAAAAAATGGGTCGCCCCCAGACAGGCTACTCGTAAAGACCTTCAGAGGCTGGTGGGCCGCCTCCAACATGTGGCGAAATGCGTCATCCCCGCCAGGCGATTCATGGCCAGGATACGCGAGGCACTGAGGCAGGCCCCCTTCAGCGGCAGTCAAGAGGTACACGACGAACTCCGGGCCGATATCCGCTGGTTCCTGGAGTTCGCCAGATGCTCCAACGGCCTGGTCCTACTCCCAAGTGACCCCAAACTCCCATGGGTGATCGAATGCGACTCATGCCTCACAGGGGGCGGGGCATACTCACCAAGCGAGTACTACGGCCAGCAATACCCAGCCAGCTTACGGGACAGCACGGCGAACATTGCTCACCTGGAGGCCATCAACCTAGTCGTGGCACTGAAGGCGCTCGCACCCCCACACCCCGACAAATACCACATAGCCATCAACACGGACAATGCCGCCAGCCAGCAGGTCCTCAACAACGGCACCGGCCGTGATAAGACCCTCACAGCATGCGCCAGAGAGATATGGCTGTTTGCTGCAACACACTCATGCGAGGTGGAGATACTCCACAAGCCCGGCTCCGAACTCATCCTGGCAGACGCCCTGAGCAGGCGAGCAACAGACAGCAAAGCCCAGGCCGTCGCAGCCACACTCTGTAGAAACCTAGCAATAACTGAAATTAACGTGAATTTTAATAGAGTATTTACGGCGGGACTGTAGATAACCTGGGTAGCTCACACCTATTTGCTCTCCCTCCCCAGGTTATACAGATGAACAACACGAACGCATCCTCCACCTGTACTTTGCAGGACTATCAGCAGGCACGTGGAGGAACAAAGCGGCCCAAGCAAAGCAGTACATCGACTTCGCAGACTCTTGCCCCCACCCAGTACGACATACTCGCATATATCTCACACCTGAGAGAAAAACTAACGACGCCAGGAGCGGTCCTCAACTATGTGAGCGGGGCAAAGACCTGGGTGCAGATATGCGGGGGAGACGTCACGGCATTCAGCACCTACCCCGTCACGCTAATGAAGCGCGGGGTGCAGCGGCTCACCTCACACATCCCCCGTCAAGCCCCTCCCCTCACGCCCCATGACCTCCTCCAGGTGACCCGATACCTCACATCCGCGCGCCCCACAGCAAAGGTGCTCAAGACGGCGATCCTGATAGGATACTACACCCTCCTCCGTCAAGGAAATCTCGCCCACACAGGAGCAACGACCGACCCGGGCCACACCATCCAGGCCCGAGACGTTGTCCCGTCACCGACCGCTCTCACCATAACCGTCCACTCCACTAAGACTAGGTGGAGGACGGGACAGACTTACCGGGTGCTAGTTCCGGCCATTCCAGGCTCTCCATGCTGCCCACTAGCAGCCTGGCTAGACTACGTCGCCTACCAACGGCCACGCCCACTCGGGCCGGCCTTCCAAGTGGGGGGGGGGCTCCCCTTCTCACCCCAGCGCTCCTAGGAGCGCTCAGGATGGCCCTGGCAGCCTCCGGGAACGAACAGGCAGACAAGTACACACTGCACAGCCTCAGGAGAGGGGGGGCCCAGGCCTGCGCCGCATCCGGGGCCCCCCTCGGGGCAATCATGGAGCTGGGGACGTGGTCCTCAGCCTCCGTTCATACCGCGGGGCCAAATCACCGCCGGACCACGAGCCCTCTCCTCCATATTTGGTAAAGGGCTCGAATCCGGTCCCCACATACCACCACTGGGATCAAAAACCCCACGGGACGAACAAAACACAAAGGGCTAGCACCCAGATAAGACAACACCCGACATGTAAACCTCTTATCGAAGAAAATAAAAACCACTCTATGGAACTGCTGTCTCCGCCTTAGTGAATTGTGCATGTTAATGTAACATGTCTAATTCACTGGGCGGGGACGGAACCCCCGACAAGAGCCGACCCCACTCCGCCTTGATATAGAACACCCATACGCCCAGCACTCTGCCGCCACCTAGCGTTAACCCTGGGTACCCCCCTCCACCCACAGGAGGAGGACGCGACCCACTCCCGCCAAAAGAACACGTGACCGTTAAAACTCCACCCGCCTCCACGGCCACAACCCCTCCAGCTCCCGATCGGACAACTCCAACCCTAACTTCAACCCACCCACCCACACCTCACAAAGACCACGGGAAGGGTAAAGGGCTCAAATCCGGTCCCCACATACCACCACTGGGATCAAAAACCCCACGGGACGAACAAAACACAAAGGGCTAGCACCCAGATAAGACAACACCCGACATGTAAACCTCTTAACGAAGAAAATAAAAAACCACTCTATGGAACTGCTGTCTCCGCCTTAGTGAATTAATGGAAATACAGAACAATTTGGCACAAACATGGATGCATGCTTGCAATATAATAATAAAATGATATAATGAATATATTTAAGACACAAATATCATTAGCTAAGCATCTGGAGCTAAGAAACATACACTTCTCCAAAATACAATTAGACACTTTACAGGTTGAGGTTCATATCACCATTTTTAATTCTTGTTCTAAATATTAAAATACCAAATTTGTCAACAGAAACTTGTTTCAACAAAATATATAACCAATGTCTGACTAACCCTACTGATTTCCTAGCTCTACAGATGTTATTAAACATAGGATATAAATAAAATAAGTAAAACTGACCGTGGCTATAGTTCTAACACTAGTCTGAGTGACCAGATTTGTCCAGATCTAAATGCAGATGGCATAAGATGTGCTGATTAGATTGATATTCATGTAATGCTAGATACAAGATTAACATGTTAATTTATTATATATATATTTTTAGTTAGTATTCTATGTTTAAAATAGGAGCTGAAAGGTGCTGAAACTATCAGATTCCATAGTTACACTCACTGCTTCAACATGTGCGTTTGTTTTGTTACCCGACATCCCAAAATGTACTGCGCGGCTGGAATTACAAACTACCCAGATAGCACACAGCCGTCGGGCCGATGGTGGCCTGATGGTGGCCGCGCCGTCGGGCCAACGGTGCTAAACCGCCGTCGGGCCGATGTTGTTTTGTCCACTGGCCCGCCGTCGGGCCAATGGTGGCATGCCACCGATACCAGCATATGCCACTGTTGGCCCAACGGTGGCCCGACGGTGGCCCGACGGTGGGCAAATGTTGTTGGGCCAATGGCGGCAAATGCCGTTGGGCCAATGGTGGCAAAGGCCGTTGGGCCAATGGCGGCAAATGCCGTCGGGCCAATGGTGGCAAACACCGGTGGGCCAATGGTGTTTTGTCCACTGACCCACCGTTGGCCCAACGGTGGCAAGCCACCCATAGCAGCATACGCCACTGGTGGCGCAACACTTACTATCAACAGTTTTTATTTGTTTGTTTGTTATTGTTTTACATCCTAGCAACATCTAAGGTCATATTAGGATGGGTCCTGACTTGTGACAGTACGCACTCATGGTGACTTTTTGTGCTGCCCTGTCCTAATAATTTTGAGCGCTTGGCTAGGAAGCGACAAGTATACATTTTTAAGTCCTTGGTTTGACTCAACCATATTATTACGCAATTAAAAAGGCAGAGATAATAAGTTTGGTTGAGCGAACCCAATTGGCCCCTCCTTAATTTATTTAAAGTAAAAATCCTGTCATATTAGGTATCGTTTATAAACATCAATCAGTGAAAATACAAAATCGCAGGTATCCACAAAATCACGGAGATCGTTCATATCTGAATGCTGGCATTATATCACTCAGATTCTGATGTTGCCAGATCCCTCTGGGCAGCTTCGGCTCTTTGGAATGTGTCCCTCACTACAGCTGAAATTAAATGTAAATAAAATTATTATCAAATATTTAAAATAAGGATTTGATCAAACTGCTTTACAACTTATTAAGGATAACAAATACCCTGTCTACATTTGTGTAAATCACAAGTAATTGAATTGAAATTCCATTACTTTATTTAATCAACACATCATATTCCATTTGGCTTTAAATAAAATGCAAATTGTAACAAGCACGCCCCAATTTTCATTTGATTTAAATTGAGAGAAACACCTCTATAGCACTATGCAATTATTTACCTGCTTTATTCTCTGCTCTCTTCTTTCGGCCCCCTTCCCAGTCACTGCTGTATTTCAGCCACTTCTGAATTTCTTTTTTGCAGTCGGCTTCTGTTATACGCACCTTTCTTGGCGCATCTGCAGTATGCATATCATACAGTTCGTTAAAAAAGTATAATTGCTTCATGAAAATAAATCTGGAGAATAAGTATAATTGCTTCATGAAAATAAATCTGGAGAATAAAAAAGAAAATCTGGACAAAAGAAAAGAAAATCTTGATAATAAAACATATTACCTTTAATAATTTTGGCCACAGTCAGCCTTGCCAAGCCCGTCTTTAATCCCTTACCCTGCCAATTAAACCTCTTGGCTAGGGCATTGCTGAAAAGGGCTGTTATAGCCCTTTCCACGACTTCTTTCAGACCCGATCCTCCCAGACTGCATAGATGAGAGAGCTAGATGTGGAATAAATAATCAGAAACTATCCTGAATTTCTTTCATTAAACAGTTCACAGATATTACCAAATATATATAAATCAGAACAAGCGTAATTAAAGGATGGTATGAAATTATACCAGGGTAAAATAAGATTATAGCAGGGTAAAATAACACTGTTAAACAGCAACTATTATTAGTATAATTATTTCGATTTCTGAACCATCTGTTTTAGTCTGATATAAAATATATATATTATATATATTATCATACATACCAGCACTTTCTCTTTGCTTTTCTCTTCGATCAGTGTTTCCAATTCGACTACATCTTCTTCTGTGGACAGAGGCAAGTTAAACTCTGCCAAGCTGTCATTATCCATAGGCCTCACCAGCTGTTGCCTATGCATAAGAGTTTCCAGTAGGAGAGTGTGCTGGCGCAATGTGCCTTTTATCTCCTCGATGGAAGCAAACAGCTCTCTTTCTTTCTGTCTGCAACAATACCAAAATGATTTGACAATGCAGATTAGTGTATTATTTTCACTTCTCATGATAAGATATTTCACACAATCCTTGCATGCTTAATATGATCAATTGGTGTTAAAAATAATATACATCTGAGCCTTGGTGTTTATTCTGACTTGGTTGATGGTGAAACTGGCTTCGGATCAGGAAACTATGACAAATTGTTTAATTACATGAACTAATATTTAAGTATAAACAAACACTTATTCCTATACCTGGTCACAGATAGAGAATGTGTTTGCCTCGGTCTGCTGGGTGTGGCCTCTTTGTGAGATGACAAGCCAGAACACAAACTGAAACATTAAAATATTGTATTATTGGAGGAGAAAGTGAAACCCATTTTAAAATGGGTTCACTACAGTATTATCAAAATAATCTTTGTTAAAAATAATATACATCTGTGCCATGGTCTTCCTACTTGGTTGATGGTGCCACTGGCTTCTGATCAGGAAACTAGGCCAAATTATTTAATTACATGAACTATAATTTAAGTATAAACAAACACTTATTCCTATTCCTGGTCTCAGATTGAGAATGTGTCTGCCTCGGTGTGCTGGGGGGTGGCCTCTTTGTGAGATGACAAGCAAAAACACAAACTGAAACATTAAAATATTGTATTATTGGAGGAGAAAGTGAAACACATTTTAAAATGGGTTCACTACAGTATTATCAAAATAATCTTTGTTAAAAATAATATACATCTGATCCAAATCTATGAGCTTGTGGGTTCGAATCCTGGTTGAGTCAAACCTATGACTTAAAAATTGATATTAAAATGAATTTCCAGATTTAACTATCTACCTATTTGACATCTATATTTGTGGAAGTTCTGGCAAGGGTGGGATTGACCTTTTCTGCATCCGACGTGCCTTCTTCGGTAAGGGTAGTTGACTCTTCTTCCTCAGAGCTATTGCTTTCTTCTCTTATACAAATACGTTTGTGAGATCTGGAAAAGATTTTGATTATGAGCAGGAAGCATAATTTTGCAGACAAATATATGTACCGTATATACACATATATAATTATGAAGCTTTTCTCAATGTATTGGTAGGTGTACAGAAAATATAGATCTACAATGATTATGAGATAAGGTTTAATATAGATCTACAATGATTATGAGATAAGGTTTAAACTCAAATGACTTCTTACAAGCATTTGGCATTATCGTCAGTCGTGTGCAGGTCCGATGTGTTCAGTTGGACCGCCTTTCGACATTTCCTCCTGGCTTTCTCGTAGCTTTCTATAATGGAACAAATGATTCAATTAGGGCTAAGTAAGATTACAAGCAATTTCTTTACATGTGTAAGTTTACTAGACTCCCTTATAAAAGTTATAGAAAAGGATCTGAATTTTGTGCAGCTTGTTCGGGATAATTAAAATTGTATGGTGATATTTCTAAAATGTATAGTTCATAAACTGAAATACAACATACCAGTTTGTACCAGAAGGTGAACGGGATACATCATCCAGCCAGCTTCTGGTGGTGCACACCTCTCTATTGCTTTGATTAGAGCAGTTCCCTTTAATGGTGGCCAGGAAGTGCTCTCATGACTGTCACTAACACATGACATGCAAAGAGTCTATTGGGTAATTGAAGAAAGATTCTTTTAAATTAAATTTATGACAAATTAGTTTGACCAAACAGTGAATCATTATTACATTCTTGACCAGAAAAATATCGCTTCCAACAAGAATAGCGTTGTCTCCCGGTTTATTAATAGATGACACAATATGTGGAAGATGAAGCTTTTCATACTGTGTACATATTGGTATGTTCTGAGGAATTGGACCCATGTTATGTTTTTTTTTACAAAAGGTTTTGGTGTCATCTGACTTTTTAATTGCAAAACATTGTTCATTTAGTCTCCGGATCACTTGTTGTAAAGGACAATTAGGTTTCCTTATTAGCTTCTTTAGAATTTGTAAATAATTTTCAAATGGAAAACTTGAAAAGTTATGAAGTGGACCAAAACATCTTGCATGGGAAGACAAATGAGTCAATCCATGAACATTGTAAATAAGCATCTCCTGGCCATAAACAGTTCCAATAATTCTTCAGCGTAATTGCAATATGCTGCACATAATTCTGTACTAGATAAAATAGTTATCCCTACAGGTAGCATCAGGTAGCATCAGGAAGTTTTTGTAAATTATTTTGGGCAACTTTCCTTTGAGAATCACTGGTCCAGTGTACGATAGAAAGGTTCTGAATTCTGTGGCTTTCCAACTGTCAATCTGAACAATTGACCTTACTTTCCTGGCAAATTCACATGGTAAGAAAGGCTTCAAGCTTATAATCGACTCTGATATCGATCGTACTATGTTATTTCCTATACGGAGATTTAATGGTCCACTTGTCCAAATAAGGAGAATTTTTCTTACAAGGCCAAGACATATCAAATGCATATAGTCAAGAGGGAATTGAGGGACAAGACCAATGTTCAACTCGCGCAGACAACTGTCACCAAGATGATGTTCATCATCCTCCATTTCATCAAAACTGACATCTGTCCTCAGTACAGCATTCCTCTCTGGAAATGTCATTCTATGGGTAAACCAGGTCCCTCTTTGTGTACAGTTATCACAGCCATAATAGCCAGTATGGCCTTTCACCTTTTTCACAAAAGCTCTGGCAGGCATGTCACATACAAAATTAGCAATTGTCACCGTTATTATTTTGCCTTAGTAGCACACTCCTTCTACCTCAATTTCTTTCATCTCATCAACAAAATTCCGGAGGAATATATTGGAATCATTTGGCTTTGAAACTCCTACCCATAAACCTATAATGAAGGGCTCTGGTTTGTTTTCCTGCTGTATAAGACCTAATATTGGCCAGAATTAATCACAGCTACTTTTAAACAAAGGCAAACCATCTATGTTCAATTGAATCGAAACTTCATCTAGAATATGAAGATATTTAAGCCTTTCAAACTTTGCCTTTATTCCCTCAGCTATACCAAAATGGTGATATTTTTCTCCAGCTAACTCCTCAACTTTTAGGCAAAGTCGGAAAGTACGGTCTTAATAAACCTAATAAACTATTAGTATGGCAGAGTGGCAGACCACTGTTAATAGCCCATTCCCTGAGTTTCTGTTTGAATTCTAGTTTATCTGTATCATCATCATCATCTTCATCACTGTCATCAGCACCACCATCACTATCATCGTCATCATCATCTTCATCACTGTCATCAGCACCACCATCACCACCAACATCATCACCACCATCACTATCACAATCACCATGTGCACGACTGTCACCACGACTGTCACCACCACTGTCACCACCACTGTCACTACCATCACCACCATTATCAGCATCAATAAAGTTTCACTGGCATCAGCAATATCATCATCAGTATCATCAGTATCATAAGAACTATTGTCATTTTCATCATTATCTTTTTCACAGTCATTATAATCCTCCTCAAATTGAACTGCATGATGAATAGCTGTTCCATGATCATCGTGATTATAAACTGCCATAGCCGCAGCTAAAATTGGATCAGCCCTTCTCACTGCCTGACGACGCAAAGTTTTATTGCTAATGACCCTGTCCATGGCATCCATTATTTCCGCCTGAATTAATATGCACAATCTGACAAGTTTACTGAAATAAATAGCAATAAACAATAAAGGAAGCAAGTGCAAAATATACGAAACAGTTTTTCTTAAAGAGGAACTCGATCATGTAGGAAACAGGTTGGCACGATGACCAGTGCTTGATTGGCGCTTGCATGGGTGATAATACGCATGTGTATATAATGTTACTAAATATTTAAAATATACGGCCATCTGATGACCAATATTTGAACGGCACAGGTTCCAGATGTAAATTCCAGATATGCAAAAGGGAACCTTATAAAGCAATGTATGCGGTTTTAGAACAGCAACCCGAAAGTGTAAAATATACTTACTGAAACACTCAACGCGTGGTACCCCAGTTGACTCAAACGGAAGTGACATAACTGGAAATTTTTCAAATCCAACGGCTATCACCAGCGAACACCCGACATTGGCCCGACAGTGGCCGGCGGTGGAAAATGAACGGCAATCACCATCGGCCCGCTGGTGGCCAGACGTTGGAAAATATGTGGAAAATGAATGGCAACCAGCGGCGATCCACCACCGTCGGCTCGACAGTGGCCCGACTGTGACAAATATGTGGAAAAAAATGCAAAGAGCGGCGATCCACCACCGCCAGCCCAACGGTGGCCCAACGGTGGCAAATATGTGGGAAAAAAAGGCAAAGAGCGGCGGACCACCACTGTCGGCCCGATGGTGGCCCGACAGTGGTAAATAAGTGGAAAATGAATGGCAAACAGTGGCGGGCTACCACCGTCGGCCCGATGGTGCCCCGACAGTGGCAAATATGTGGGGAAAAAACGGCAAAAAGCAGCGGACCACCACCGTCGGCCCGACGGTGGCAAATATGTGGCGATCGTGCGACCAATAGCCAACGTCGGCCCGACGGCTGTGTGCTATCTGCATAGTCTATCCACACACAGTAAGCTAACCCATCCACCCCAGATACTCAAACGCATCTTGGAGGTCTATATTAAACTGGATGGTGTCCATGCGAGTCTGATAAGGAACCTGATACTAAAGTGTGATTGACAGCGTCCGATGTTATCGGGCTGTCCCAAAATCTCTAAGATCGGGACCAACCCCGGTGTAACAATTTCAATTTCCCCCCTTTCCAAGTGCAAAATGCTACACACAGCTGATCTAACATTGGAAAAGTGCATAAACATATGCAAGCTCAGTGAGTTCAGTTCTGATCAGTTGGAGGACAAAAAATCAGACGTGGAAGTCAAGGAAATCGATTTTCTAAATAGATATGTGACTGCATGTACTGGTGCACCGGTGGTTCATCCGTCTGGGCTGCCATCCTTGGAAGTCGCCATCTTGGAAAGCTGGTGGCACCGGTGCAGGCGAGTTCAAGATCCACTGTCAAACCTGTGGCTACGAACACCGCCGGGGAGTCTGCCCAGCTAAAGGCAAGGCTTGCATTGCCTGCAAGAAGATCGGGCACTTCGGGAAGGTCTGCCGGAGCAGACTGGGCAGAGTCAACAAATTGACTGTGGAAGAGCCCGACCCTCACAATTCTGAGCAAGACCCGGATCCGGCGGAAGTCAATGTTTGTTGGTGCCGTCAATCACGGCACAGGAGGCGATGAGGAACTCTGCTATGCGACCGCCGTGTGAACGGTCATCCTGTCAAGTTCAAGCTCGACTCTGGATCAGAGGAGAACATTCTTCCGAGGAACATCTTCGACAGAGTCACACTGACGAACACCCGGTGTTCAATGGTAACATTCTCAGGACATCAGATCACTCCTGACGGGGAGGCGTCGATCGGGATGGATGGCAGAAACTTTACGTTCCAAGTGGTACAGAACTGTCAGCCCATCTTAGGAAAGCAGGCTTGTGTGGTTTTGAACTTGTTGGCGTGTGTCGACGAGGTGCGCTCTGACGTACCGACAAACATTTCCACCCTGAGCGACAACCACAGTGCGCGAGCCGAACATCTGGTAAGCAAATACAAAGACGTTTTTCAAGGTTTAGGTCTCATAAAGTCAAATGCTGTCATTCATGTTGATACATCTGTAAAACCTGCCGTCGACCAGCCGAGGAGAATTCCATATGCAATTCAAAACAAAGTGCATAATGAGCTTAAGCATATGGTCGAAATGTGTGTAATTGTTGAGCAAGATGAACCCACTGAATGGGTTAATTCCATAACAATCGTGAAAAAACCCAATAAGATAAGGATTTGTCTGGATCCGACTAAGTTGAACAAAGCTATCAAGAGAGGGCCATTCCCGACCAAAACTATTGACAAAATTATCGCTAAGATGGCAAACGCAAAGTATTTCTCAGTTTTGGACGCCATGAGAGGGTATTTATTGGCAGATAGAGTTAAACTATGAAAGTTCATTGTTGTGCACATTTAACACTCCATGGGGCTGGTACAGGTACGCCCATCTGCCTTTTGGCATCAAAACAGCAGGTGACCTACCCGGTATCAGAATAGTCACGGACAACATTTTGGTATTTGGGTCAACCATGGAGGAGCACAACAACAGACTCAAAGCAGTGCTGGACCGAGCTAGGTAGGTAAATCTTAAGTTGTATGAGTCAAAGTCTTTGTTATGCAAAACTACAGTAAAGTATTTAGGTCATCAACTTACCCAACAAGGCGTGAAGCCAGATCCAGACAGAGTACAAGCGACTGTAGACATGCCAGAGCTGCATGACAAACAAGGCGTGCAGAGGTTCCTGGGCATGGTTGGGTATGTACACAAGTTCATACCAAACATGTCCGAGATTGCCAAACCACTGCGCACGCTCCTCGCGAAGGATGTAGCGTGGCACTGGCAGAGCGAAAAACAAGTTGCGTAACTCAAAGAAAAGTTGAGAACTGCTCCTGTGTTGGCATACTATAATTATAACTCAGGACGCGAATAGTATAATGTGGGTATTTTTAATTCGTTTAAGATTTTTTACATTGTCAGATGTTATTCTTGTTACGGATAATAGTTCATGAGTCAGGGTAATGTTCGAGCGCTCAACCTTATTTTTATAGATGGGTGGGTGGAATGGCTGAGTAAATCGGGCGGAGACTCGCAGCAACCACACAGCAGGTTCGGGTTCACTGGCGGAAGTGAGCTGCTCCGCGCTCTGGCATGGTGCCAGCCTGAACCGGTAGGCAGGTGCGTGTCTGTCGCCCGGGATACAGTATAGGTGGCGCCACCGTCCGATAGAGTTTAGTGGTTAAGGTTGAACGGTCCTGAGCTCCAAATTACCCATGTTGCCACCGCAACATGAACAATTATAACTCAGGACGCGAATAGTATAGTGGGGGTATTTTTAATTCATTTAAGATTTTTTACATTGTCAGATGTTATTCTTGTTACGGATAATAGTTCATGAGTCAGGGTAATGTTCGAGCGCTCAACCAAAGGTAGTGGAGAGCATGAAGGGGCATGCCCTGATGGCGTCGCGTGGCACATACTTGAGGTCCATGTGCCGAATGTCTAGATGTCGTCCAGGGTGGCGCCGAGGGCGGCGCACACCTACGCGCCGCCTCGATGCAGGCTATGTAGGGTCACCGTGCATGGTGCAGGGTGGCCCCATGATGCAAGTGCGAGGCGTATGGGAGCCAGCAGGGCGTTGAGGCGCAGGGGCATGCCCGATGTGGTGACGAATGCTGGACCTTGCATGTGCAGGGTGGTGTGTTTGGCGTAGGCGATCCAGGCGGCCACCGGGCAGAAGGGGGACCCGGGTATCGCCGGGACGGCAATGTCGGTGTGTTCGCGGGTCTCCAGCGGGTTTTTGTAGATGCCACGTGGATGTTGATGCCCTCGGGGGTTAGGGTAATGTCGCTTGCTCGTAGTGCATGTCTGCTCGTCGTGGGGTCGTTGGACTCAAGCAGGTTGGCTTGCCTGAGTATCGTGAAGTATGCCAGGAGTGTCGCTGCCTTCAGAACATGTCCATTCGGTCCGGCACGGGAGAAGAATTCGACAATGTTCTTTATGTCGCGTGGCGTGATGGGCGGGGCCTGTGTCGGCACGTGGTGTGATGTTCTCTGTATGCCTCTTTTCATGAGGCCTACGGGGTACATGTCGAATGCGTCGTGTAAGCCTCCAACCGCCTGCACCCATATGCGCGCGCCGCTGAGGTAGTTGAGTACCACACCGGGTGTTTTCAGCACGTCCGAGAGGTGGAGTATGTAGGACAGTATTATATACTGGGTCGGGCGCGGTGGTTGGGCTCCGTGCTGGCTGAGGTATGTGATGTAGGTTGACACCTGTCGATTTTTGTACCGCCAGGTTCCTGGGGCGAGCCCACCATGGATCTTCTTCATGAGCCGCTCGTGGTGGTGGTCGGAGAAACCTGGGGATGAGAGGCAAGGTATTAAGGGATGAAGAGCCAGGTTATAGCCCGGGGGTGAGTATGTGGTCAAAGTCGACATGGACCTGTATTAGGCCGTGCTGCGCCAGCATGACTTGGGCTGTTTGGCAAGCCGAGTAGTCATTGTGGCGCCTGCTTAGGGCGTCTGCCAGTTCGAGATCTTTTCCGGGCTTGTCCTTCCGTCATCACTTGTTGTGACGCCGAGTTATCGGTGCTAACGTGTATGGTGTGCTGGTGTGGCCTGAGGGTAAGGAGCGCCTTAATTGCGCCGACCAGGTTTAGTGCCTCGAGTTGTGCGATGGTCATGCTTTTTCTCATGACCGTTTCTGGGTACCGTTCGGCGTAGTAGTGGGTAGGCGAGTGGGCTCCAGCTCTGGTCAGGGATGAGTCGCACTCTATGCGCCATTCGTCTTTAGGGTTTGGGTGCAGTAGCACGTACCCATTGAAAGCCTCAGCGAATGTATCGAACCACGCAATGTCTTGTAGCATCTCCTCCGGCACGATGTGCTTGCCGTTCATGGGTGCATTCCTGAGTGCGTCGAGGATCCTGGAGATGAATCTCCTTGCAGGCCTGACGCACTTTGCTACATGCTGTAGCCTACCCACTAGTGTCTGTATGTCTTTTCGGGATGCCTTCCGTCCGACCGTCCACAGGCGGCACTCGGTTAGGACCTCGGTGAGCCTTTCATCGGGTATCCTGACCCACATTCGATCGGTGTTGATCTCGAAGCCCAGCCATTCGAGCTGCGTGATTGGTGGCACGCATTTTGGGGGAGAGAGGTCTAGGCATAATGTGTGTGCGGTGTGGATGAGGTCGTCGTAGGCATGTGCCGCCTACTGTTGTGTTGCAGCGGCCCCAACGAAATCGTCGAGGTAGCACAGTATGTGGTGCACCTTCTTCCTCATCAAGTGAACCACTGCGTTTGTGGTTCTGGCGCATGCCATCGAAGACGTCCTACAGCCGGACGGCGATGCCGCATCAATGTAGTACTGTCCCCCATAGAGTATGCCGAGGAGTGGGGTTGAGAGCGGGCATGTGCGCAGCTGCCTGTACGCCCTCGCAAGGTCGGCGCTCCAGATGTATGAGCCGGGGCCAAGTCTTGTTACATCCTGTGCGAGGTCGAGCATGCCATGGGGGCATCTTGATACTGCGCCCTCCTTATTCCCGCGTTCACACTAGCCTTACCGGGTTCCGAGAGGTCGACCACCACTCGCCTCGCCTCCGAGTTCCGCTTGGGTCTGGTCATCATTGGGCTGACCTGTGTCCACCGCTTGAAAGGGGGTCTGCTGAATGGGCCTCGACCTCTTTCCGCACGTACTCAGCAATGTGAATGTCATGGGTGGGGTCCTCGGTGTGGTTGGGGGTGGCCGGGACCGGTGGTAATGGCGTCGTGTAGTCCACCGGCCAGCCAAACTCTAGGAAATCCACGACTTGTCGGTTGTGGTAGTCTTTCAGTAGGTGGCGCTATGCGGGTATGTTCAGTCCTGATGGGACGGGAATGCGCATCCCCATGTAGTTAGGCAGCGTACATCTACGGACAGTGTCATACAACCTCATGTACGGGGTGTTGTTAGTCCAGAGTGCTGGTATCGTATATGGCCAGATAGCGTGTAGTGTGGATCTGTATGCCGTGGGTGTGAGGGGCGGGTTGTATAACGAGGCAGCGTCGTCTCCATTCTCGTCGAGTATAGTTTCAATGTCGTCCGGCTGCTGGTGCCGCAGTAGGCCGGTTGTTTGTGTGCGATCTGTGTCGCGGCCGCGGGTCGCTATAGGGGCGACGGGTGTTGGGTTCGGGTGGGAATGGGCTTCCATCGCTGTGGCGTCTGCGTGGTGGTTGTGCGTGTTGTTCGCTATGAGTGGTATAATAGCGGTGCATGGGCGTGTTGCGTGTGGTTGTGTTGCGCTACTAGTCTGGTGGTAGGCAGCATGTGTTGTGTTGATTTGTTGTTGGTGTGTGCTGTTGCCTGTGTCCTCGGCCACGCATTCCGTCCGGCCACGAGTGTGTGTTTGTTTACATCTCGTGTCAGTCGGGATGGCTCCGCCTGTGTGCCCGTCTGCTATGTGTTCAGTGGCAGTGGCGCCACCTTGTGTGTAGCGGGGGGTGGCGGGGGCATGCACTGGGTCGCGTCCGTCGTGTGGTATCACAACAAGCGCACATGGTTGTGGCCCCAATGTGGTGGCGCCGCCTTCCGCCACCGGGCGGGAGCCAGCGTGCGTGGCTTCCGCGGTGTGGGGTGTACAGTGTATGTAAGTAGGTCAGTGTTGTTTTGATTTTCTTGTCTGTGCGTTGTTGTCAGCGTGTCGTCTGGATATGCGCCGGCTGCTGTGTGGTGTGCAGAATCTGTGCCGTCGCCAGTCGGTTCGACGGGTCGGCCGCCTTCTAAAAATCCGCCTTATTTGCCGATTTGTCTGCGCCATTCTTACGATCGAAGAATCTCCTCTTAATTTGGCATTCTTTTTCGGGGTGTGGGTTCGCCTTTGCATACTTTGTGGCGCACCAGGCGCAGAGGAGGCATTTTCGGTCTGGTTGTATCCCATGGGAGGTGGTGAAGCCACATTCCTCCGCCCAGTTCCATTTGGAGCACGGCTTTCCATCAGTTTCTTTATTATATGCTGGGCGGACATAGTCGGATCTCTCTGATCGGCTCGTGGTGTTGTTGTGTTTCCGTGCCGTGCTGTCGTCGGCATTGCTGCGGTTTGGCTTTTTTCCGTCCTCCACGCACGCGTCTCATTGTATGTCTTTGATTGCATATTGGTCTGCCCAGCCGTGCGGCAGCCGGCCGTCAGCAATCATGGTAAAGACGCTCTCTGACCAGCGTCGGCATGTCGGCCAGTCATATAGCATTGCCATTGTCGCCAGTTGCAGCTGTTGGTCTAGGAGAGGTTCTCTCCAACTCGTTGGCATCGCCTGATCCTTTATCATGCGGCTCAGCGCGGCCACATACTCAGCCCATGTCGCCTGGTCGAGTCCGATTTTTGTGCTCCGATGGCCTCGGATCACATATCTATGGGGTGCTATCACATTGTTACCTCGTTTGTCTCCTAACGCGGTGCCAGCTGCCGCCAGCAGCTCATTGACTACGTCACTCCGGTCATTGTCCTCCTGGTCGCCAGTTGATGCGACATCGTAGAATGGGTTTCAGGATGTTGCGCGGTCACGAGCAATGGCAGCAGGGGTGCGGAATGGGTTTACAAATGGAACGAACTCATGTTTTTTGGTGTCGTCCCTTGGAGTCGCGTAGTAGTATTGCTCGGGGCGTGTGGCCATCACGGTGTAGTCGTCGTTGTTTCGTGTGCGGCTGCCACTACGGGTCCTCCTCCTACCACTGGGCGACCGGTGTCTGCTGCTGCTGGCAGCCGGCCTCGTGGTCTGTTGACGCGTCTCGTGGCCGCCATCTTGGAATACCGCACGCGGCGCGCTGCTTCGTCGCTTTTTCGCCACTGAACGCTCGATGTCGTCGAGGCGTTCGGTCATTCTGCCCAGTTTGTCGTCCATCCTCTCCTGGAATCCATTGAATGACTCCAGGAGCACCAATGTGTCGGATTTCCTCCTTTTATTGCCAGCCCCGGCTGGGCTGTTGGTGGGGCGTGCGCCCGCATGCCGCTCATCGGTGCGACTAGATCTCGACAGTGTTTTGTTAGTTGTTTTTTCGTGCAGGACTACTGATTTGGGTCGTCCACGCAATTTTATCGCCGTCGTAGGGGCAGGTGGTGTCGGCGGTGTATCCTCCTTTTGGCGTTTATTGCGTGTTGACGGCATTTTGTACGTAGTGAGTAAATCGGGCGGAGACTCGCAGCAACCATGCAGCAGGTTCGGGTTCACTGGCGGAAGTGAGCTGCTCCGCGCTCTGGCATGGTGCCAGCCTGAACCGGTAGGTGGGTGCGTGTCTGTCGCCCGGGATACAGTATAGGTGGTGCCACCGTCCCATAGAGTTTAGTGGTTAAGGTTGTATGGTCCTGAGCTCCAAATTACCCATGTTGCCACCGCAACATGAACAATGTTGAAAAACTCATTGTTATTCAGCTAGATGCTTGTCAATTGGGGTTGGGGGCTGTGTTAATGCAGGAAAACAAACCAATCACACTTGGATCTTGTGCGCTCGACTCAGCACAGAGTGGGTATGCCACTATTGAAAAAGAAATGCTCGCCATATGTTTTGGATGCCAGAGGTTTCATGACTATATTTTTGGCAAGGAAGTTCAAATTCAAATGGACCACAAACCTTTGGTGGTGATTATGCAGAAACCGATACATAAACTGTCGGCACAAATGCAAAGAATGCGGATGCGTTTGCAGAATTACAATGTCCAGTTTTGTCATGTTAAGGGTTCTCTAATGTTTTTTGCAGACACGTTGTCCCAAGCACACATTGCCAATGTAGGTCACACTGACCTATTTGACTACACACTCAGCGTTGCTGCAGTGGACATGCAGTCATCCAGTCTGTTGAGTAAAATTATCCGAGAGTATGGAAATGATGTGTGTATGTCCATGTTGATAACGCATATTGAGAATGGGTGGGACACTACACTCATACAAACACCTCCATGTCTGAGACAGTACATTCCATACAAAGATGAGGTAATGCTAGAAAATAACTTAGTTATGAAAGGCAATTGAGTTGTGGTACCTCCAAAGCTCCGCGGTGAAATGATTGAAGCATTGCACGAAATGCACTTGGGGATCACTAAGTCCAAGCAGTTGGCACGAGTAGTAATAGGAGGACCGATATGGGTCCATATTACGTAATCGTCCCGCGTCAGAGAACTGATGCGGGACAATGACCTTAAATGACCCATTGCATGTTTGCATCCGCGGGACAATGGGCATCAGTGACCTCAGATGACCCATTGCATGTTTGCAGGATTTTAGGTTGAACTCATTTGACCTTTTTGACTGGAATGATGACGTCACTGTTCAGGTTGAACTCATTTCACCTTTTTGACTGGAATGATGACATCACTGTTCTACCCATTGCATGTTTGCAGGATTTTAGATTGAACTCATTTGACCTTTTTGACTGGAATGATGACTTCACTGTTCTACCTTGCAGGACGGCCATCTGTTTTTGATTGAATTCATTTGACCTTCGCTTGCAGGATGGACAGATGTTTTTGGTTGAACTCATTTGACCTTTTTTGACTGGATTGATGACGTCATGTTTCAGGTTGAACTTCGCTTGCAGGATGGTTATCTGTTTTTGCTTGGACTGATTTAACCTTTGTTTGACTGGAATGATGACGTCACCATTCCAGTCACAGTTCTCGATGATTCGAACGACACTAGATTGTTTTCTCGGATATCATTTTAACTTTAATAAGTATAGTTAATATAATAATAATAATAATAATAATGTCTTCTTCATTAGGAGATGTTATACAATCTATTTTGCACGACACTGAACACACATTGATGGAGGATTTAACAAGATATAGGAATATACAACATATTCATATTCCTTTGAATGAATATCATATTCACGACTTCATTGCTGTCTGGAAGGAAAACAGATTTCATTCTCTACCTAAACAACTCCTTCCCCTGCTTACCACATTGCAGGATTTTGAACAATTGATAAAGAATCACGATATTGATTATATCATTTTATATCATTCTTCTTCTCCTTCTTCTTCACATATTCAATCTCGCCCCCAGGAGATCAATTAGATGTGAATAGAGCATGCATTCATATTATAGTTCATTGTAGCGGGATTGGGGTTTTTGATAGAACTAGTGGTGAATATTTTCCACAACTCACAGACACTTTTCAATATAATAATCTAATTTCTTGCGCTCTTAACTACGCACATAGATACTTTTCCTGTATTTTACTACCAAATAAAGTTTCATTTTTTAAGGAGATTTCATTTGCCTTTAACCAGGCGCGATTACTTTCATATGGAATGCATTGGAAGTGGCCATTTTTTGGATGGAAGAGTATGATGATTGATGAAAATGAGTTGACATTCCCCCACTCCCTCTCTCCCCCCTTCCACCTCCCCCTCCCACCTACCCAGTCATCTCCACCCCTTCCCACCCAAAAGAAACCCCAGCCCATTTGATTTGAATACTCCTCATTTCCATATCACCGAATTTGACGCTGCATATAAAACCTGCTGAGCTCCACCCTCCTCTCATCAGTTCACCTTTCACCATGTTCATGCAGAAGGGCATTCTGAAGCGTCCGAGATCGAATCCGATAACGATTCCATCATCAGTCGCATCGCCAGCAGTGGATATGTCACTTGAACTAACGAGAGCTATCAATCTCAAGAGAATGAGTATGTATTCCTCCTCAGCTAGTGAGGGGATGGAAGAAGAGGAGGGGGAGTTAACAATTATCGTTCCCTCCCCCTCTCCCTCTCCCTCTATACTTGAGGATGGAGTTGAGACCTTCAAGAGTCGGAAAATTGAGTTGAAGAAGAAGAAGAAGAATGAGGAGGAGGAGGAGGAGGGGGATAATTGGCTGAGGTGTAAGAAGCGTCGCAAGATCGCTTCATTCTTAGTTATTCCCCCGGGAATTGATATTTCACATTTTGACGCCGCCAACCTACCGCTGGGGAATCAAGTTTTTGTGGAGCGTGTTAGAGGAGCAGGAGCAAAACTTGGTATAAAGATCGCCCTATGGACTCGGTCTGGAGGAGATGACTTTGCTGGGGATGTCAGTAGCAAGCAGTATGACATCCAGGGAAGTGCAATGCCGTCAGCAGAAACAGTTAATCCTGATGGAAGGACTCTGCTGACGAGCAGCAATCGCTATTTTATGGACTTTGATGAAAACGCCATCGCCATCCTGCTCGAGAGCATAGATGACATGCTTCAGGCCCTCAAAACAGCTAAAGCAGACCGGCGTTTTGGGGGTTTCCATGTTAACTTTGGACATGGTGTCTTTGGTGTGGTTGAACGCGACAGTTCCCGCATCGTAAATGGTTTGTTTTAAGTTCAGAAAAGCTGAAGCCTGTGGAGAAAAGGGCGCTAACACCCTGCAAGCAGGGCTTGTATTTGAATGTCGCACAACTGGAAAAGTTAAACAAGTTCCTGAAGGAACACCTCCACTCATTCCTCTTTCCTCATGGAGACTTTGAGGTAAAGTGTGATGAACCATCCCACAAACCCCATCAGTGCGATATCTGCACTCGAGTTGCACTATTGCCTATGGAGCTTCAGTTATCACAGTTGATGACTAAGGCTAAACTTGTCTGAGGAAGAGGAAGAAGAAGGAAGAGGAATTAAATTACTAATACTACTACTACTTCTTTTACTGTTAGCATATTATATATATATACATATATCAAAGATGTTCATACCATCAATCGCTATCTTTGTTTAATAAAATCAAAACAAAACAAATAAACAACTTCTCTTTGTTATGTTCATTTATTTTCATATTGACTGAATATATATTCATACTCTCTCTCAATAGCTCTCCATTTAACAATAATAATAATATTAATAAAATGATGCTGTTGAATATAATAATAGTAATAATAATAATAATAATAATAAAATGATAATACTAATAATAATATTCATGACTTTTATTCCACATTTTTATACATGAAGATGTTGTTGAATAGAATAATAATATTCAAGGCTTCTATTCAACATTTTAGACAACATTTCACTTTGAATCATTTCTTTCATTGGGAAGAGTACAGCGAAAAATAAGGATATAATGAATATGCACATCATAAGAAGCACTCCCCAACATTTTCTTTTTCTCATTAATATAGTTAAAATACTATTTTCATTAGTTGAATTTTCATCACTATTATCAACTCTCACTTCAATATTCGCATTACACATGTTGGAAACAGTGAAATCTCCCTCTCTTGATGAAAGTTCTCTTTTTTTGGAGCGAGGAGTGCATTCGGTTAGAACTTTCCACATGTCATCATCATCATCTTTTCCACCACTACCTTCTCATACAAGTTCATACATTCAAATCAAATCAATGGTTATAGCTCTCTATCCGTCTAACAACTAACGCGTTTTCAAAAACATTTTTCATTTCATCTACTTTGACTTATTCTCACTCAGTTACATGGATATAACTTTTCTTCCATCGATTTCATCAGCATCTTCATCACTATCAACATCATATTCTTCAGCATCATAAACAGTTCCTAATTCAAATGAGTCTACTCAAATGTAATAGTTGTTGTTTCATCATTCAAAAGAAAGTTTTACTTTCACCCCTTTCTTTCGCATCAAAGAAGAAGAATGATCTTTTTTTTTTAAGGGGAATGAATAATTTCACTTTTCTCCTTTGTTTAAGGGAGAAATACTCCCCTTCCAGTTCTCCAATCTCTGAAATCTCCCCCTCTCTATTGCTCATGATAACAGCATCATCCTGGGTTTTTGGGGGTTGATAAACCCTTTTCTTAGGAGGAAGAATATAAGAAACGCGATCTCTCATTGCAGATACATTTTTTAAAGTTTTTTTATATTTTTTTATTGAGGCTGTATTTATACTGTCCATAGCATATAAGCCCGGGTACCCAGGCTTGTTTTCAATGCTGGCCAGTTGTAGTGTTGGTGTTATCTTACCACACAGTGGACGACAATGACGTTCTTCTCGTGTTTTTTTTCGAAAAGCTCGAATAAGATGAGGGGTTTTCCATAGCTGATGATGTTGATGCTGATGCTGATGATGATGGTGTTGCTGCATATCCATTCTCTCCACCAGCTTTCTAGCACACTCTAGACCTGAGTCGCTACTAGAGAGAGCACTATTTTGTTTATGTAATATAGCTATTGAAATGGGAGAAGTAAAATGAAGAGGAGGAGTGTGTAACTCCCTAAATTTTGAGTTCTCCTCATCCTCTGACTCTAGAATATCTCTCAAAGAAAGAGGGGATGAGGAAAAGTGTGAAGGATTCAGAATCAGAGGAGAAGAAATATCTCCTGGCTTCACCATCATAATTTATTCATCTGATAATAAATTGTCATTCTCATTATTATAATTTTGATTATCTGATTCAGGTAGATTTAAATTTGTGACTAATGTTTCAAAGCTGAGTGAATTTGAATTTGAATTTGAACTGTCTACAAACTCATTAATCATATCAATCAGACTTTCATTAGCTAGTGGAGAAGGTAGAGCTGGTGGGGAGAACTCCATGAGAAAATTACTATTATTAGTGTCAGTGACACCACAACTAACATTGACAGTGTCAGAGATAATATCACTGTTAGCCATTATATCTACACTAGGATTTGGGGTGGAGATCTCCAGAGGAAGGAAAGAGCTGTTGTTCTCTTCATCATAACTAGAAAAGAGAATTGAGATAGGATTGGAGATGGAAAAGGGAGTATTGATGGGGTTGGGAATGGAAATAGGAATAGTTTTGGAGAGGGCTTTAGGATAGGGGATGGGGGAGAGATTGGAGATGGAGAGGGGAATGGGATTGAAGGAGGTTTGAGGAATGGGAGTAGGAGGAGAAGGAGGAAGAGGAGGCATGGAAAAAACAGAGGGAGTAGAAGCTACAGTGGGAATGGGAGTAGGAAGGTGTAACGGATTAGGAATAAGACTAGGGGAAGGAGAGGGAGAAAGGATTGGAATAGGAGAGGGAGAAGGAGAGGGAGACCAAAATCTATTCTTTTTGATTAAGTTTATCCTCCCATCCTCCTTTGTCTCCAGAATCATATCGCTTGGAATTAACACTCGCCGCATCACTGCATTGTTGCGCTGTACAACAGCGCGCATTTTCCGCATCGCGATACTCTGCGGGAGATGGAGGTCAGCACGACTAGCTAAACTTACTGCTGATAACTGAAGTTGGGCGCCTGCTGCCTCCATTTCCTCCAATGCACTCTCCAAACTGCCCAGAGCCAGAGACAGTCGCCACACTCGATCTTTCATTGCAGCAATCGATACCGATTTCCGTCTTTGACTCGAGTGGAAGTACTTGAGCGCATCAGATCTAGAGAAAAAATGGAGAATAGTAGAGTGAGAATAAATCAATAATAATCAAATTCGCATCTGACAGTATCAACACCATTTTCTCAATCTATTTGATGAAAGTAAGATATTTTCATTTAGTAATACACACTATTCGAAAACGTGAAAAGTATTTGAAAACGTGAAAAGTATTTGAAAACGTGAAAGTTATTTGAAAACATGAAAAGTATTTGAAAACGTGAAACGTATATGAAAACGTGAAACGTATAACAGGCTAGACATACAAACGATCATACAAAATACAAACGATCATACAAAATACAAACGAGTGAAAGATTGAACGAATGATTATACGAATGAAAGAAACGTGAAAAGTATTTGAAAACGTGAAAAGTATAATAGAGTAGACATACAATCATTCCTTCATACAAATGACTATACAAATGAATGAATGATGAATGAATAGAATAGATGAATGAATGAATGAATGAATAGATGAATGAATGAATATATTAATGAAAGAATATATGGATGAATGAATATATGAATGAATGAATGAATGAGTAGATGCATGAGTGAATGAATAGATGAATTAAATGAATGTAATATACAAATGAAAGAATTAATGAATGAATAGATGAATGAATAGAGGAATGAATAGAGGTTTGAATGCATGAATAAAAGAAAATATGAATGAATGAATGAAAGGTGGAATGAATGAATGAAAGGTGGAATGAATGAATGAATGACTGAATGAATAATAGTCTACTAATAATAGCGACTTACCATTCTCCTCCTCCTTCTCCTTTTCCTCGACGATGGATATACTTGAAGCTTGCTCCTTTAGACATGGTGGGACTGCTTCACTCATTCACTCACTGAACATAAAACTGTCAGAAAAAACCGTTACTTGACATCTCCAGGGGTTTTCCCCTAATCGCGCATCCACTCCCACTTCCACTCCCGCTCCAAGAAGAGAGGATGGATCGTCTTCACGGGGTGATGTCTATCTCATGTGTTGTGATGTCAGTCTATCTCACTCAGTGTGATGTCTATCTCACGCGGTGTGATGTCTATCTCACGCAGTGTAATATCTCACCTCACACGGTATTGACGTGAAATAAAATATTTTCACTGAAGTGAAAAGATATCTGAGCTTCTGCTGCAACTACAGTTTTTATAGTCACAAGAATGCATAAACCCCGCCTAGTTAATTATGCATCATTCTCCCTCCCCATGATATTAATATTCTTCTTCATTTTGATTGGTCATGGGTTTAAAAAAAAGATTTTTATTGAGTGTCGGGACTTCCTTCTCTTATTTTTCATTGGATGGGAGGGTCATTTGAGTTGTCACAAGTTAACTCTCCAAGCATATACCCCATTCCACTATCATCCCACACCTATTCCCACCCACTCACCTCCCCTCCCATTCAGCTAACAGCTGAGGCGGAACGGAGTATATTCTTCAAGCATATACTCTGCGACTCCTCCCTCCCTCCCCCTCGCAGGAGAGGACGCTGTGTGTGTGTGTGGGGGGGGTGAACAGGTTTACGGGACACCTCGAGTGGTTTATGAGACTTTCACAGCCACCCCAAGCATCAACTACACCCAATTCTAACAGTCGAATTTCCACCAAGTGAATTCCCTCCATCTTCCCTCATCCACTCCACACAAGGAAGATTTTTTATATTTATATATATATATATATATATATATATGTGTGTAGAGATTGAATATGGATGACAATATGAATGTAATATGTGAGATATGTGAGTGTGTGTGATCACTTCCCCTCCTACCCACACACACACACACCCCACTCCTAACCCTACCACCTGTTTACTCCACATCACACCCACCCACCAAGAATCACAAAAATAAATAAAATTAACTATATGTCTTCATTTCTATATTTCATTATATTATGCATTATATTCATTTTGCATTTATTATTATTATTATTTTCGATAATTTTATTGATGAGAAAAAAGAAGAAGAATAGATAAGATAAGATTTTCTAAATGAAGTTTAGTGTCGCATTCCATAGATAAAGGTTTGATAAAACGCGTCTGGACATTTTTGCTATAGAAATATAGCTCAATTTAGGTACAGCGAATCATATGATGTGATATTTATTTAATTTGATCAATTAAAAGGAAGGAGGAAGACTCATTTTCTATGTAAGTAAATGTATATATGAACGAATGAGGTTGTGTATGTATGTATGTACTGAATGAGTATATGTATGTATGTAAAATTAATGAATGAAAGAATGAATGAATGAAGGAATGAATGAATGAAGGTGAGTTTGATCAAATTGATTATGTTTATTTTGCTATTTGTAAGTGAGTAAATGTATATGAATGAGACTATATAAGAATGTATATATGAATGAATGAATGAATGAAAGAATGAATGAATGAAAGAGAGTTTATCAAATGAATATTATGCTATAGAAATATGTTTCAATTATGTAAATCAAACTTGAATGAATGAATGAATAAATGAATGGAAGGAATGAATGAAAAATGAATGGAAGGAATGAATGAAAAATGAGTGAATGAATGAAAAATGAGTGAATGAATGATTTTTTCACTTTTGCTTTTCAGACATGGTTTACGCTGATGGAATTGTTTCTGGTGGTGGAAGTGGTGGAGGTGTTAGAATGAGGTGGTGGTGTCTGATGGTGGTGGGAATGGTGTTGGTGGTGGAATTCGATCTATGCAATGCGTTTCGGCATTGCACCTTTGTTTCAAAAACAACTAAAATCTGTCCTCGCTTTAGCGAGGAAGATCTTTGGGATCTTCCAAATGATTTTTCTTTGAAAAATTTATTTTTAGATCACTCCTTTTTATTTCGAATTAATATCACTAGAATAAAACATAAATTTAAAAATTTAAAAATTCTTTCCGTTGCGAGACATTTGACGATGTTTGATTGTAGCTTCCGAAGGAGTAAAAGGCGGATTAATCATCGCCTCCGACTGCGCTCCGTCTTCTCCCTCCCATTCTTTAAACATAATAAAGACTAAAAGAATTCTCTTCCACGCCCCATCATCATGATCAGTTTTATCATCATCTTCGTTTTCATCAATGTCATCAACTACCCCTTCGAGTAAGACTTCGACTACGACTACGACTACGGCTACGGCTACGACTACGGCTACGACTACGGCTTCGACTATGGCTTCGACTACGGATATGACTACGACTACGGCTCCGACTACGGCTCCGACTACGGCTTCGACTACGGCTCCGACTACAGCTTCGACTATGGCTCCGACTACGGCTTCGACTACGGCTTCGACTACAACTTCGACTATGACTGCGGCTTCGGGAGTAACAGGAAAATGGCTAGCGAGCTATCTAGAAAACAGAAAGCAATGCACCACAGTATATGAATCCATATCCAATGAGGAAAAGATAACTTGCGGAGTACCCCAAGGGTCAGTCCTGGGGCCACTTCTCTTCCTCATATATATTAACGATCTAAACAACTGGCTAGAAATTGAAAACATCCAACTATATGCAGATGACAATGTGGTATATGCTGCAGGCAAAACAACTGAAGAAATAGAAATGAAACTGAATCCAACACTAACAAAACTAATCAAGTGGTGCCAACTAAATAGGATAACCATAAACAACAGCAAGTCAAAAACAGTACTATTTGGTACCAGGCTAACAAGTAACGAGAAAATAAAGTGTCTTCTGGGAAACACCGAACTAGAACAAGTAGACAACTACCGATATCTGGGAGTGGATCTAGACAGACACCTAAATTATGACCTCTGCATAACAAATACTATCAAAAAAGTAAACCATAAAATATGGCTACTGGCTAAACTGAGATACTACATGACTGAAAGCATGGCAATTAAAATATATAAAGGCATGATCCTCCCCTACTTTGACTATGGCGATGTAGTATACATGGGAGGAAATACAAAACTATTAAACAAACTACAGGTGCTACAAAATAGAGCCCTCAAAGTATGCCTTCAGGTGAACAAAAGATATCCCACAATCGAATTACACAAAAAATGCAATGCAACACTACTAACGAGTAGAAGGGAAACACACCTCAAAATACTGGCACACCATTACACCACAAAACCAGGCTACACAGGGACACCAGGCAAATGGCAGCCCCAGTGCTACTGACAGCAATAAGTAACACCAACATTTATGAGAGAAGTGTATTTGCCATGGCGGCACATGTCTGGAATAATCAACCCACACAACAACGGGCAATCAAAAGCATGGACCACTATAAAAGGTCCTTAAAGAAAACATAATACACAACCACCTACTGAAGAAACAATATCTCACCTGATCTTGGGCGCAGTCACTGCTTGCTGTGTTCTGGCACAAAAAGCAAAAGACCGGCCAGAAAAGATGGTAGATATTACAAATACGGAAACTAGCCCTACTAAGTACTAAGGAATTCGAAATGACTATCACCATAGGGCGCAGTCCGTCTGGGTATGTGTACTGGCACAAACCAAAGCAGAACCAGGCAGGCCACGGTCATGCATCCGAATCACCCTGAAATACAAAATGGCTAACCATACAACACAGCCATCCCACCTAGTCGCAGTCCTGAAGGGTCCAGGGGAGTTCTGGCACACTGGTGTACTATCTAAGGACAGGGCATGGGTGAAAGGATGCTGTAACAAACCACAATGGGATGGGATCCTCTCCCACAGGCCTGTATGTCATCTGCGTAGATGTACATAGTAGGCTAAGTTATCATATACAGGTTAGGAAAAAACTTGAAAATTAAAAAAAAACTAATATAGAAACTACTAACACCCAAAACCGCAAAGGTTGGCCCGAGAAAGATCAGGTAAAGACTCCTGAGTGCGAGACCAGACCAATCCAGTACCACAGCTGTCCAGCATTGAAAACAAGCACCCTCACGGGAGCTTATACGTTATGGGCAGAATAAAAAAACTTGTCACAAAAAAACAAACAAAAAAACTACAACAATAGCATCATCTACCCCAACTTCAACTCCCTCTCTTACTCCCCACGCTTCTTCTACTTCTTCAGTTTCGACTACACCTTCAATTATAAGTCTTTTGAAGATGAAACTAAAGGAGGCGACTAGAAAATTATTTCTGGGGAGAGAGAAAGGGAGTAAAAGTGAAAGTGGCGATGAGGATGCGGATGAGAGGAGGATTACTGATATAATAGCAGGAGATATTGCGCTAAAATCTGCATTGGGTGCGGTCTGCACCCTCCTGCTATTTTCATGCAGCCTATTCGCGTGATACTATCGCCAATCAAAGAACACAGGTAACTTTTCTGTGATGTGATAAGTCGAGTTGTGATGTTATATTTTCTTGCGCATGAATGAATGAATGCATCAATGACTAAAAAAAAAAGTTGTGTTTATTTAATTTGTAATATGCTGGAATGATGATGATAATTTTGCTAATGTTTCTATTGATGAATGAATGATAATTATGTGTTTATTTAATTTGTGATATGTTGGAATGAAGTATGATGATGATAATTTTGCTAATGCTGCTATTGATGAATGTGAAGGGAGGTGTTATGGTGTTGCTGTGAGTAGACTGATGTGATATGAAATGAAATAACATAATATGATATGATATGATACTGATATGATATATGAAATGATATGAAATGATTTCTTGAGAATGAATAATGCATTGTTTGCTTGTTTCTTTTTTTATTTGAATGACAGATGCGGATAGAAAATGAAGATATTGATAATGAATGATGAAGATGCTTGATGATAATGATAATATTGATGCAGCTAATTCTACTTTTTTTATTTGAAATCTTCCTTAGGAAGTTGCTGTAAAAGATTCGGTCAGCATCTTCCCTCCCATTGTCGGATGTTCATGAGTTGCTGTCGACAGAGGATAGTAAATGAAGCGCCAGACTCCACTTTTCATCATCATCTTCCCTTTTATTTCAAATCAATGTCATTATTAATATTAATATTATTAATATTATTATTAATATTACTATTATTAATATTATTATTATTACTATTATTATTATTATTATTCTTTTCACAGCATTTTTATTAGGGGAGACACTGCAGGCGTTTGGTGAGTCCACCTCAACTTATTCCCCCACCTTTGACTCCTCCACCACCACCACCACCAAGGATCTCTTCGAATTACAGGAGAAAGAGAAGGAAGAGGAAGAGGAAGAGGAAGAGGAGGTGGAGGAGGAGGGGGACTCCTTTCACCTACCCGATGCTGATGGTTTCAAAACCGCGAGATTGGTGATTGTAACGGAAGTGGAGGATGGGGTGGAGGGAAGAGTGAATCTGGAGGATGGGATTGAAGCATTCAAATGTTCTACTCCCCTCCAACATCATCATCATCTTCCAAAACTCCAACAAGATTTCCACTCTCCCATTCCTCCAGGTGGGAAATATATATATATAGATATATTAAAACTAACTCTTCATTTTTATTCTGAATGAAAAGTTTTCTCAGATCTATATTAAATGTGAAGTCCAATTTTATATTATTTTCCCATCAAAATCTTGATGTATAGATAGAATCTCCCACCCAGCATTGAACCTAAACACTTTATGTTTTCAATAATTTCTGTAGACACGCATGCATGTTTTTTCAGCAGGAGTTTCACCAAATAAGTTGACCACTCATTCCGTTGCTGAGTAACCTTTGACATTCCCTTCTCCTTCACAATCGTCTCTACTCCACTTATAGCGCTATTACTACAGTCTGTAGACACGCATGCGTGTTTTTCAGCAGGAGTTTCAGCAAATGAGATGACCAGTCATGACATTCCCTTCTCCTTCATAATCATCTTTACTCCACTTATAGCTCTATTACTACGGTCTCTAGATATGCATCCGTGTTTTCAGCAGAACTTTCACCAAATGAACTGACCGACTGAATAACCTTTGACATCCTTCTCCTCCACCTTCACCTTTACTCCACTTACAACTTTATTACTACTGTTAACATTCCAGATATCCCACCACCTGCAGGAGACGATGCAGCAACATCAAGAAACACCGATTCATTCTTGGTGAGAAATATTAAATAAAGTAACATCTTTCTAATAAACAAAGAAAATCTGAATAAACAAAGAAAATCTGAATAATCAAAATTTAACTAAATCATATCTCTTTGATGCGCGAAAAGAAGGAAAGCAAGGCGGGGGTGGAGAAATGAGACGCTTTATTGGCGCCTCAAGAACATACATGGTAAAAATCACAATAGAGGCCCATACGGAGCAACAGGGTTAACAATGGCATGAAGAGTAGATAAGCAATGTAGAAAAATCATAAACTATCAGGTATCAGTGTCAGTGTTCATGGGGCATTAATAAGTCAGTGTTCATGGGGCCTGAGTATCTTTTGAGTGAGGGGGTGCCGAGGAGCCCTCCACCAGTTTAGGGGGAAGCTAGGGAAAAGAGTTGGGTGGGTGGGTGGAGAAGATTTGCTGACAGGGAGACGGCAGGGAGCTGAATGAGGAGGAGGGCTGGCGGGCGGCCTTATAAGGGGGGAAGGGAGGCGGCAGCAGGTGAGGTGCGAATGCTAGCGGCCCGGGGGAGGGTGCGGGGTGGCGAGCAGCTGGGGTCGGGTGAGGTGTGGGGCGCGATCAAAGGACGGGCGGGGGGAGGTGGCGGTGAGTGAGCGAAGTCGGCCGAGGTGTGGAGGCGGCGCGACGCGCGGGGCGGGGGAGGGTCTCCTTCTTTCCTCGCATCAAAC
This sequence comes from Branchipolynoe longqiensis, assembly GCA_030323885.1. Lineage (NCBI taxonomy): Eukaryota > Metazoa > Annelida > Polychaeta > Phyllodocida > Polynoidae > Branchipolynoe > Branchipolynoe longqiensis. Next base: position 7,355,580 of record CM059187.1, read on the forward strand.
GTAATGCTACGCATTACGACCAATTGTGTTAGCTGTGAAAAGATTTCATTTTGTGTGGTGTAACAATTTTTGTTTTATTTTAGTTTTTTGTTTAAATCCCCATAGAAGATTTAGTCTTTCACACTCTTTGACCATCCTCCTCAGTCGTTCGCATCATGATTCCATGATAATAACGACATCTGTGAATCTATCACGCCATAAAGAAATACTTCTCTTATTTAGTAGATTTTCGTATCCTTTTTCCACATCCTATCCTTTTTCCACAACGTATATGATTGAATCGTATATGATTGAATCATGATTCCTTATCACTCCTTATAATCCTGTATACCACACTGAAGCACGAGGAAAAGTAAATCGAGTTCGCATTGTTGAGAATATTCGAAAGTGATTGGATGTTTTTAATGAAATAAGTTTAATGAAAAGTATTTATATATATATATATGACTCAAGATCACGAAAAGAGGCCAATTGAGGAAAGTTGTCGGCGTCGAGCATGGATGTCGGCATCGATCGGTATAATTATAATTTAGTATTGGCAGAAGTGTTGGAAAGTCCTTAAATTTATCCTGAATGTAAAGGTCGAGAAAATACAACAACCTTATTTGTTTCTAGGATAATTTAATATAAAACAAAGAAATGCACCAAACTTTAAGAATTGTGATGCCAACATCTGCTAAAGTTGTCGGCGTCGATCATTGGATGTCAGCGTCGATCGGTTAATTATAGTTTAGCATTAACAGAGGTGTTGGAATGTGCTTAAATTTATCCTGAATGTAAAGGTCGAGAAAATACAACAACCTTATTTGTTTCTAGGATAATTTAATATGAAACAAAGAACTGCAGTACACTTTTAAGAATTGCGATGCCGACATCTTCAATTGACCACCAATTGGCTCATTTTCGTGAGGCTGACTCATATATATATATATATATATATATTTATATATATATATCTATATCGACATTTACTTATATTCAATTTACATACTATAAATAAAGAATATTTGCAATATTCACTTCCTAATATATAGGATTGGGAAAACTGAATTGAAGTGGATGTGGTGTCGGATATGCGAAAGTGAGAGAGTGGAGAGTGAGTGTTGTGAGATGTGGAGTTTAGTATTTAGAAAGGAAGAGAGTGAAAACCTCCATTTTAACAAGTATATAGAGATATATATATAACTTAATTTAATTATTTATTTATTTATTCATCTTTAGATATATATATCTATATATACATACATCAATAATATAAAAGAAAATACTAAAGTAATACAAGATTCTCACTCTCTATTCGAAGGGAATGATAACAATGAACAGGAGGAGATGAATTCGAACTGTAAAGAAATAAGCAATAACTACAGACATTAGACGATGGATTATTTTAATTTCACATTTCATCATATCGCATCATGATACATGACACCGCAAGACATCACATCACATCACATCATAATACACCGCATCATAATACTTCCACTTCACTCCGCATATAAAATTCGCTATTAGCAAATATCTACTGATAATAGCGATTGATAGAAATATTTTGCTCTTCACATCTCATTATATACAACATAATAATAATATTAATAATAGTACTAATTCTACACATTCATTCACATTCTGAGGATAACATACTAAAACTAACATTATATGTATGCTTGCTTCTCTCCTTTCTCTTTTCTTTCCTTTCTCTCTCTCTCTCTTTCTCCCTCTCTTCTTCTTTCTCTTTGTCATTGATTTACTGTTACAAGTCTTGATTTGCTAATAGTGAAATCTCCAATGACCTGTGCTGAAATGATGGCGACCATCGAGTTGGGTAGAGCTTCTTTAAATGAGAGACATATTCTGGATGAACCGTACTTCAGAATAGGATATATTCCCTCCATATCAGTTCCGTAGGTAGACTCCTCCATATTGAAACAGAATACTGTCCTTCCTTTTTGAAAATCATCAGGAGTCAATGTACATAGATCTGGATATCTATGAGCTTTAACCATTGCGTGAAAAGCTTCAATCACCTCCCCAGTTTCAAAATTAGGGGTTAAGGGTCTATCTGGAACACTTCGTCCATCTATTTCAAAGGAAATATATTCTACTTTACAATGTTCTAAATTGAAGGGATTTCTACTGTAACTTCCTGAGTATGCTATATCATTCACAAGTGTTAATGTGAGCTGATAAGGGATTTTATCACCTAAAACACCTGTAGCTTCCCATGATTTAACACCTGCAGGAATTGTGAATAGTCTCATCATGGTTCGGGGATAAGTGAATTGTGCTAAATTAAGCCCAGAATTCTGAGCAAACTTCTCTGAATGACTTAGTAATATCTCCGGTCTAATGCGAATATAGTTTACAGTGAGATACATCTTAGTGATTAGAAGCTTATAACTTGCGCCTTCTGTAGGAGAGTGAAGTCTAAAGGCGTCACTGTGCTGTTGAAATTCGAAAATAATTTCACATCCGTTCACTAAAATCTTATTTAAATCATCGATAAAATCTAATCCTAGAGGACCTTTAAATTCTGCTGCTTTATGACGCGCATTCAATCCCGCATTGGTCGTAATGCGAAGCATTACGTTTGATGCGAGGAGAGGAAGAGACCCTCCCCCCGCCCCGCGCTGTCGCGCTGCTTTCTCACCTCGGCAGACGGCGCGGCGCGCCGCCCCCTCCCCCGCCCTCCGCGTCGCGCGGCGCTCACGCCTCACCCGACGCCGCTGCTCGCCACCTCTCGCCCTCCCCCGGGCCGGCAGCTTTCACACTCACCTGCTGTCGCCCCTCCCTCTCCCCTTATAAGGCCGCCCCCCGGCCTCCCTCAGGCACTCGCCCTCCTGCCGTCTCCCAGCTCTACCCTTCTTCAATCTTGGCTACTCCACCTCGGACCTCTGCCCCAGCTCAGCCTCAGGATGCCTCGAGGAAAAGGACGTGGACGGAAGGGATCCCGGGCCGCCCCCGGCACCCCGGGGCCCTCTCCAGCACCCGGCCGGGGCGACTCCCCGGCCTACGCCCCGGCGTCCCCCGCGGCGCCCTCGGGCCGCACCTCGGGCCCCGAGATGTCGACACTGCTGGAGGCGCTCCAGCGTATGCAGCTCGACCAACAGCACTCCGCCGCCGAGGCGCGCCAGGCGACGGCCGACCTCCACGCCCGGATCGACTCCCTGGAGACCGGGGGGACCCGCCCGGGGATCCCCTCATCTCCCCCGAGGCGCCAGACCGCCCCGACGCCTCGGGCACCTACCGCCACCACAGCCCGGCCCCCGCCGCCGCCTCAGGCGTCCGTCCCCGGGGCCGCGCACCCGGAGTACGAGAGGTACCGTCACCTCTCCAGTCAACCACCACCCGCCACCTCGCCGGCCTACCGCGAGGAGGCCATCCGCCACAGCCCCGCCTCCGCGGCCGACGCCGTCCGGGAGATACTGGCATCCGCCGAGGCGCGCCACTCCGTGAGGCGCCAAGGGATCCCGGCCAACTACATCTTCCCCTCGGACCTAGTGAAGCGAGGGGCCGAGAGGAAGCCGGTGAAGAGGGGGGAGGCGACAAAGGACGAGTATACCCTCGCCCTCCTCACCCTCATCGACCACCCCGACTTCCCCGCCCACTCCGCCCAGAGACTCCACCACCACCACCTAGCAGTCTGCCGGGATAACCTCGTCTACCCCTGGGCGACCCTCCCCCAGGGCTGGCATGACCCGGTAGCGCTCAACCTCATGAGACTAGACTGCCTGGCCATGCCCGAGGACCAAGCCACCGCCGCCCCTGCCCGCCTACCCGACCCTCTCCACCGAGGCGCCCACCTCCCCCGACCCCAAGCTGACGCCCGCGCCACCTACGACAGGGACGCCCACGGGGCCCCCTGCCCGGCCTGGAACCGCGCCCCCGCCGTCACGTCTGCGCATACTGCGCCAATGTGAGGCGCCTCCTAACCATGCACAGCGAGGCCGACTGCATCACGAAACAAACCCGTGAGCGCCAGACCCCCCCCGCCACCTCGGCGGATTTTTGATCCGCCGGCCTCCCCCCGGCCGGCCCGGGGGGACCCCTCCGGCGCCTCACCCTCACCACTGCCGACAGCCCCGCAACCCCCGCCGACAACCTCCCAGCGACCACCGATCGCAGCGCCGCCAAGTCCCAGCCGAGGATCATCACCTCGGGCATCACACCTCGGACCACATCCCAGCCCAGCCTCAGGAGGAACCCTCTGCCGCCGATCCTCACGACACCGCCTTCAACACCGCCGCCCAGACCCCGACCACCACCCCATCCAGCCCCGAGGACTTCGCTGCCCCCCTGCTCGACCCTCGTCGGACCTCCTCACCGGATCCCGCCAAGGAGCGGGCCTCCCCCTTTTTGGCCGCCCGCTCCCTGTCGACGCAGGCCCCGGACACTCCCCGCCCCGAGAGGGAGCCTGACCCCCGACACGGCCCACCTCTCGGCCGGCCCGCCCCACCTGCCCCGCCTCGGGCGCGCCGCCAGCCCTCTCCGCCCAGACCTCCATCTCCGGACCCCCGCCTCGGGCGCCCCGGCCCCCCGCCTCGGGCGCGCCTCGAGCCCTCTCCTACTTTTGGTGGAGGGCTCCTCGGCACCCCCTCACTCCACTGACATTTGATCTCTGTTTCCCTATTTTCACTCCGCTCCTCATGAGCTTCCTTATTTTATCCCTTGTTCATTATTTACTTCTACTCCTCGTTTACCCTGTATGCCCTGTATGCTTGTCTGAGGCGAAAATAAAAACCTTTATTTCCACCCCCGCCTCCTCTCTTCCTTTTCGCGCATCGGTCGTAATGCGAAGCATTACGTTTGATGCGAGGAGAGGAAGAGACCCTCCCCCCGCCCCGCGCTGTCGCGCTGCTTTCTCACCTCGGCAGACGGCGCGGCGCGCCGCCCCCTCCCCCGCCCCTCCGCGTCGCGCGGCGCTCAGCCTCACCCGACCGCTGCTCGCCACCTCTCGCCCTCCCCCGGGCCGGCAGCTTTCACACTCACCTGCTGTCGCCTCCCTCTCCCCTTATAAGGCCGCCCCCCGGCCTCCCTCAGGCACTCGCCCTCCTGCCGCCTCCCAGCTCTACCCTTCTTCACCACCCACCCACCCTACACTCCTCCTACTGTCTCTTCCACCGGTGGAGGGCTCCTCAGCACCCCCTCACTCCACTGACATTTGATCTCTGTTTCCCTATTTTCACTCCGCTCCTCATGAGCTTCCTTATTTTATCCCTTGTTCATTATTTACTTCTACTCCTCGTTTACCCTGTATGCCCTGTATGCTTGTCTGAGGCGAAAATAAAAAGCTTTATTTCCACCCTCGCCTCCTCTCTTCCTTTTCGCGCATCAAAGGAAGGGGCTGTTTCTTTGGGAATAATATTCACCAATTCAACATGATCATCATCCGGAAAGTATCCTTTCATTCTATTATAACTAGAAATCAACCCCTTATTTTCTCCAAATAATGATTTATAGTAATTCTTTTGAGCATATAAACCACGGACATCGGAGTTGATGTAAGAATTATTAATTGTGGCATTCACTTGACGGAATACACTATACAGCGGCTGATTTGTAAGGGTGACATCATCAGTAGTCGTCACTGGGGAGTTGGCCGATTTAACGATTTTCATTGAAATCGTCTTCTGTATATTCCTTGTATTGAGATATCCACCATTCATTCCATCTACTTTGAATAGAATCGATCCCTCATTGGAAATGGTGGACGTAGGGTGAATCTGAACATAATCCGAGTACAAGACCCCTGCATCCATACACGGTTTGGAGAAAATATCTAGTCTCTCGGTATATCCCTCAACCGCATCCTGTAGGAGATATTCCTGCTGCATTTTATAATTTTATTAATGAAATTGTGATCATTCACACTCACTCTCTCTCTCTCTATCACAATCTCTCAAACTCACAATCTCACTCTTCTACTTCACACTTCTCATTTCTTATTCTTTCGTTTGAAATGTTTAGAATGTAGGGATTGAGATTTGCGTTTCGTTTGATCCTTCTTCTTCTTCTTTTTGTTCTTCTCTTCACTGCTTTTCCCTCTTCTCCCTTTTATTCCTCCATTCGACTGACGCATGCATTCCTGCATCAATCTATTTATAGTAGATTGATGCATTTCTCTCTTCTTCTTCTTCCTACTTCCGCTTTTCTCATCTTTTCTCTTTTTCTTCTTACAGGGAATCGTGCTGTGATTGATCTCCCCCACCATGTTTTCTGTCGTTAGATTTATTCGCTCCTGCTTCTCCTTGGTTTGCTCTAATACATGACTAACTGGTGAAACCATCTCTATTTTGGGTGAAGATGTCTTTACATGCTTCAAACTGGAAATAGTTTTAAAGCTATTCTTAGGTTTTTTGAATGCTGTGATACACTTAGCATTAGAATGAAGCACCCAGCTGTTAGAGCTTGTACCTAGTGGAACTAAGGCCATAGTCTCTACAAATTTGAAGAATGCAACGAGTGACGTCTGCTTCTATCAAAGGGATTTCTCCTCGTTCGTCTCTGATGGAGATCCTTATAGAATTCAAGTATTGAGTATTGATGGGTTGGTGTAACGGAGCAGATGGTGTCATATGATATCCTCCACTCCCACCATTCCTTTATAGCTGTAAGCTAACACCCCTTGCGGAGAATCTCCTATTGCGACAGGTGTAATGAGATTACAAAAAACATACACATATTTTGATGTTATCGGTGGTGAAGCTAACGATGCTGAAGATGATGGAGGAATGGCTTCTTTTTTTTCTTTTTCTTTTTCTTTTTCATTTTCCTCTGCCAAGATTTTTTCTGGAATACTTTCTTTTTCAAAATCTATTTGAAGAAGGGATATATACCATCCCGCTCCCTGCTCCAAATGAATGGGGGGATTGATTGAGACTGTAAAATCATGCCAAGTGTTATGTGAACGAAGTTTCAAATCCATTAATGAATTCAGACAGAAGTTCACTATGTTGACAGTGATGCAAACAAAATCAAAATGAGGAAGCACATAACATACACACATATATTATTCCGATCTACACTCCTAGTTTGTGAATTTCACTTGATAAAATCCAGCTAGTGTAAGAGGAATCATATGATTTCCATTTTACCAAAGAATACTTTTTTTTTATCTTTAACAGTTTCAGAAATAATTGTTTCTATCTCAAATAAAGTATCATCACTCACTCCAACCTTATGAGAGCTTCACTCGATCGTTGGTTTGAAAATTAAAAATGCTCGCTCTTCCTGTGGTAGTTCCTGAATCATTTCTAAGATATTGATAATGCCAAAGTTCACTCTTATCCTTTTCACAGAAAGCTTTTCGCGGAGTAGTACCAATCCCTTTATGCTCACTATCAGTGTAGGCTGCTGTTACCGCTTGCAGTGAATCACTCCAGTTAAAGCTATGAGTTGCTTTGAATAATCTAGCCAAATGAGTTCGAAGTGTTTGAATCACACGTTCAGCCATATGCGTCTTAGTCTCGCTATTTAAGGTTGTGAAATGATTGATGTCTAAGGATTTAAAATATTGCTGCATCATTTTTGCAATGAACTCCGATCCTCGATCACTGTGGATATTTTTAGGAGGAGGGGGATTACTTTTTTTAATGTTTTCAAACGCTTCTTTAACAGAAGAAGCTTGAAGATTGAGTAGTGGTCTAGTTATTAGATATATTGTAAATACATCAATGCAAACTAAAATATAACCATAACCAGAATTATGATCTTTATAAAACATCATGGAGAGGGTGTCAACATCAAATTGATAATGTTTATCAGATATAACTAATCGCTCACGTTTATATCTATGGGGAGCTTTCTTAAAAGTTGAAAAACTGTCTTGCGATTCTAACCATTCACGTATTTTGCGAAGAGATATTTTAAATTTCTTCTCCTTTTTAACTTCAGTATAAAGTCTATTGATTCCTGATAAACTTCCAGGATGACTAGGATTGAAGTATGTATCATGAAGATATCGCTTCTCTTCCTCAGTTAACGATGGGAGAAGAAATTTTGCCATTCTTCATTCACTCCTTTTCTTCTGTTTTGCCTTGTGATAACACCAGATGAAGTCTGTTGTCTAGTGGAATCAGCAAGTGAAGATTTTGTTGAAAGTGAATTTAGCATCAGTGATCTAACCTTCTTAATCTTTTCCTTATTGATAATCTTCTTCTTTTTTTTCTCTTTTTTTTTTTTACACCACTTGTTCTCGGTATTCCAGGAGGAGGAGGAGGAGGAGGAGGAAGATGAGACGATGGTGACGTCGTCGTCGTCGTCGGCAAAATCGACGCCCTCTCGTCGATCACGCCGTATAGAGGAGGAGCAGAGATGGCAGGATGTCTCAAAGGTTGATCTTTTTTCCTTGACTTTTGTTTTTCTTCTGGTGTGGATTCTTAGTGATAGCAAATTTATCAATAACATCTTTATCAACATCAATATCAACTGCATCATCATCATCAATAAGTTCACTGGGTGTTATGGTATTGTTTTTATTCCCCTCCTCCTTATATCGAAGGTAGGAATCATATGTTATGGTGACATACTTCCTCATGATAAAACCCCTAACAATCTTGACTTAATTGAAATGAAAATCGCATACAGTTTTTTATGATGTAGCTGAAGCAGGCGTAATCTCGCGTGCTCATTCAGATGAATAAGATTGTGAATTAGTTTCTTATGCTTTTCCAATAAACGCTTAGTATTTCTGGAGATGGATAATTTTGATAATGCAACTAAAGTCTCAGCAATGCATTCAATCTGTTTTCGACTCGCCGTCACCAATAAAGCTTTAGCCTGCTCAGGTCTCAACTTCAACAACAGCAAAATAAACTCCTTGCAATGCTGAATATGTTGTGATGACATGATGTATGTGCAAACAGTTTAAAACAAAAAATCCCAATTGAACAGGAATATCTAAACGAATTGAACGTTTGCACTGTTCAATCTCAAAAGTTTCATCATCTAGTTCAGTCATATTTTTGAATAATTTTGAATTAACAGCTAGCTTTGCCTTCTGAACACTCTCCACATAAGATACATTGACATGTTTTGTCTTATCCATTAGGAGACTTCCATAACTCGCATTCCCCATAACCTTAGCAGTCTCCCCGTTAATTTGAAAATCGGGGTTTGAATCCGCCTCCCTACAAGCATTAGTAATGAACTCGCAGAAACCTCTAAAGCAATATTCTAATCTCCACTCGATCACTTCCCAAATCTTTGTGACCACAAGCCCCATCTTAAGATAAAATTGCAATAGATTAGTAGCGAGCAAAATACGCTCTCCTCGGAGACCACTGACCAGAAGCCTTCGTGTGTTAACAGGATCTTTCAAGCTTTTCTTAAATGCAAATTGTCGCATCAGGGGACTCCACTCACCAAATGGAATATCTACATTACAAAATATAGGAGCCATTCTGAGAAGAATTCCTTAGGGGAAAGCTTTTGCTCCTTCCCTTTCGGCCATATGTCAGGAACATGAATATCTACTTCCACCATTCCCGTCAGCTCTCCGCTTTCAACAGCGATCAAAATAGTTTCCACCGAAATGCTGTGAGGATGTTTGATATAAAATGGAGGAAGAATTTCATTTGCAGCTTGCGATATACTCAAATTCCCTTGTAAAAGTTTTTTAAATGCACATTTGTATATTGTAATCAAATTAAAACCGCATTGTTGAATATAGTATTCTCTGGCTAGCGTGTAAAGATGTTTCTCTTTCTGTGATTTGATAATTGAGCTTCTAATGGAAGGAGAAAATGAACACTCACTGGCAGGATGTCCATGAAACCAACATCCTTTATATTCATAGATAGTATTGTTTTCTCGACAGTATCCATCAGCAAAACAAGGACCAATCTGCACCTCTTTTCCAGTGTTAAGCTTATGTTCAATCCTAATATTGTTTTCTCGCGATTTCCAATTCATCCATTTATACATATCAAGATGTTTCCAGTTGCATTGAGGTTTAAAGTTATTCTCCAACTTTCGTCTAAATGGGAATAAAATTGGGAGTTTTTGAGAGAGGCAATATAAATACATCGCATTAGAATCATATCCCTGAATAGATCCAAAAGGTTTCTCGGGGTTATTGCTTAGGAAAGTCTCTCCCACCTTAGCGTATCTTTTAAAAATTATACTTGGTCCCTCAAAGGCGCAAGTTTTAATTTTGGTATATAGATCAGCATCTCGTTCACAAAAACTTGAAAAGAAGCATTCGTTTTCCTTAGCTGATTGGAATAATAATCTGCGAGCTATACCTGGTGCTGAGATAGATGTTTTTAGAGGAACGATATGTAAAGAAATATAGAAAGCCAGCATGTTTTCTACTGCTGTGACACATGGTTTTGTACCTAGATTTGCGTAGTAAATTAGGAAATCGCGAAAAGTTGACATTCCCTTCTCCATCCAGATCATTTGTAAATCATTATACTTCATGCGTCCAGTCTTTGGCGGGGTGGAATCAATATCTCCCTTCTTTTCCCACTCAATATATTCCTCCTCTAACACATTAACATTTTTGAGTTTAGAATAAAAAGTCTCATATTCAGGAAGAGTGGGGTGAGAAAGTTTTGAAAAAGATGTTAACCATTCATAAGGTAAATAGCTTTTAAAATCTGTAGCTGAATAAGCTACAAGAAACTTGGAATAGCTACTTCCACTTGCAAGAAAAAGACTGATATCTAAAAAGGCAAACTTCTTTGTTACAATAGCACTGTATTGATTTGCTTTTCTAACAATATAGTTCAATTCATTTTCAAGATTGAAGTGCTTTGCAAATGAAGCTCGCACAGCAGGAAGGTCATACCTACTGGAGTTGAAACCTAAACAAGGAAGGCAATAGCAATATGTCTCAAACCGATCCTTTAACTTTTCTATAGATTTCAATATTCGCAATCTTATCTTTTCAGCGCGCATTGAATCGGCGGAGTAGTTGCTTCCAATAAATCTCTTCGCTATGGGTGAGTCAAACAGATTTTCTCCTTCTCCTTTTGCAGCATCATCATCATCATCATCATCATTGAAATCCTCTCCCGCATCATCATCTTCATCTTCATCATTGTTATCAAGATCATCATTGATATCAATGTCATCATTGATATCAATGTCATCATTGATATCAATGTCATCATTGATATCAACCTCATCATTGATATCAACGTAATTGATAACATCTCCCTCACTCTCTCTAGCTCTCACAATAGGGATGTAAGCAGTTGAAGGTGAATTATAGGAAATAAATAACTCATTTAACCTCCTATGAATCACCTTCCATCGTGTTTTTGATAATATTTTCAACGCATCCTGTATCTCACTCAAATAAATCTCCATCTTAGAAAGTAATGTATTTAAATCTTCTTCAATGATGCATTTGGGTTCTAGATAACTGGGAATGTTTGAAGATATGCTAACACAAATGGGTTTATGCTCTATACACCACCTTAAATTTCTTTGCTCATTCGCATTAGCTTCATCAATCTCATCATCATCAATCTCATCATCATCATCACTTTCATTTACTTCTCTTTCCTGGTGAAGAGGTTTTTCAGGAACGAAACATTCAAAATCATATACCGCAAACCAAGGAAAGTTTTGTAAATGTTGTTCACAATCTATATTTAAACTATCACGCAAGTCGTCAAAGATAGTTTTTGAAGGAGAATACATCCTTCCCGGATATATAAATCTAACCTTATTTGTGCATACTTTCTCATGCTTTACAACTCCTGTCTTAAAATAAAAAAGTTTATCACAATTCCTACAAGCATATTTACTAGCATACGACTCCATCAATCAATCAATCAATGGGTGCCGTCTTCTCGAAGAAGGTTGGCTGCAATGGACCTCCATCTCTTCCTGTCATTCGTTCCTCTCACGCATTCCGCATAGCTCATTGCTGTCCACTCAGTGATGTTGTCCATCCATGTTGTTCTCCTTCTCCCTCTTGGTCTTTTCCCTTCTATCTTCCCTTCCAGTATTCTTCTCTGTGATTCCTGGTGTCGTATCATGTGGCCAAAGTATTTAATTTTTCTGTTTTTGATCGTTTGTATTATCTGTCTCTTTATTTTCATTCTTGTTAGGACCTCCACGTTGCTTATCATTGCTGTCCATGGAATTTTTAACATTCTTCTGTATTGCCACATTTCAAATGCCTCGAGCTTTGTTGTTATTGCTTTCTTCAAAGTCCATGTCTCGCAGCAATATAAAAGTGTAGACCACACATAGCATTTTAGCAGTCGGAGTCTTGTTTTTATATTTGTGTCTCTAGATGTTAGTACTTTCTGCATCTTTAGAAATGTTGTTTTGGCAATGTTTATTCTCCGTTTAATCTCTCTCTCACATCCGCCATCACTAGTTATTAAATGGCCCAGATACACAAATGACTCTACCTGCTCCAAGATTACACCATTAACTTTTATCTCTGCTCTTGGTTTGTATTCCTTTCTGCTGACAACCATGGATTTTGTCTTCTTTACATTCATTTTGAGGCCACATCTCTCACTTTTTTCTTTTACTTCATCCACTATATCTTGTAGTCGATTTGCCGTTAAGGCTAGCAGTGCTGTATCCTTGTCGCACTCCACATTTGATCTTCACTTCTGGTGTCAATGAGTCTCCAATTCTTACAGCAGCATGCTGTTCCCAGTAGAGGTTGGCCACAAGCCGAACGTCCTTACCGTCTAGACCGATTTTTTGTAGAGCTTCTATGAGCTTCTTGTGATGTACTTTGTCAAATGCTTTAGCGTAGTCTATATAACATATGTATATATCCTTATCTACTTCTAGGTGTCTCTCAATTATTGTTCTCATGTTAAAAATGGCTTCCCTTGTTCCACTGTTTGGTCTGAATCCAAATTGCTCTTCTGATGCCTCTCGATTAATTTTTGTTTTAATCCTTTCTAGTAGTATTTTGAGTAAAGCTTTAATAACATGGCTCATGAGGCTTATTTTTCTGAAATCCGAGCATTCCACCGCTTTTGGTTTCTTAGGAAGGGCAATAAATATAGATTTTCTTAAGTCTGATGGAATATATCCGGTGTTATATATGTCATTAAAAAGAGCAGTTATCCTTGTGATGCTAGCTCCCTCCAAAGCTTTTAACATTTCAGAAGAGATATCGTCTGTTCCTACTGCTTTCCCATTCCGAAGTTGCCCAATGGCTCTTATTACTTCGCTCTCCAGAATAGGAAGCCCATCAGTATTCCTCATCTCAGGTATTTCCTCTCTCTGCCCATCAAAAAGTTCTTCGATATATTCAGACCATCTATGAGAGACTTCCTCTTCATCAAAAAGTAGTTGTCCTTTCTTATTCTTGATACATTCTCTTTGTTTCGAAGACTGCTTATTATTTGTCATTTCTTGACTCCATACTAGAGATATATCCAAAATGAGAATTGGAAAGATTTAGATTGAGGTTTTCAGAAGCAGTAGAAAATTGAGAGGAATAAAGAGAAATACATGTATCATCTTCTTGCAATGAGTAAACATTTATACTAATATTAAAACAACACTCCAATGTTGGAATATCTTCTAATCTGACACCTTCAAACTTTCTCTTCTTAGTATTCTGAAAAGTTATCCATTGTGAATTACAGAAGAACAGCCATTCATCACATAATTTCTGAGAAAACTTTCGCATCTTTTGAAAGTTCTTCTCTGTATGATGAGCTAAACATTGAAAAAAACATAAATTATTATTGTTACTAATTTTCTAAAAGGATCTGATAGATCTCTTTGCATGAATGTAATCCGGAACATCATTCACTCTCCCAATAACAAAGGATTTTCTGAAAACATAATAATTAACATTGGTAATGTAAACTTTACACCATTTGGAATTTTTACCCATCGACTGAATAATTCGCTCTACATCTATCTTTCTAATAAAATCAAATAATGCTAATAGATTAGCGTGATTATTAACAGAGCGGGGAAAATTTAAAAAAATTTGAATTAAAATAAGCTGTGAAATAACGATATTCAGCGGTTTCAATCGATTTCAAAATTATTCCAAAAGCAAAGTTAATCTTAAATGAAGATTTTTCTATCTCATAAATAGAACAAAGATGTTCTTCTATCAATGAGGTATCCGCAGTGAAATCGGGAATAGCGAAGTTATAGATTCCTCTAACTTTTCCCATGATGTGAGGAGCTAAAATAGTGTTGCGATTTTCCACATAAAGCAGGCGTAATGGAATGTCAATGTCCTCTCCCTCACCCCAAGGTGGGAGAATCTTAGAATCTGTAACCCAAGGTTCTTGATGCGGAGTTGTTTCTCCTGAAGTGTGAATCCATCTATGTGAGATCAAATGTCTCCATGATGGAAATCGTTTACCACAATCTATACAAGAAATATTGTTATTCTTTGAAATGATCTGACTTTTACTAGTAACATCATCATTAGCATATTCAACATTTTCATCTTTCCTGAATTGTGGAGAGGAAAAAGCAGTAGCAGAAGGTGCTGATGATGTTGATGCAGCGGGAGTAGAAATATAATTCCCATGTTGTATTCGCATATGTCTATTAAGAATTCTACTATTCTCCAAAATTTCTGAACATAGAGAACATTGAATTCTATGTATCTTCATATGTCTCAATAAATCTCTCATGTGAGAAAAACTGATTTCACACTCTCCACACTTGAAAGTGTTGAAACTAGTAATAGTAGAAGTAGTAGCAGGAATAGAAGAGGTAGTAGTAGTAGTAGTAGTAGTAGTATCAACAGTAGCTGATTGCGATTTCAAACGTGAACGTGATTGAGATCGTGAACGTGAATGTGATCGTGATCGAGATCGTGATTCGATTCTTGAAGTGCATCTATTCTCATGTCTTCTTCGTCCTAGCAAGGAGTGGAATAGCTTCCCACATCGATTGCAAGTGAGCGGTTGTAGTGATGCGCGACATGCGTAGACTCTGGAGTGATGCTTCCGCAAACCGGAATCGGAAGTAAAAATCTTTGAGCATGTGACACATGAATGTCTCTGAAAATAAATAAATAACAATTTCATAGTAAATAGTAATTGATTTTTTCTTCTTCTTCTTCTATTTTCAGCTTGAATGGAGGGTAGTAGGAAGGAGGGAAAAAAGAAGAGATACAGAAAAGGAAAAAACTTTTATTCGTTCATTCATTTTTTTTGTTATTATTATTATTTCATCAAAATTGTAAAATAGGATCTTTCATTTTATTATTATTATTTCTATTGAAATTCGAAATTATGAAAATATATGTATATTTTATATAAATAAATAAAACTGAGTACACATACCTGTTGCTTCTCCATTGTCATCTTTCATATATTATTATTCATTCATATTGAATACTTGCTTGGGGTTGAAGTGATGGTGGGAGATGGTGGGGTTCTTGACTGACTGAGTGAGTTCGAATCATCGAGAAACTCTGACTGGAATGGTGATGTCATCATTCCAGTCAAACAAAGGTTAAATCAAACCAAGCAAAAAACAGATAACCATCCTGCAAGCTAAGCTCAAATAAGTTCAACCAGAAACATGACGCCATCAATCGAGTCAAAAAAGGTCAAATGAGTTCAACCAAAAACATCTGTCCATCCTGCAAGCGAAGGTCAAATGAGTTCAATCAAAAACAGATGGCCGTCCTGCAAGGTAGAACAGTAACGTCATCATTCCAGTCAAAAAGGTCAAATGAGTTCAACCTAAAATCCTGCAAACATGCAATGGGTAGAACAGTGACGTCATCATTCCAGTCAAAAAGGTCAAATGAGTTCAACCTGAACAGTGACGTCATCATAACAGTCAAAAAGGTCAAATGAATTCAACCTAAAATCCTGCAAACATGCAATGGGTCATCTGAGGTCACTGATGCCCATTGTCCCGCGGATGCAAACATGCAATGGGTCATTTAAGGTCATTGTCCCGCGTCGGTTCTCTGACGTGGGACGATTACGTAATATGGACCCATATTGGTCCTCCTATTACTACTGGCACGTGACTGCACGTTCTGGCCTAACATAAACAAACAAATTGAATTAAAAGTCAGTCGGTGTGACACATGTCAGAATAACCGGAAAAATGTGCAAAACAAACCTTTGGTAAACCACCCGATAACATGTCAACCTTACGAGAAAATAGGAGCGGATTTGTTCGAGATAAATCATGAAAATTACCTGATAACTGTAGATTATTACACTAAGTATCCTGAGGTGACATTTAAAGATACGGCCAAGTCAAAAGATTTGTGCAAACAATCAAAAACATGTTAAAAAATTCTTACACACGAAGACAGACTTTCAGTTAGCGTTGTTAAATTATAGAAACACTCCATTGCCCGTCTTGAATGCATCTCCAGCCCAGCTGCTAATGGGCAGAAGGAAATTTAATACCCGAAACGCAAAACCTGAAGAAAGCACAAACGCCGAAACGACAGCAAAGTCAGACAAGTTTTCATGACAAGAAATGCGGCAAGGCACACAAACCGATGAGAACTGGCGATAGTGTCAAATATAAGAATCATGCAGGATGCAATATCTGTGGAGCAACGGCCAAATCGAATGATTTCTGAAGACAATCAAAAACATCATAAAAAAATGTATAGACACACAAACAGATTTTCAATTAGCTTTATTAAATTATAGGAACACACCTCAATCTGTGCTGGATGCATCCCCAGCGCAACTACTCATGAGCAGAAGACTAAGGTTGAGAATACCGACAGCAAAAACAAACCTTAAACCAGAAACACAAAAAATGCACAAACTACAACGCAACAACAAAACCAGAAAGCTTTCCACAACAAAAAGTGTGGCAAAGCTCACAATCCCATAAGGCCTGGCGGTAGCATTAAATATAAAAATCATTTGGGGGAATGGAAGAAGGGAACGGTAATAGGAAGGGAATATCAAATTACAAACGAGTCAGGAAACATTACAGAGAAACAGAGTTCAATTGATAAGAATACCTGTAATACTACATACGGCCTGAACTAGTCAGACACACACAGGATGCACCAGCGTAACAAGAAACCACAGATAATGACACGGGCGCAGCCAATCCATCCAGGTCAGGTCGCGTAATCAGGAGAGCAATTCGGCTAGACCTCTAAATTTGATAACACGCCAGGTGAAATGACTCACTGTGATAAACATACTAGGTTAGCATGAAGCACTATAACCAAGACTGTTATTCGTTATTGTTTATATTGTTATCCCTGTTATCATGCAAATACTTTAAATTTAAAGTGACCAGATATATGGTGTTCTCTGTGGCGGAGTGGTTAGAGTGTCTGACTTTTTTCTAGGTCAGACTCCTAATCTGAGACACACACAGACACAGAGACACACACAGACACAGAGACACACACACAGACATACACACAGAGACACACACACAGACACACACACATAGACACACACAGACACACAGAGACAGAGAGACACACACATAGACACAGAGACACACATACAGACACAGAGACACACACACAGAGACACACACACGGACACAGAGACACACACACAAAGACACAGAGACACACACACAGAGACAGAGACACACACAGACACAGAGACACACACAGAGACACACACGGATACACATAGACACACACACACAGATACACACAGAGACACACACACAGGGAGGGAGGGAGGGAGGGAGGGAGGGAGGGAGGGAGGGAGGGAGGGAGGGAGAGGGAGGCGCTACTAACACGCTGCGCTGACGTCAAACTTTTTCCCAAACCGCCGAAAAGTTGGACGTGTCTCGACGCGTAAAACTTATTTTGCACGTTGGCGGCACGCCGGAAAGAAGCGTCGTAATGTGACAGCCCCTTAACATTGGGTTATGTTGGGCTCAAGCTCAGGCTTATGTCGAGATTCGTTTGATGTTTGTGGTGCACACGCCGCAGCGCTATCAGCGTCTACTACTAATACGTGCTTCAAACGCCACAGCACTATCAGCGTATACTACTAATACATGCTTCAAACGCCGCAGCAGGGTCAGCTAGTGTTTTGAACAAGGGTAGTGTTTTGAACGTACGTAGTGGTAGTGCTTTGAACTTAACAGTAGTGTTTTGAACCTAAGTTCAAAACACTACCGTAGTGTTTTGAACGGCGTAGTGTTTTGAACGTCCTACACCGGCACCTACCCGGTCGCCCCGTGGTGACTGCTCATGGTACCGGCGAGCTGCGCCTCGCGCCTCAATTATTCAGTCTCGGCGTGTGCTTCCGTGCCGAGAGGTTTCAGCACGCCGACTCGATGGGGGCGTTGTGTGAAAGGTGTGGCTGCCCGTGCCATGGTGATACTTCAATTATTAATGTGCACCATATGTTATGCAGTTTACTAACAAATCATTTGGTTTCGCAGACAATATTTTTAACATTTTAAACAAAACCCACACATCTAATCGATTGTTATTGCATACTGTATTTATATAATCACATTGTTCATATGTTGACGAGTCTGAATTTAGTGGGTCAGTTTACATGCAAGCAGGCTTCTCGCAATCACCACATTCCCCTAGGCCTGGCCACACCCCCGCCCCTGGTGTCCACCAGCCCCCAGCTTCCCCCAGTCTCCGACCTCCCCCAGCCTCCAGCTTCCTCCCAGTCTCCGGCCTCCAACCTCTTCGAGCTTTGGCCTACATGAACCCGTTGCATCCTGCAACCCCTGGCTTTTTTCACCCCCACTCTTCTTCAGCCTCTGGCCTCCTTATTGGTACTCGTCCTAGTATGGCCTCATATGTTTCTAGAATGTACAACTACAGACAGTCACACTTTCTTGCATCTTGATTATATTGATTCTTTTCTCCCATCCAGGTATGTACACGTAACCGTGGTTTGTTCCAAGAGCCAACTGTAGACCCAGAGGTAGGATGTGCATCTAAATTCTCTTTGTCTACTCTTTGTTTAAGCTTTCATCTTCTATGTGTTGACATTTTGAACCAATCATATCCCTGGGCAATCTATAAGTTGTTTAGTTGACAGAAGCTGAGCAGCTCACCACCTTCGAGTCACATCGATTACAGTTTCACGTAGCAGGGCTGTTGCTCTCAACAGTGTCGTTGTTTATATAAGAATTAAGTGGAGCTTTGCGTTATTAACTGCAGAACAATATATTGCGGCAGGTATCTTTTTTTCAGGGATGAAAGACCAAGGCGAGTTCGCGGATTTTGATCAATCTGCATGTTTAAAAGATATATCTAATATATTTGGATAATTTGACAGGTTTTAAAATCTCCCAGCATATAAACGAGTTTGTAATTCCAGCGGCAGCGTGGGATGCATAGAAGCGAAACAAACCCCGCGAAGCACACAGCTTATGGTAAACCTGTTAGTTTATTACAACACATTTCAACTAGTTTGGAAGTTAGAATACAAAATAACATTAACAAATATATCAGATTATGGTGCAATTTGTTGTATCTATCATTGTATGTACAAAGACTCATCAGCACATCTTATACCATGTACATTTAGATCTAGATTTAGAACTATAGCCAGAGTAGGCCTAAGTATTAGGCCCCCTGCTTATGTTATTCATGTATTATTTATATTTGATGGTTAATAATATGCCTAGAAAATGTGTAGGGTTCATAAGGCATTGTATTTATTTGAAACAAATTTCTGTTGATACATCTGACATTTTCTTCAATTAGATAAAGAATATAAAAGCCTAGGATTAGATCCAGAGGAAGAGGAAGTTGCTCTTATTTCATTCTAATTTTTAAGAATATACATATTTTTTTAATATTTCTTTTGTGGTAAATATGTTTATTCTGCTGAATAAGTCTTTTGTCATTGCCGAAGCACTGGTCTTCCAGCCATTTTTCAATTCAGGGTTATTTACACAAAAGGTATATAGAGTAAGGTATACAATAACTGTTGAATACACAATTTACAGCATATAACACAATGAAATTCTGGAACCCAAATGTTCTATAGCAATATCGTAACAGTAGTATCATATAACTAGACCAATATTCGTCATATGTATGCTGGTTGAAAACAAGAATTTAGAATTAGTAGGGCTCAGTTGTCATTGAAAGCAAATTTCTTTTTGTATGCAGTTCTTGTTGCCATATTTTTCTTTTCAGATTTTCAGATAAAATCTAAATTTAGATGTAGTACTCTAGATCCAAATATTTCTAGAATTTATTACCTTTGATCAAGAAGCCTCTGCACAAGTGGTTAGAATTCAGGTTCAAACTGTCTATTCAAACAACTCTTCATACACATCAGACTTACCATTGGTAGCTACTTATTTTACTTATTTATAATGGATAAAGAATGAGGCAGAATATGCTACTCTCCCTGGGTTCCCACAGCCTTTGAAAACCATGGAATTGAAAACAACAACCAAAAACCCACATCTTTTCATGACTAGAAATAATAGAATTTGCACTATTATTGCATTACTCTATATTAAAATGTAAATTAGACCTTTACTACAGAGTATACATTGTGCCTTCACCTGAAACTGAGTGCTATACTACTGGTGGTGATGTGAACAGCAGCCTAACTAAATAAAGTGACTGACAGTTCTGTGGAGATTTATATGTTTAACTGCTCAAAATGCTTAATTGTGGGAAAATGTGTACTAAATATATTTATTACATTATTATGTTTCATGAAGGGCTCCAAGTTTTTGCCAAATTGTTCAATTTGATTGAAAATAATACAAACATAAAACTAAAAGCTTTGTGTTCTGCGTATATATAGATAAAACCAATGGACGTGTGCTTTTTATTTTGCTTTGGACGCCGTTTTCAGTGCATAGCCTGCGCAGTCGGAATTACTAACTCATCTATTCTTCTATTGCCCCCTTTTTCTAACCAAATGCCAGTAGGCCTACATACTCTCTGTAGAGAGCTTGTTTCAATATGACCTACCTAGAGCCACATGCATTCCTGCACAAACTTATCATCGATCTTCCATAAGTAGGCCTATGCCTAATCTGCTGTTATTCATTTATTCGAATTAGCTACTGAATTTGTATAAGTAGGCTAAGTCTTAGTTTTGGGGAGAGATTTGAGAAGTTATTGAACTATTCTAAGCAGGTGTAGAGCACTATTCTGTTCTATATTCGAATGATTGGAACGTCACACTGTCAATGTAGATTGGAACATTACACTGTCAATGTTTTGACTGTAGTATCGCCAATGTAGAATTACATTCTCTGATAGCCTAAAGTGAGAGGAAGGGGTATAGTGACAGTTGCGTAAGAACAATGCCAACATATATTATCAAGTTTCAAAATGGCAACAAAGGAGGTGGAGAGTAGGACTACTACCAACATTACTGAAATTGATGCAACAGTTAAGAATAGGTTTGGATGGGAATGGTTAAGTGACAAAGACAAAAATGGAAACTTTTTTGGCTGAGTAAGCCCCCTATGTGAGAATATATTTTAAAACCCGGCTATGCCATCTAGAAGTGGTGTGAATCACATATAAATTATAAAAATTCTGGTAAGCGGGCCTTTAATGATCACTCCAAGACTGAAGCATAGAACAAGAAAGATGGTACTTAAGGGAAGCCAAACACTACCATCAGTCTTTTCACAAGCAATCATAGAGGGAACAAATAATGTACATGGCATTGACTATTCCATAGGACAAAGCACATACAGTTTCCATTCAACACCCTATGGAGCAGCACTCAATGTACCTGGGAAACACATACACACAACTTGTGATACAAGACCAACAGTGAATAGAAATGCCAAGGCTGAGCCATCTTTTATAGCTAAACATTCTCTACCTCTCAGTTTGATACCTCACCTTATAAAGTATGCTAAGAAAATGGCACGAGATCCCAAAGCCTTAAATGGACTTAATATGGAAGGAACAACAGGGGCCATATGCAGGAGTCAGTGATAGCGAGCCAAAACGAAGTTTGGCGCGTATTACCGGTTAGCGCCGAATAACTTGGATGCAAGGGTCAGTGTTAGGCCAAACACCATAAGCTTAAACGGGGTTATGCTAAACGTGATCGAGAGGTGGTTTAGCGTTGATTCGCGTCCACCATTTGTCGAAGCAAGATGGAACTGTTTGTGTTCCGGCGTTATCGGCGGTATGTGCAAAGAAGACAGGCATGGAACCGGATTTTCCAGGACAGAACTAACCATATAGACAAATTCGACGACGTGGAACTGTTCCAGAAATTGCGATTCCGCCGACATGACATACTTGCTATTACAGACAGTGTGCGCGCTGACATTGAAGTGTCAAACCGCAGGGGGGCCCTCATGCCACTCCTGCAAGTGCTGATTGCATTATGTTTCTATGTGAGTGGAAGCTTTCAGGATGTCTGTGGAGAATTAATAGGAGTTGACCAGTCGACTGTGTCACGGACAGTCCCACGAGTAACGGATGCATTGGTTCGGCAACTCCCCGATTCAGTGAAACTGCCCGATCAAGAAGCGGCTGACAGGACCAAATTTAAAATGTTCACGACGTACGGATTTCCCAACGTTTTCGGATGCATAGATGTAGGTATGTGCGTAAACGGCGACTCGCGGCGGATATTTTCTTACAACAAAACTGATCCGGCCAATCGCACCGATTTTTGGTAGGGGTCTAGAAAAACGGCTCTATAATTGGTTTGCCTTGGTCAATCTTCATCATTTTTGTATATTATGTAGTATAGGAATCCCTTTACAGCTTAGTTTAACAATATTTCAATTTGGTTAAGTTTTGCTATTCCAATAATAACTTCAAAAGTTTCACTCATTTTTAACCTGAAAATTCACCCTTTTTTAGCAATCTCAAGATTTAGAAAAGTTAATATGACGGTGCAGCCATTATTAATCTTATATAGTGTTGAGTTTGGGGAAATTGTTCCGAGGCACTCAGAATTGGCGCGAGGCGGAATGAAAGAAAGTACATAAATATCACCAATTTCAGTTTTGTTTCAGGTCACTTTACTTTTGTGTCAGGTCACTTAATTTTGTTTCAAATGTCACTTTATTGAATGATATTAATAGAACATGTCTTACTCTAGCTTGAGTCCAAATTTCATCGAGATATCTCAATTATTAAAGAAATTACATGCATTTTCCTATAAAAGTCACCAATTTCGCTTATACCTTAATTTTATGTAAGAAAATAATGACCAATTTCAGAGATGGAAATGTCCATAACTTCCTTAATACTCCACCTATTCCCATAATCTTGGTGTCATGTTAAATGGTGTTTCAAGCTCTTTCAAGGGGGTGCCTTTTGTTTTATTATTGATGGGGTTTGACATTTTTTGGCACATACCTAGATGAATTTCACCAATTTCAGTCACAGAAATGTTTTGTTTCAGGTCAGTTTACGTTTGTGTCAGGTCACTTAATTTTATTTCAAATGTCACTTTATTGAATTATATCAATAGAACATGTCTTAATCTAGCTTCAGTCCAAATTTCATCGAGATATCTCAATTATTAAAGAAATTACATGCATTTTCCCATAAAAGTCACCAATTTCGGTCACAGAAATCTAGTGCTTATACCTTAATTTTATGTAAGAAAATAATGACCAATTTCAGAGATGGAAACGGCCATAACTTCCTTAATACTCCACCTATTCCCATAATCTTGGTGTCATGTTAAATGGCGTTTCAAGCTCTTTCCAGTGGTGCCTTTTGTTTTATTATTGAAGGGGTTTGAAATTTGTTGGCACATACCTAATAGATGGGACACAGATTAGGATACAGGCCCCGTCAGAATACAAACACGAATTCGTCAATCGCAAACATTATCATTCCCTCAACGTTCAGGTAAAGTTAACCTAGCTTACTTCCATTGTCACATACATTGTTATTGAGTCAGTAACTGTAGGGGTTATATGCTGTCAACAACTGTGCCAGTCCGTACCGCCCATACCACAACACTAGAGACTACAACCTTTAGTTCTTACCGAATCCAGCAGTCCGAGCGAGTGCGAACTGTTGTCGGCAAAGCTGCCCGCCAGAGAGTGGTTGACACTTACTTTTGATTCCCCTTGGCTATCTACAATACATGAATGCTTATTAACACTTTCCGAGTGCGCACCCAGAGCTAGGTCGTGTGCCCGATACATGTGTCACCCGATACATCTAGTATGTGTGATGGACTAGGTTGCTTTTGACGGAAAATTGCTGTATGGGGGGAGTGATAGGTATAAATTTCCATTGAAGAAGTGTGGTAAAAAGCAGCACATAGAGATTTGTAAATATATATTTAATTATGAAGCAAACTTGGTGATCAGCACAGAATTAAAAAAATCATCGGGCCGACGGTGGTGTTCCGACGTTGGGTTTCAATCCCTTTCCACCGTCGAGCCACCGTCAAGCCGACGGTGGTGGTTCGCCGCTGGTTTCCATTGATTTTCCGCTTGGTTTCAAACTTTTGCACATTTGGGCCACCGTCGAGCCATCGTCGGGCCGACGGTGGTGGTTCACCGCTGGTTTCCATTGATTTTCCACATGTAGGCCACCGTCGAGCCACCGTCGGGCCGACGGTGTTGATACGCGCCTGTGCAGTTCTTTAAATTTGGTTTCCAGCTCGAGTCGCCAGTGGAACACGTGCGATCGTTGAGCAGTGTTCTTTTTGAACAAATAACTCCAAAAATCGGAGGAATTTTAAGGAATTATTTAACAGGTTTGTTTATTAATATGTTTAGATTATTTTGTAAAAGTTTTGTAATTTATTACGATGTATTAATGGAATTATTCGTGTTAATACGATTTGAACTACCCAGTACGGAATGTTGATGAAGGACCGCCATCTTGGTTTTTTCCGAGAAGACACTGTCAGTATAGTGTCAATACATACAGGTGCAAAATATTACTTTTATTCAAAATTAATAGATATCAAGAACCCTAACCTTATAAATTTAATATAATCTTTTTGGTAACGATGTTGTCTATATGTGTACCAAGCAATTTGTTTCTACGTGGGGTTGTTGTACAGATATTTCACTTTTTCTGTATTTAATTAAGCACTAACCCTAACCCTAACCCTGATGCGCGAGAAGGAAGAAAGTAAGGCGGGGGTGGAAGAAAGGCGTGTTTATTGCACGCCTCAGCGGAAATGTTAAGTACATACAAATAATGAATATATGCACAGTGGTAAATGTAGGTAGAAATAAGAAGATATATGCAGTGGTAAATAGAAAAGTACATGGTATCAAGAATAATGAGGGGCTCCCAGGAGGGAGCAGAGAGGCTCATAAGGAGCAGGAGAGAGTCAGTAAGTCCGGTGGTCCGGTTGATTGTCAGTGGAGTGAGGGGGTGCAGAGGAGCCCTCCACCAAAGTAGGAGAGGGCTCGAGGCGCGCCCGAGGCGGGGGCGCGGGGCGCCCGAGGTGGGGGCCGGAGATCTGGGTGAGATGAGGGCAGAGCCTTGAGGTCGGCGGCTGGATTGTCTGGAGAGGGTCCCTCGTGAGGCTGAGCTGTGTGGTCTGAGGTGCGGGGTAGGTCGACAAGGGGCGGGCGGCCAAAATAAAGGGAGGCCCGCTCCTTGGAGGGGTCGGGTGAGGAGGTCGGCCGGCGAACTCCTCAGGGCTGGGTGGGACGGGGGTCGGAGCGGGTCGGGCGGATTGATGACGGTGGTGTCGTGGTCGGCGGCTGTGCCCTCGGAGGAGGGTTCTCCGTGAGGCTGGGCTGGGCTGTGGTCTGAGGGTTCCTCCTGAGGCTGGGCTGGGCTGTGGCCTGAGGGTTCCTTGTGAAACTGGGCTGGGCTGTGGTCCGTGATGGGCGACTGGCGCCGGGCGGCGATGAGAGCCTTACTGAGGGGGCGCTGGGGCCCGACAGGGATGTGGTTGCCGATGAGGTCGGCGGTGCCGAGGCGGCGGTTAGGCCGCGCCTCGGGCAAACTGGGCTGGGCTGGGCTGTGGTCTGTGATGGGCGAATGGCGCTGGTCGGCGATGAGAGCCTTCCTGAGGGGGCGCTGGGGCCCGACTTGGAGGTGGTTGCCGATGTGGTTGGTAGTACCGAGGTGGCGGTCAGGGCAGGGGTCGGGGGAGGAGTTGCGGCGGGGGCGGGCTAGGGGGGCGGCGAAATCGCGGGCGGTGGGGGGGGGGGGTCGTGGGGCGGGTCGGTGGGGGGGGTCGGTGGGTTCAGGGGGGCAGAGGAAGGCGGTTTCGCCTGGGTCGAGGTGGATGTCTGGGTCGAGGGTGACGGGCGACTGGCGCCGGGCGGCGATGGGAGCCTTACTGAGGGGGCGCTGGGGCCCGAGGCGGGGGGTGGTTGCCGGAGGGCACGGCGGCGCCGAGGCGGCGGGCAGGCCGCGCCTCGGGCGGGTGGGCAGTGGTGTCCGGAGGGCTGGTAGCAGTGTGGTGGGCGGCTTTGATAGGGTTGGTGGGCCGGTCTGGGGCCTCCGTGCCGGGCTGGAGGTGCCGGCTCCTCAAAAATCCGGCGAGGCGGGAGCCGCTGCCCGGGCGCGCTTGGCCAGGCATGCGTCCTCGCTGTGCCTGGTTAGTACCCTCCGGACATTGGCGCAGTATGCGCATGCGTGTAGTTGCCTGGAGACCCCCTGGCCGTGGACCTCCCCCGGGGCTGCGTGGGTGCAGGAGTTGGGGTCCCGGTTCCAGGCATAGCAGAGTGGGCCGTGGGTCTCCTTACTGTAGGTCATGCGTGTGTCGGTGTGGCCGCGGAACTGGGGGCGGGGCATTGCAGGGTCGAGGGAGGGGAGTTGGGTGGTGGTGGAGTGGGGAGGCATGGCGAGGGACTCCAGTCTGAGGAGGTTTATGGCCACTGGGTCGTGCCAGCCATGGGGGAGGGTACCGTCCGCGATCGCGGTAAAGACCGCCTCAGAGTAGTGGCGGACGGTCGTCCAGGGATAGAGGAGGTTGTCACGACAGATGGATAGGATATGGTGGTGGAGTCCGGGGGCGGAGTGGGCGGGGAAGTCCGGGTGGTCGATGAGGGTGAGGAGGGCGAGGGCGTATTCGTCCTTGGTCGCCTCCCCCCTCTTGACTGGCTTCTTCTCGGGACCTCGCCTCACCAGATCGGAGGGGAAGATGTAGTGGGATGGGATGCCTTGGCGTCTGGTTGAATGCCGCGCCTCGGCGGATGCCAGGATTTCCCTGACGGCGTCGGCCGTGGAGGCGGGGTTGTGGCGGGTCTCCTCCCCCTGGTAGGCCGGCGATGTGGAGGGCTGCAGCTGGGGCAGGATGTGGCGGTACCTCCCGTACTCCGCGTGCGTCGTTCCGGGGAGGGCCGCCTGGGGGGGCGGCGGCGGTCGGGCCGCGGCGGTGGCAGATGCCTGAGGTGTTGGTGCGGCCGGCGGAGGCGCCTCTGGCGCGGGCCGGGTCCCATTGGCGCTGATGTGGTCGATCCGGGCATGGAGGTCAGCAGTGGCCTGCCGGTGCTCGGTGTTGGCCTGCCGGTGCTCCTCGTTGGCCTGCCGGTGCTCCAGCTGCATGCGCTGGATAGCCTCCAGCACTGAGGAGGTCTCGGCGCCCGAGAAAGGTCCGAGGGCGCCGGGGGGAGACCGCGACCGGTCTTGGTGACTCGACCCTCCCGGGCGACGTAGAGGGCCCCGGGGACCGGGGGGCGGCCCGGGAGCCCTTTCGTCCTCGTCCTTTCCCTTGAGGCATGGTTGGTGGATGCTGGTGTCCGAGGTGTAGGCCCAAAGAGGAGAAAATGGAGAGTCGCGGAAGACGGCAGGAAGGTGAGTGCCTGAGGAGAGCCGGCGGGCGGCCTTATAAGGGAAAAGGGGGGGGGGGAGGTGCGAATGCTGGCGGCCGGGGGGAGGGTGAGATGTGGCGAGCAGCGGGCGTCGGGTGAGGCGTGAGCGCCAGAACAAAGAAGGTGGGGGTAGGAGGGGGGGGCGAGCCGGGGCTCGGCCGAGGTGAGTAGGCAGCGCCACAACGGCGGGGGAGGGTCTCCTCCTTCCCTCGCATCAAACGTAATGCTTCGCATTACGACCAACCCAAACAGAAAAAGGAAAATATCTCTACAACCACACCACATAGAAACAAATCGCTTGGTACACATATATAGACAATATCGTTACCAAAAAGTTTATATTAAATTTATACGGTTAGGGTTCTCGATTTAAATTAATTTTGAATAAAACTAATATTTTTGCACCTGTACGTATTGACACTATAGTGACAGTGTCTTCTTTTTTATTGAGGCTGTATTTATACTGTCCATAGCATGTAAGCCCGGGTACCCAGGCTTGTTTTCAATGCTGGCCTTCGGGCGTTTGTCGCCGTCGGGCCGACGGCGGGAGGTTGGACAAAACAACGTCGGCCCGATGGCGGTTTCCACCGTCGGGCCGACGTTG
The DNA here is from genome assembly GCA_030323885.1 of Branchipolynoe longqiensis. NCBI lineage: Eukaryota > Metazoa > Annelida > Polychaeta > Phyllodocida > Polynoidae > Branchipolynoe > Branchipolynoe longqiensis. The sequence goes on from CM059187.1 coordinate 7,383,796, forward strand.
TTTTGTCGCCGTCGGCTCGTCGGCGGTTTCCGCCGTCGGCGTGACAGCGGCAGCCGCCGTCGAGTCGATGGCGGGAAGTTGGACAAAACAACGTCGGCCCGACGGCGGTTTCCACCGTTGGGCCGACGGAGCGGCCGCCGTCGGGCCGACGTCGGGCCGATGGCTGTGTGCTATCTGGGATCTCTGTCGCCACAGGCACCGCAGCGGACCCTGCAACAAAAGTAAAACATCGATTTGAGCATAGTTCACTGTCTTTGGTTTTCGACTGAGCACGCGGGGGTATTTGAGTAGCTAGCTTTTTGGTGGCGGAATAGTATTAAACAATTCTGAGAGGTTAAGGTGCTAGTTACATAATGTAGTGTTTACATAATAGATGCTGCAAAGATGGAATCTTAAATTTTCCACGGATAGGGAGATCGCAGGCAATAGCCTTGTAAAATCACTTAGTATGACGTGTCGTTGTTTACACCCCAACAATTAAAAAAAAAAAGAGCAAAACAGAGTGTAAGACCAAACAGCATCTAGCAGGTAATGTGTAAGACCAAACAGCATCTAGCAGGTAATCTATGTATGTTTTCCTTGCTGTGGGCTATAATGGGTAATGGACAATGTACTCACTGATGAAGCTGTCCTGGAAAGGTGCTGGAAGAGAGAGGGATAGAGAATTAGGGTGTGACATATAATTTGGTCAGCAGATAATAAACAATAATACTAAATTACTTCGAAAAGCGATGTAACATGACACCACGATTATGGGAATAGATGTAGTATAAAGGAATATATGTCCTTGTCCAGCTCAGAAATTGGTAATTATTTTCGTCATACAAATTACGCTATAAGCACTAGATTTCTGTGAGATAAATAGGGGCATTTGGTGGGAAAATGCATTTAATTTCTAAAAAAAAGTGAAATATCTCGCGCAATTTAGGACTGAAGCTAGATTAATAGATGTTCTAGTGATATTATTAAATGAAGTGACATTTTCAAGACAATTAAGTTAGCTGACACAAACGTAGAGTGCATGAACATTTCTGTGACTGAATTTGGTGAGATTCATGTATTTTCTTTCATTCCGCCTCGCGCCAATTCTTTTTACGTTAGCGATTAACTTACCCGTCACTCCCTTGAACAGGTTAGATTCTAAACCTATGATCTCTTGGATGCTATCCTCGTAGGGCATCGGGGTCTCTGTAGGTCCTCCTCCAGTCTGCATGGCCCTGCGTTGTCGACCGAGGACTGAGGACTTCATCGCCTTCCATTTCTCTTTAATTTCCGCTCGACAACGCCTTGCCACACCACACGCGTTGATCGCCGCTACCACTTTGTCCCAGGCTTTGTTTTTTTCGGAGTGGGTTATTTTGTTATTAAAGGAGGAGAATAGCACAACCCTCCGCATCATTACCTCCTCCAATAGAACTTGTACTTCGTCATGGCCGTAGTTCGACACCGACTGAGACTGGGACTCTGAAGCCATGGTAGAGAGTCGTCTTTATGTGAGCAAGTAGCTTGACGTTAGCACGTACGGTCAGAGCAAACTCACGCTGTGCCAGATACCAACAATGTCTCTTGTGGTCGACTGTTGTGAGATCAGCGCCTATGTTTCCCGAATGATTGTAGTAGTCGTCTTAGTGGTCGTATTTGAGTTACTCCTTGTGGATGTTGTAGTTGTTTAAGGTTCCTTTACTGTGTTAGTTGTGTGTAGTTTGTAACGTTACGCTGAAAGAGAGATTACGCTGGTCCCGACGGATAACAATAACATACAGCGCTGCTGCCGGGAATCAGTTACAATCCCATCAGTGACCTAATTCTGAGTTCGCGGTTAGCTCTTATCAAAGTGTTAGGCGCCTCTACATACCGAGTCACATGATTTCCCTATTCGGAAATAGCTAACCGGTGTCAGGCTGTAACACCAAACGGCGCTATCACTCACCCCTGCATATGGCCCCAGGTGCATATAAACTGAGAGAAGATCTGGGTTCTGTGTGACATACACGTTTGGGTTAGTGACTTGAAACGCTACACATTTTCTATGAATGTTGATGAAAGTATGAGTGCATTACATCAGAAAGAATTCTCTGTGCTAGTATCATATTTCTCTCAGGAAGATCAAAGCAGTGTTGTAAAGCACTACATGTCGGTCAACATGCCCACTGTCAATACTGAAACTCTCAATAGTTCTTGTTGTTGAAGATTTATACTGCCTATCATGGATAAGCCTGAATAGGCTTGTTTTCACCATTAGACAGTTTGTCGATAGAAAGCCAGAGCCTACACTTTTACCGACCCAAGGGATTTTTAACCTCCCACACCACATAGACATGGTATGAGAGCAACTGGCATTTGATGACACTGTAAGTTATACACAGCGGTGGAAATACAAATTGGCAGAGGTGGGGGCACAGGGAATCGAACCACTGACCGTCAGATTAGGAGTCCGACTTAGAAAAAAGTCAGACACTCTAACCACTCCGCCACAGAGAGCACAACATAGTATTTTGATAGATACTCTTGAAAAGGATGGGATCCCTCTCACAAATGTCATTTCTATCCTCTCCAACTCAGCTAACTGCATGAGAGGAACTACATGTGTGGATTTGAGACAAGAGTGCGTACAGATGCTAACCACTTCCTTGATATTGATTGTGATGTGTGCCACCATGTTAGCAATGTGGTCATGAAATTCACATCTCTATTCAATAAACAAGTTGAGAGGTTGGCTGATGATTTGTACACTGACTTTAAATTGAGTCCTGATATGAGGGCTCAGTTAAAAGAAATATGCAGAATGCTTGAGATTAAATGTCAGCTAACAAAACAAAATATTCCCCACAGATGGCTCTCAACTTTCAATGTGATACTGCCAAACTACAACATGTTCACTGCATCATCATCATCATGCTGTCGGTCGCAGACTGCTTTCATTACTTGACTGCCGTTCTCCATTTAGCTCTCTGCTGTGAGAGTGATGCCCATGAGTCGGTCTTAATGTCTCTCAGCTTCAGGTTTCTCTTGATGGTATCCTTGAACTGGAGACGAGGGCGCCCTCTCTTTCTGTAACCAGAAGACAGTTGAGAGTAGAGGATCTGCTTTGGTAGCCTGTCTGATGACATCCTCATGAGGTGTCCAGTCCACCGGAGATTCTTTTTGATCAGAAGATCTTCCATAGAGGGCAGCCCTGTCCGTTCGAGTATTTCCTTATTTGTCACTTTGTCCTTCCAGGTTAGCCTCATGATTGAACGCAGATGTCGCATCATGAAGGCATGCAGCTTTTTCACCTGTCGTCTGTACACTGTCCAGGTCTCGGCTCCGTATAGTAGGGTGGATAGCACGATTACGCGGTAGATCTTGCCTTTGACCCGCATGGACACCTGGTGGTTGTTCCAGAGTCTCTGGCGTAGTCAGCCAAAAGATGCGCTAGCCTTGGCCATCCTCCTCTTTATTTCAGCATCATTGCGTCCATCATTTGATATAGTGCTTCCAAGGTAGGTGAATTCCGGAACAGAGTTCAGCTTGTTTCCGTCAACCATGATATCCTCCTCTCGGGTTCTTGTAAAGTTGGGTTGGTACAGCACCTCCGTCTTCTTGATGTTAATCTTCAGGCCAAACTTCTTTGATGCATCGGAGAAAGTGTCCACTATTTTCTGGATCTCTTCAGCAGAGTGGGCAACGAGTGCACTGCCATCTGCGAATAGCAGCTCTCTCACCAGTATCCGAGTAGTCTCCGTCTTCGCTCTGAAGTGTGCAACATTGAATAGGTCAGCGCTCTGTCTGGACTGTATATAGATGCCATCCCCATGTCTCGGAAAGCCTCGTCGAGCATTGCTGATAGGAAGATGGAGAAGAGCGTGGGGGCCAGTACACAACCTTGCTTGATCCCATTGGTAAGCCCGAACGATTCCGAGACTTCCCCTCCAACAATAAAATTCGCCATCATTCCTGTATGTAGAGCCTCGATCATAGTTGTGAACTTCTCTGGGCATCCATACTTCCTCAGTAGCTGCCATAGCCCGGTCCTCCCGACTGTATCAAACGCCTTAGTGAAATCGACAAATACCATGTACAGTGGTCGGTCCTGCTCAATGCACTTTTATTGTAGCTGTCGGAGACAAAATATCATATCCACGGTGCTCCGGTTACCTCTGAAGCCACACTGTGACTCTGGAACTACATTTCATGAAAGCTGCCTGCAAAACTGTTGAAGTGCTGCTGGCTTTTGCAAGTTAACCAGCAGTACTCTCTCGGGGAGCAAATAGAGGTTTCACACCGGCAAGAACATGTCCAAACAGGTGCAAAACTATTTGTCCCTGCAGTGGCTGGTCGGGAGATGTTGGGAGTTCGATACATCAACCGCCCTTGATGCTGCCACAGTGACATAGTTTTCTGTTCAGGGTTTGTTCCCTTAGCCTTCGATTCTGTCAAGAACCTGTACCACAAGGCTGTGGTTTATAAGTCTACAGGGCAGGGGCGTCAAACTCCCTGAGGTATTGCAATACCTGCATACCAGCATACCAGATTTAAAGGGATGTTTATATGCTCATAACTTCACTGCATACACACTATTTTACTCGCCTTGGCTTTCAAAAACAGATTAATCTCTTTATAAACACCCTATTGCTGAAATGAAATCATCTCTCTCAGAAGAGGGCAAATCTGCTATAGACTTGATTCATGAAAAGCTCACAAACAAAAGGCTCACTGATAATGTGAGGGAAAGGAAAAAGAGGCTGGTGAAAAAGGTCTTTTTCAAAAGGGATTATTCCCTTCTTGTCATGGAACTTTTCATTGACATGTTTGCACCAGGATGCTACTGATCGACAGGTACAACTGACGAACCCAGAGGAAGGGGCCGAGTTGATTTTATTCCTAGCCAAAAGTGTGAAGGTTGGCTCAGCTTTGAAAGGGACTATATGCTCACTGAACCGCGGCAACACTGTTCCGACCACCGGCCATGTTAGTAAGTAAGGCAGTCTCGCATGTCCCCTATCCACACACTCTCATGCACTCACTTTGTACGTGCAGCACTGTATACTATATCCCAGTACTACCCTTCCCCTTCCCACATCCTTCGCACACACAGATCTTGTGTATATATGTCGGGTCAGCTGACTTTCAATCTGGTCAAGAGAGATAGCTAGGGCTGTCAGCCTACTATCAGTATATACCACCATCTCCAACCACTGTGGCGGATTGATTAGAGTGTGTAACTTTTTCTAGGTCAGACCCCTAATTTAAAGGTGGGTGTTTCGATTCCCCATGCCCATCACCTCTGCCCATTTGGATTTCCACCACTGTGTATTGATATGTATCAGCATTTAAGATTACATTAGGTTAAGAACTGGAGAGCTAATTGTGGCACTGCTTGTTTATTGTTTCCTTTGTTCTGGAACCTCCTTCTGAGTATGGTGGCCCAAACTTACAAACACAACATCCCTCCTTTTCTTAAATTAAGGAACAAGAATATCGACAATGTTACTATATTACTAAATACTTAGTTCAGCCATTCCTGGATCAACTAGATTTTCATGTTACTTTAAATGGTTTCTAAGTAAGTAGTTTTCTTTATAAGCTTTACTTTGTTAGAATAGCTTTCACTTAGTTAGAAAATCATTGAATCATCCTGGCTTCCTCCTTATTCGCTGAGGTCTTGAAATTGGTACCAACATGTTTTCAGTATGTACTGTTGGTGGAGCGATAGTTGTTTCAGTAGGTAACTCTGAACCGATCTCCTGAGTAGAGTCACCCAGACTGTCCGCTATGCCCTTTTCAGTGCCACATATATCCATCATTTGTTGTTTCTTCTCATATGTCTCCGGATCTTCTCTCATGGATATGTCATGCAGAGGGATGAAATGCTTCACATGGCTAGCGTTATGTGTATACCTAGCCCCTACTGGTGCTTCAACCATCACACTTTCCCCCATTTGCTGACAACAGTATGGGGTGCAAGCTTAAATGTTGTTAACAATTTATTGCTTGTCTCCTGCTTCAATAAGACCTGGTCCCCCACCTCAATGTTCATAGGATGAGCACACAATCTGTTGTTTGCGTAGATCTTTGCTTTCTGTTTGTTCTCTGCATCCCAGTCATGAACTTCAAGATCAATGTTACCGTCCATGATGCTTGGCATCTTTGTTCAAATTTTTCTATTAAAAAGCACTTCCACTGGGCTACGACCGGTGGTTGGGTGTCACAGTGCCCTGTACTGTAGGAGCTATTTCCTTAGCTTGACCTTCCAGTCTTTCCCTTCAGCCTGTGCTATCTTCAAGCGTATTGACAAATTCTGTATCTCTACTTCGCCATTAGCTTGTGCCCATTTTGGTATGACTCGCTAATGACAAATTCTGCTTTCCCTGCAGTGCACATTAAACTCATCAGATATGAACTGTGATCCATTGTCTGACCTAATAACTTTTGGCATTCCATGACATGTAAAGTCTGGCAACTTCATAGTATCGACTGTAATAATCAACTGTCACTAGGAGTGAATGTCATGATAGAAGCACTCCTAGTAAGTCTACAGCGACGTCATTCCAAGGTCCATCTGGCAGTGGTGTTGGTGAAATAGGTTCTGGTGGGTTAACACGAGCAACCACCTGACATCCGTGACAGCCCCTGCAGTAATGTTCTGCTCCCCGATCGATACCTGGCCACCAAACCTTGCACCTCAGGTTTTGCTTTGTGCCCACAATACCAAGATGTCCTTTGTGTGCTAGTGCCAAGGTATGAGTTCTTAGTTTCACGGGCATAACAATGTGTGTACCCCTCATAACTACCTGTCCATATTTACAGAGTTCTCCAGCCACAGGTGCATATGACTTGCATTTATCAAATTGTCCAGTGTCAATAGCACGTCTGATCTCCTCTAACTCCTCATTGGCTGCTGAAGCTTCTTCAATTTCATGTGTGGTCAAAGCTTCTGGTGTTGCCCGTATAGCTACGATCAGATGTTATGAGAGCTTCACTCAACAACCGTGATACTGAGTCTGCAATATTTTGCTTCCCTCTGAATCGCAATATTTTGCTTTACTCTGAATCGGTATGGTTGCATTCTCAGCGACTACTCTTTGATCCTTGCACATGATTTAGAGCATTGCCCATATATGACCTCTAATGGCTTGTGGTCAGTAGCAAGAATGAATTATATTCCATATACATAGGGGTGAAACCTCTCACAAGCCCATACTAGTCCTAATGCTTCTTTCTTGGTTAGAGAATACCTCCTTTCACAGTCCGTCACGCTCCGACTTGCATAGCAGATCGGTACCATCTCGCCTCCCTGCCTTTGTAGCAACACAGCTTCAAGACCCAGTGGTCCTGCATCTGCAATGACAGTTGTAGCAGCATCCTTGTCAAAGTATGCCAGCGTTCCAGCTTCGGCCATACTCTACTTCAGTTTTCTAAATGATATCTGTTGCTCAGATCTGAAGCAGAATGGTACATCTTTCTTTGTCAGCCTTCTTAACGGTCTGCGATGGTAGCAAAATGAGGGATAAATCTTGCACAGACATTTGCAAGACCTAGGAAGCTTCTCACCTTGGAAGTGTTTTCTGGCTCCCTTGCCACTTCTATTGCTCTCAATCTTTCCTTCTGAAATGAAAAAGAGGACAAATTCCCGTTTTAAATATGCTTTAAGATATATTAAATACAATGAGGATGCTATGAGGAGAGATGCCTTAGCCACTAAGCTGCAGAACAATAATGTAGAAGAGTTCTGGAAAGAGGTCAAATTGATAGACACTTCCCACAAATATTGAGGGTGTGGTAGGGTGTGAGAAGATGGCCGAGCTCTGGAAAAACAATTATAAAGAGTTATTTAGCTGTGTATGCAATAATGTTGATAGTGTTAAGTTTAATGTAGAAATTTGTAATGATATAAATGTTGGTGCTAAGGAAATAAGGGATTCAATATTAAAACTTGATAGTAACAAGAGTTGTGGTGCTGACAATATTTATGCAGAGCATCTCAAATATGCCAGCTCAAGAGTTTTTTCTATGTTAGCTATGTGTGCCTCACAGGCTTTCTCATACATGGAACTCTTCCTGATACTATGATACTGCTATTCTTGTATCAGTAATTAAGGACAAAATGGGAAGGATCAACAGTAAGGATAACTATAGACCTATAGCACTTGCTAGTATTTTGTCAAAAATATTTGAAAATGTACCTCTAGCGAGATAGACTGGAGTTGTATTTAAAAACAAATGATAATCAATATGGCTTCAAGTAAAAGCATGTGACAGATATGTGCATTTATGCTCTTAAGGAGATTATACAGAACTATCATAGTTTAAATTCTACTATGTTTTTGTGTTTTCTTGACACCTCTAAGGCATTTTATAGAGTGAATCATGTCAAACTGTTTGAAAAACTAGTGCAGCGTGGTACTCCAGGCTATCTAATCAAGATATTAATATTTTGGTATTCGCACCAATCAATGGTAGTCAGGTGGGGTGATGACATGTCAGAACCCTTCCAAGTCAGTAATGGTGTATGTCAAGGAGTGATATTGTCTCCCTATTTATTTAATGTTTATATGGATGACTTGTCGAAAAGATTAATGTATGAATGGATTATTACTTCTAAATCATCTTATCAATGAGTTGGTAATATTCTCATAGTTCTTATAGTACCATGACCTGATATCCCACTCAGTAACATTCTGTAAAGTCGACGGCTGGCAGCTGTGGTTGTGTAGGTAGGCTAAATATGAAATCACCACAGGCAAGAGAAAGGTAGAGTAGAAAGTGCACAGAAGGAGAGCTTACACCCTCAGGTTTATTACTATATAGTCTCATGAATCCAAGATGGCTGTCACACCTGATCAGCTCCTCCAATCAGCACTAGGCATTCTTCAATCAACCAATGAACATCCAACCTGCCTGTATCCAAGCCTTGGCTGTATATGGCTACAGTGCCCTGTTGTGTCTTGGTGTGCAGTGATCCGTAAATAACAATTGGGGGGGAGGGGGTTTGTGAGCAGAGCTCCCAAGGCTCTGTCACACTAAAAGTAGTGCTCCTCTCACACTATCTCTAACTACATATTGTTTATATCAACTCAGTAAAGGATCACCAACACCACATAATACCTTAATGCCTCTGGCTCTATATACCATTTACCTTTTTATATAAAAATTGTAATTACTATAGACTAGTTCACACCATCCTCCAATGTTTAATATCGGGAAATTTTACAATTATCCTGGCATTGAGCCAACCAGTCCTTGGCCTATCCTAATAATGCTGAGTGCCTGGTTAGGAAGCGAACGATCTCCCAAAACAGGAGACAGACGCTCAACTCATTCGGCCATCCTGTCTGGTCAGATTTCCAAGGTAGTCACCATGTAAATCTGTAAGTGCCAATATCTCAGCTTGCAAGCGACTCAGAAGGTAACTATTGATATCAAAATACACATTTCCTTGGTCAAGGAATGTGTTAAAGTTATTTAGAATATCAGAGGTGACTATTTGTGACAATAGTAAATCATTTGGTTCATTCTGGCCATATATCCCAGTAACGGCTGTGGATGTACCACTGTATACACTGGGCAATTTGTTCAGTGTAATTGGCCTCAAACAGATGGTGAGGACACGCGTGTAGTCATGTTTGGTAGTGACTATATTGAAATGGCAATGTTGAAGACATATGGGAACTAATTGGAGGTCTCTAGCCTCTCGGTGGACCACTACACTGGCTGAGGCCAGTATCACATCCTTTGATACAGCCGACTCCATCCTCAAAACATCCAACCTCACTACATAGCATCGTGAAGATCTATATGGAATCAGTGTTTGAGGATGATTGTCCACTCTCATGTAGAGCTTTTTTCGCCCACAGGTATTTTTGTATTTGCATTAAAACTACCCATTCTGATTTAGGCATACACGAATAAGATCTGGGAGTCTCCGAGGGCAATATACTGTCTGTAACCCGTTTTGGGGTAAAAGTTAATAACATTGTAAATGCTGTCAAAGAAGGATCTCCTGTAGTTTTTATGTGGATGGTTTTGCAATTCATTATAATGGTACTAATATGAATGTTATTGACATACAGATTAAGTATAATCATCATGTAGTTCGTTCTACAATGTATGCCTAGGCACTGCAAAATACTATTTACAAAAGCATTATACTGAAGAATTAATTAAGCTATCGAAAACATTTTGAGTAATCACAGTCTCACCAATCTAACTTTTAATCAACACCAATTCGACAGTGTCATATGTTTTTGTATGCCAAACTTTCTCGGTGGTCCACAAGTTAGTATCTAATACTGTGAATGAGTTGCTTAGTGTGTTGCGGTAGTTATTCGCACGGTCGTGACCGTCAATGGTGCAAGTGCACGTGAGACATGACTTCAGTTGTTAACAGTTTCAGAGATTCATTACTTACCCTGACATTGCTTAGATGATGTGTGATTATTATATTAGTGAAGGTGATATAAGAGAACTACAATGGGTTCAACCTTTATATATTATGACTAATCAACCCATTATGAATGCTACCATGAAACACGTAGTTTGGAAGGGTTGCACATTGACTGGACTACTCATCGCTTATGTATGCTCGGTATTGATTGAGTATTGCATATATATAACATGAAGTAGCACAGATTACGAAACATGTTCACTTATTAATAATTATGAAAGCATGGCTAGTACAGGTATACTGAAGTCTACACAACGCATGTAGCAACAGCATCCAACTGGTCTGTTTCTCTACCACTGGCTTGCTGGTTGTGTGTAATGGTCAGATGGCGTGTGTTTAGAAGTTGCTCCTCGCTGTGGCTGCTTACAATATCACCGGCAGCAATGCCAACAAAATGACTCCATTTTCATGGAAGGTTTGTATCCCACATGATAACAAATTCAATTACCAAGTTTCTTGGTGGATGAAAATACACATCATTGGTGTTCTGCCAATTAATTATCTTGAATTAGAGTGAAGATATGTCCATCCATTTTCTAAGTATTTAAACGGTGGGACACAGTGATACATGGTCGGTGGGAGCCTGGGTGAAGCCTACACATCCAGCATGTAAGCCCCTGATGTGTACACAGGTAGAATATCTGTAGAATACGGGCCCGGAGTGGACCCCTTCCCGTCTTGCCTACCCGACCTCCGACCTCACCACGCGGGCTCCTTCATCACGCAGGTGTCAGGCGGTGGGGTGTCAACCATGCACTCACGACCACCACACGCCTGTACACTGGTCGTGTGAGTCATGTACTAAATTGCAACCTTGAGGTGAGCACCACGGAGTATCCCCGCGGTGCTATCTGGTGCTCCCTGGCTCAGACTCGCGCCGCCTGCCGGCTGCCAACTTACCTCATAATTGGGATGTGTCAGGTAAGTGCTGTACCCCAGGACGCCCACCCTCGAACGAGTCGTATAGTGCGCACTCCGCCCCAAAGCTACATCGTGAACAGGGTGATAGATATAGCAGTCTAATGCGCCTACTACTGACTGTTAATGCTTAGAGGGAGGCTATATGGGTGCAGGCACAGGGGACTCACGTCAGTCAAACAGCATGTATAACCATTACCACTCAGAATGCCTTAATGTAGCTCAATAGCAAGAACACGCTAATATGTTATAATATGAAGTCAAGTGTCACATTACAAATAGTTCTCGTTAACCTTTCAGCAAACATTTTAATGTATGACATTACGTGCTTACAGAGCACTCATAAATACTGCGGCACAACACATAAGTCTGGATGTAGGTACTAAAACGTTCACATTAGGTACTAAAGCATTGCTGTACAGTTGCTACTGTAGCTGTTCGTTGATATTTATGATCAAGAAGCCATGGCAATATCAGACTGATGGTCAGTATTTTTTTTATTTCAGTGAAGTTTTCATTATTTATCGATGGCATTTTAATTCAATATAATTTACATTAAATGATCATTATATACAAACTCAGAATTTCAGCTGAGGGTATATGTGTGCATACCATCTGTTCGATCAACCATGAACAGATGGTATGCACGCAAAACTACAGTTTTTAGATGTGTAGACTTCACAATATAACCATATTGGTATGCAAAGTCAGTATCCAAGCCCGCCGTAGCAGCGACACCTTTCCAAATAAGCTGAAACGTGTTTTAAAACATAGATTCCATAGCTTCACTCTCTGCTTGAAATGGGTTTAAAATGAGCACATTTCCTGCTTTTTATGCATCCCACAATGCACCACGCCGCTAGGATTACAAACTAGTTAGCAGAGAATGAAGGGCCGGTCACACATATGGTAGTGAACGTAGTTGAACGTAAATAGAATAACATGGGTGAAAAGTGGGTGAAATGTGCTGTCGCTACGTTCAAATACGTTAAGGTATGGCAGGTTTTATTTGATGACCCACCTAATAGTACGGATAAATACGTCACGGTACGGATCCCGGTACATTACGGTACAGATCCTGGTATGTTATGGTACAGATCCTGGTACGTCCAACTACATTCAACTATGCTCAACTACATTACTCTCCACTACGTTCAACTACGTTCAACTTCGTCCACTAACGGCTATGTGACCATGGCAGTACGGCCAAGGTTGTGTGTGGGTCAAAGTCTGCTAGGGTATGCTAGAGTACCCTAGAGTATTCTAGAGTACATTAATAAGTATGCTAGAGTACACTAGAGTACGTTATCATCACGGAGAATTACGGATGCCGGTACGTTACTCTACGTTGAATTACGTTGAACTACGTTAGCCTCCACTACGTTCAACTACGTCCACTAACGTAGTGTGACCGGCCCTTGAAATTTGAATGAGTTCCATTCAGCGTCGGGGATTTAATTAAATTATGTAGCATTGGTGACGGGCGGACGTGTCTCCTTGAGAATATATCTAGATGTGAGAGATTGAGTGTTTGTGTCATCGTTATACATGAGATGAACAGATGCTAGGCCTATGCACACAACTACCCATACACCCCCCACTGAGATGAACAGATGGTATGCACCAAACTACTCATACACCCCCACTGAGATGAACAGATTGTATGCACCAAACTACCCATACATCCCCACTGAGATGAACAGATGGTATGCACCAAACTACCCATACATCCCACTGAGATGAACAGATGGTATGCACCAAACTACCCATACACCCCCACTGAGATTAACAGATTGTATGCACCAAACTACCCATACATCCCCACTGAGATGAACAGATGGTATGCACCAAACTACCCATACACCCCCACTGAGATGAACAGATGTTCGTTGTTGTTGTTTTACGTCCTAGCAACATCTAAGGCCATATCAGGACGGTGAGATGAACAGATGGTATGCACCAAACTACCCATACACCCCACTGAGATGAACAGATTGTATGCACCAAACTACCCATACACCCCCAATGAGATGCACAGATTGCATGCACCAAACTATCCATACATCCCCACTGAGATGAACAGAGTGTATTCACCAAATTATCCATACACCCCCACTGAGATGAACAGATTGTATGCACCAAACTACCCATACTTCCCACTGAGATGAACAGATTGTATGCACCAAACTACCCATGCATCGCCACTGAGATGAATAGATGGTATGCACCAAACTACCCATACATCCCCACTGGGATGAACAGATTGTATGCACCAAACTACCCATACACCCCCACTGAGATGAGCAGATTGTATGCACCAAACTACCCATACATCCCCACTGAGATGAACAGATTGTATGCACCAAACTACCCATACACCACCACTGAGATGCACAGATTGTATGCACCAAACTACCCATACATCCCCACTGAGATGAACAGATTGTATGCACCAATCTACCCATACATCCCCACTGAGATGAACAGATTGTATGCACCAAACTACCCATGCATCCCCACTGAGATGAACAGATTGTATGCACCAAACTACCCATACATCCCCACTGAGATGCACAGATTGTATGCACCAAACTACCCATACACCCCCACTGAGATGAACAAATGGTAGGCACCAAACTACCCATACACCCCCACTGAGATGAACAGATGGTAGGCACCAAACTACCCATACATCCCACTGAGATGAATAGATTGCATGCACCAAACTACCCATACACCACCACTGAGATGCACAGATTGTATGCACCAAACTACCCATACATCCCCACTGAGATGCACAGATTGTATGCACCAAACTACCCATACATCCCCACTGAGATGCACAGATTGTATGCACCAAACTACCCATACACCCCCACTGAGATGAACAGATGGTAGGCACCAAACTACCCATACACCCCCACTGAGATGAACAGATGGTAGGCACCAAACTACCCATACATCCCACTGAGATGAATAGATTGCATGCACCAAACTACCCATACACCACCACTGAGATGCACAGATTGTATGCACCAAACTACCCATACACCCCCACTGAGATGCACAGATTGTATGCACCAAACTACCCATACACCACCACTGAGATGCACAGATTGTATGCACCAAACTACCCATACACCACCACTGAGATGCACAGATTGTATGCACCAAACTACCCATACACCCCCACTGAGATGAACAGATGGTAGGCACCAAACTACCCATACATCCCACTGAGATGAACAGATTGCATGCACCAAACTACCCATACACCACCACTGAGATGCACAGATTGTATGCACCAAACTACCCATACATCCCCACTGAGATGCACAGATTGTATGCACCAAACTACCCATACATCCCCACTGAGATGAACAGATTGTATGCACCAAACTACCCATACACCCCCACTGAGATGAACAGATGGTATGCACCAAACTACCGATACATCCCCACTGAGATGAACAGATTGTATGCACCAAACTACCCATACACCCCCCACTGAGATGAACAGATTGTATGCACCAAACTACCCATACATCCCCACTGAGATGAACAGATGGTATGCACCAAACTACCCATACATCCCCACTGAGATGAACAGATGGTATGCACCAAACTACCCATACATCCCCACTGAGATGAACAGATGGTATGCACCAAACTACCCATACATCCCCACTGAGATGAACAGATGGTATGCACCAAACTACCCATACACCACCACTGAGATGAACAGATGGTATGCACCAAACTACTCATACATCCCCACTGAGATGAACAGATGGTAGGCACCAAACTACCCATACATCCCACTGAGATGAACAGATTGCATGCACCAAACTACCCATACACCACCACTGAGATGCACAGATTGTATGCACCAAACTACCCATACATCCCCACTGAGATGAACAGATGGTATGCACCAAACTACCCATACATCCCCACTGAGATGAACAGATGGTATGCACCAAACTACCCATACATCCCCACTGAGATGAACAGATGGTATGCACCAAACTACCCATACACCACCACTGAGATGAACAGATGGTATGCACCAAACTACCCATACATCCCCACTGAGATGAACAGATGGTATGCACCAAACTACCCATACACCCCCACTTGAGATGAACAGATGGTATGCACCAAACTACCCATACATCCCCACTGAGATGAACAGATGGTATACACCTCCCCCGACCCTGAGATGTACAGATAGTATTCACCAAGCTGTCCATACACTCGGATTTCAGGAGATGTTGGAATTGTCCTTTTTCCTATGCGTTAAAGAGTTCTGAATATACCTTTTATCAAAGCTTTGATGTAGAAGAAAAAACAGGTTGGTACTAACAAATCATGCCTTAAACCAAAGGCACGACATATGACCCCTCGTGACATCGTTTCCATGCCAACACATTTGCCTGATTTGTCACCGTTTTGTTTGGTTGTATCGAACTCCATGTTTGAGTTTGGTACGATCAGTCTGATAGTATTTCTACTTTTGCTATCTTTATTGATACTGGTAGACGATATTAACGTCATATGAAAGCGCATACATTTGTGTATTATCATATAATGTTTCAACAAGCTATCATTTGTCATCGTCATATAACACGTTATGCATATATGTTTCCATTTAACATTCACCGATACAACAAGTATATCTGCTTAGTTAGGAGAACGACAAATCCTGCATGAATATGTTTTTACTACGACTACAGAGTATTTCATTAGAAGTTACACATAGATCTATGTTGATATGAATTTTGACCGTACGGCATTTTGGAGAATATAGGGATGGAACATCCTTCCCTTGCGAAAGGTTCATGGTTCTAATATCGGCCGAGTCAAACCACACACCAATAGACTACATCACGGTTCCGACTGCGCATGCGGTGAAAACGGCGTTGGGAGCAAAGCAAAGGCGTACGGCCATTGAGTTTGCCGATACGTAGAGGGCAAAACTTCGATTTTATTCCAAATAAATAGAAATACATAACAATTTGGCACAAACATGGATGGAAGGATGCAATATAATAATATAAATTTGCCTACATCAAAAGGAGGAAACGAAGCGGTGATGGGATGGACAAGTCTTTATTGCTGTCTGGCTAGCATTCATATGCCTACCGGTTACAAAGTTTGAAAAGTGGACCAACAATGAACAGATATGGCGGCCCGGCTGCCGAACCCACCGTTTTGGTGCCACCTAGGGCAATCTCGGGCTCGGAAGGAACGGTCATTGATTGGACAATATAGAGATATAAATCCTAATGAGACATATGCAGGATAATTAATTATTAATCGAACGATAATAATAAATTGGAACCATTTAACTCCGGCATTTATATACGCATAATATATTATACTCCATATAAATTTGCCTACATCAAAAGGAGGAAACGAAGCGGTGATGGGATGGACAAGTATTTATTGCTGTATGACTAGCAATCATATGCCAAAGGAGGCACGCCAGCGCCTCCCACCACCCCATCTGCCGCCGGCCTAGAGCTCAGAGTCGCAGCCACCCGCATGTCATTCACAATCCTACAGGCGAGTGGGGTTTTGATATATGCATACAGTCTCGGAAACCGATTCCCCCTGAACCTTTAATTCCTTAATGCTCGCCCCGCACATGTGCAGGAAAGTGCAACCCCCCCACTTCTCAATGAGTGCGATGACAGCTAGTCAGTATCCAAGCCCGCCGTAGCAGCGAAAAACCTCAGTGTATCCTGGTACATGGAGTAAGGCATGGGCAATGAGCCGGCCCCACCCGGTATCCTAAACGCCCCTTCCTCCCCTCCTGCGGGCATTTGGCGGAAATTATATTCCATCCAAAACACCGCACACAATTCCTTGTCAGCACACCTCGCGATCGGGATCTCCAAGGTTCTCTCACAGAACTGAATAGTCTTGGACCTTTGTACATTTAACAGCATGCCCCAGTCATGAAACTGGAAATCCCCCCTTGTTAGCATAGACTTCGACGAAGTCACTTGGGACTTCCTCAGAAGACCCCTGAAAGAGCGCAATACTGCTGCCCTCCAAGCCACGTGCCCTCTACTGCACGTCAAGAGATCAAAGATCAACCTCAACATGTCCGGCAGAATAGGCCTAGCCCTCCGCGGCTCATCCCCTTTTTCCTGTCTAATACCCTTTAAAGTCGATGATAAGACAAAGTTAGTGTAATCAATCGAGGGCTCCCCATTAGCCTTAAGAAAGTGGTTCAAGCCACTGATATAATTCTGAACCGAACCATACTTTAAGGTCCGAGCTAACCAGGAGGTGTACAATGCCACCTGCTCTTCTGAACATGGGAAAGGTGATCGTGAATCAAGGTGTAGCTCCAGAAACTCTAGATATTTCTTGGTTTGATCCCCCCTGGCCACCACAGAGTTCTTTGCATAAGACTGCACTTGGAATGCCTTCTGTTCGTTGCCAGGGTCACCAGCCCTGTAAGAGAAGAACGGCTTATCAAATACAGCGCTGCAGCATAGCCTATAGCCGAGATCCAACCCTCTGATCCTATCCCCACTCCTACGCTCCTTTAGGCGGGAAAGTGCATCACAGACCCCATTCACCTCACTCCTTATATAGATAGATCCGAATACAAAAGTGTACTCTACCGCTAGCCTTAGTATAGTACAGTCAAGGTCTTGTTTAACTTGTCCTGGGGAAGAGTTAGTTCTAAAGTCACAGAGTTAATATTTATCCGAAGAAATCTTACTGTAGTATCTACGGGGCTCACCTTCCTAAAGCTTATATAGAAACCTAGTCTACGTAAAACATTTATCAATATTTGTTGATCTCTTGCTGCTCCTAGCTGATCTGAACCTACCACATAGAAATCATCTAAGTAATTTACCACGCGGAAGACCGCTTCCCTAGCCGTGCACCTTAGGACAAAGTCAGATATCCGAGAAAAGATATATGGGCTGGACGAGAGGCCCATGCAGAGCCGGTTATCGATAAAGTGCTCATAGTCCCCGTCTACGTCCACTCTACCCAAAAGGCCCTGCCTGGACCTGTCGTCCGGGTGAATTGAAACCGCCCGGTATGCATCTTTAATATCGACCGTGCATAGATAGTCACCCTGCTCCATTATATCAGTGACATCATCAACCACTTTATATGAAAAATGTTTGCAACGTTACTAGTACAGTTATTAACAGATTCGCCATGAGGTCGGCTACAATCTACCACAGTACGGTCCCTGCCATCATCCTTTTTTTTTGTTGTAAATATAGTTTATTCATTGAATAAAGTCTTTTGTCAGCGCCGTGGCACTGGTCTTCCAGCCATGTGACAATACAGTTATTTACAATATATGCAGCTAGCCCAAATCAGCTGAAATAACAATATCAAACATTCAAAGACTTACATATGGTATAGTTTGACAATTCACATACTAAAATAGCAGTTATATGTTGTATTCCTACACACTTGATACATACATGTGTATTGATTAGACCTTTAAATTATGGAGTGGTTAGGTGCATATTTTTCCTTCATAGGTTTGTATGCCTACTATGTTGTGAATTGCAAAACTATCATGGTGTTGGAGTTAACATTTTGAGATGGAGTGAGTGTTAGTAGAATGGTTTGTTTATTCTGTTAGATAGAGTGTGGCTAGCTTATAGGGTTATGCTTAAAAGGTTAATACCTCAGGTGTTTTTTTTTGACTACATGAAGTAGTTTGAGTAAGTAGGTTGTTAGTAATGATGGGATAAACAATGCTTGGAGGATTGTATGTTTCAGTCATTTAGTAGTCTAGTACAGATTTATTAGTGTCTATGTTTGTACAAGGACCCTATAATACCAAGACAGCTCACTCAGCCTGTACTGTGTAATCAAAATGATCAATCCCACCACTTGGTGCGCTGGCTGTTCCCCCGACTAAACAGATGCCATAATATATGCACAAATGTATATATGAATGTGAAGGCTGTGTGATGATGGCGATGAGGATGACGATGATGTGTGCCTGTTCATAGCAATCTGATATTGATGTGTATTCATGCTTACCCGCCTCATGCATGATATAACCGTATGTGTTTACATGTGAAACACCAACCAGCAGCTGGGTCGATCAAACCCACCACAAGGTGGCACCGCAAAATGTACATCACATGGGAGAGATAGGGAGTGAGCCATCCGAGTACCATAGGGCCCCCGGTCTATAGCAATACTACCAGACTGATACACCTTTCCGAATTTGCTGGGCAAATAATTTGTATGGTGGATAACTTGGTTTGTTGGCAGCAGGCAAAGGAGCACGTGGGGTGGTGGGAGCGGGTAGGGTGGCCATATGTGCTTATAATAGATAGCTAATTAAATATGGCGACCTCATCCCTAGGCCTGTAGAAGGGCCTGATTGGCTTGGTGAATTCTCACCAGGTTCTTGAATTCTAGTTGTGTTTGTGCATGTCTAATTCTGACTGGGAGTTCATTCCATAATTTGCTGCCTTTGTAGATAGGGGCTCTTGTCAGTCTATTTGTGAGTGGTTTAGGAACTTTGAAGAGTGTAGCATCCCCCTGCCTGGTAACTCTGGTAGTATGGTCTATGTAGTTTTCATCCTTGGCTCTGATAAACATAAGAGATAGCAGATGTGCATCTCTCCTTTGGCTCAGGTATGTGATATTAGATCTAGTGTGCATCTCATTCACTGAGAGAACTTTGCCCCTATATACTGTTCTAAGAGCTTGGTTTTGAGTTCTCTGAAATTTATTTTCTTGTTGTTTTGTTAAAAGGCCATAGATTAGATCATTATAATCTATTATTGGCAGTATAGTTGCCTTATACAGTGTTAGCGCTGTGTTCTCACTCATGTAGCATCTTATTTTTCTAAAGGTTGTCATTCTCATACCTAGAATTTGGTTCAGCCTCGATAGTTGCTGGTTCGCATTCAGTGTAGAGTCAAGTGTGGTTCCTAAGTATTTGTACGAGTTCACTTCTCTTAGCACTGCATTGCCTATACATAGCTCTATATTTTGCGCGTGCGATTTTCTAGATTTTGTTCCAAATATCACATATTCTGATTTGTGTGTGTTTAAGGTAAGTCTGTTATCAGCACACCAAATATTGACCTTTTTTAACACCTTGTTTACCATAGTAGCTGCCAGAATAATGTTTTTATTGTGCACTGTGAGGACAGCATCATCCGCAAAAAGTGTGAAATTAGCACTGGTAGACAGCAATGGTAGGTCATTAATAAATATCAGAAAGAGGAATGGTCCCAAAGTGGAACCTTGGGGCACTCCTGTTCTGACAGTTCTCGTGGAGGATTCTGTATTATTAATTTTTGTGACTTGTTGTCTATTGTTTAAGTAGTTGGATATGAACCTACATGATCTTTTTCCCAGTCCAGCTCTTTTGATCTTACATAGCAGGATTTTGTGGTCAATTGTATCAAAAGCTTTCTTGAAATCAAGAAAAACAGCTATTGTAAGCTCACCTCTGTCTGTGCTAATCAACAATTCATCCATTAATGAGGGAAGTGCCTTAGTCGTTGACCTTTCTTTTCTGAAGCCATTTTGTTGGGTGGCTAAATAGTTAGTGTCCTCAAGAAATGTTTTTATTTGGTCGTGAATTATCTGTTCAATTATTCTGCCAGGGAGAGGTAGTATGGATATAGGTCGCAGTTTGTTACAGGACTTTGGGTTACCTACCTTGGGTATAGGGGTAACTGTTGCTCTCTTCCATTTTTCTGGGAAAATTCCAGTAGTAATTATGAGGTTGTATAGGTATGTAAATTCATCTATCAGAGCCTTGATGGTGCCCTTGATCAAAGTTGAACTGATGTCCTTCATGCCTGAAGGTTTGAATGGTGATAGATTTTGTACTTTGGTAAGGATCTTGTCTTTTGTTGTTTCTATGAGATCATATCTATGTTGGTCAACTACAACCTTATAGTTTTCCTGGACATCATCTTTTGGTTGACATTTTTGGGCTAGGTTAGCTCCTATATCAACAAAGTATTTGTTGATCTCTTCTGCTAGTTGAATATCAGGTATTGTTTCACCAGTACTGTCATTTATTAGATTACTGATTTTTGGCTTGGGATCAGGCTCTATTTGATCTAGTTCATACCAAAATTTCTTAGGGTTTTGGTTGTGAATGATGGCTTGGTCAAGATAGTACCTTGATTTTGCCTTTCGAACCTCAGTCCTGGCCTTTCTAGTTAAGCATTTTGCTATGAATGCATCCCCTGGGTCTTTGGTTAATTCAGCCTTTTGGAAAAAGTAGTCCCGATCTCGTTGTAGTTCTTGTAATTCGTCATTTAAGTATTTAGCTGTGTTTTTTCTTATTCTCAGTTCAATCATTGGGCAAAGTTTGTCAGCAGCTCTATCAAGGATAGCTTCTAACATGTCCCAGCACTTGTTCGGATCTTGCTCATAAAATATTTCATTGGTAGCAAATCCCCGTAATGTGGTTGAAAGGTCCTCATAGGTGCAGTTTCTCTATGAGCGGCCCCAGTGTGATGTGGTTTGTTTGTCATTCCTTGTTGTTTTTTTATTATATAAATAGGTTTGTGATCACTTATGTCGTAGTTGAGGATACCAGATGTAGTACAATATTTTATATTTGTAAAAACCAGGTCAATTGTTGTATTTGAGGTTTGTGTGCTTCTAGTAGTTTTGTTAATCATCTGTTGCAGGTCATGTTCTGTGGCAAATTGTCTCGTGATATTAGCTGATGGTTGATTTTTTGCATTGTAATCTGCATTGTAATCACCAATGAGAAGAGTTTCATATTTGTTAATGTCTATAATTTGTTTCATGGTTGAGCTTAGTAGGTCAAAAGCTTGCTGCATATTCCCATTTGGGGGCCTATATACATTACCTATTAGAATTTTCTTTGTGTGTGGTCTGGTGATGACTGCCCACTGTAATTCCAGAGTTCCATTTGAAATATTGTGGTTGGCATACTTTTCAGTGTCTATTTGCAGTGTGTCTTTGCAGTAGAATTCTAGGCCTCCACCAGCTTTGACTTGGCCATTTGGAAGTTTTGTTTGCCTGTCAAATCTTAGGAACTTGTACCCTTGAATTGATATCAGCTTTTCCTCAATGTGGCTGTTTAGCCATGTTTCTGATACTGTAAAAATATCTAGTCCTGACCATGGCAGGTCCATTCTTAGTTGTTCAATTTTATGGGTTAGACTATGTACATTAAGGTGTCCTATTTTAAAGCCTGGCAGACCCTTCAGGTCGTTCAGAGGAAGCCTGGCCAGTAATTGCCCCCAGTTGTGGTCCCAACGCGCTCAAACCTAAGAACCACTGTATCCCCAGTAAAAACTATTACTGCCCTGTCTGTTGCCAGCACAAGATTAGTTATGAAAGTTAAAGTTGTTATCCCACCCGCAATGGAATAAAGTAATAATGTCATATCGATGACTATTTTCTAAGTAATTGACTGTTGTATAGAGTGAGTATAAGTTATATTGGTAGATGGGGGTGAGTTAATGATTTGGACATCCGTTGCTGGAGTGTCCGTAGATATCAAGGCCGTCTGTCTCATGGGTTAGGAGATGTAATATTATCTGATCGGTTTGTGACTGTGTAGCATGCTCGCAAGAATTAGCAACCAAACATCACCCACAATAGTTGTAAGGATGATATCACGCATCGTTAGGTAGTGCAGTGTAGAGTAATTATAAGTATCAACATGCTGTTAAAAGTACCAGCATGCCTTTTTTATTTATTTTAAAAAAAACGAAAATATGCAGCATGACACCAAGTGCATCACCCACATCCCTGCAATTCACATGGTCAACAGTGATAGGTGCCATGTCATACAAAATATCAGGAGTCATGCAGATACTATTTATAACCTTTCAGCATCATGCAAAGCCACTGCAATTGATGTGTTCTAGGATATATACTTCTGTCAATGTAGTTGACAACAGTGACAATGCAATGATAACTGATTTCATTTCTGTGTGTTGATTAACCACAGGTCACACATAATGACAATATTTGTGCGCACACTCACTATTGTCAACATAGTCAATACTGAAACCCAGCACTTTGCATGATCTGGATGAACATTAATCAATTCCAGAAACTCAAAACCACCGGACCATGCAACCTTAAACAATTACAAAGCAACACAAAAGATGACAATTGTTTACTCCTTTGTGTGGCAATCGATCACAGGTCACACAGACAATAGTACCAAAAATAATGACAATTGATCACATTGTTGCGCGGTTATCAACCCCAGGTCACACATGACAACCATACTTGGATACATTTTAGTCAGCCTTGAGACCTAACATTTTATGTGATCCATATAAGCATCAATCAATACCAGGATAATAAAACTAATGGGTATGGGTTACATTTTCGGCTGTAGGTTGGAAAGCATGCTTCAAATCTGAGGTGAATAAAGCTTAATACCACAGGTTACAACACAATGACAATTGAGCACATTGTTGCGCGGTGATCAACCCCAGGTCACACATGACGACCATACCTGGATACATTTTAGTCAGTTTTGAGACCTAGCATTTTATGTGATCCACATGAGCATCAATCAATACCAGGATAACAAAACTAATGGATATGGGTTACATTTTCAGCCGTAGTTTGGAAAGCATGCTTCAAATCTGAGGCGAATCAAGCATAATACCATAGGTTATAACCACGTAACTTCCAATGTAATATAAACCACACTTTTTCTTTTTAAATTTTGTTCTTTTCTTCTTCTTCTTCTTCTTTTTTTTTTTTTTTCTTTTTTTTTTTGCTTCTTCCCCCCCCCCCCAGAAATTGAATGTGACAATTAAAGAGATACAAAGACATTGTGACTGGTAATGGTAATGTCAACACTGGTCAAGTGTATCAACAAGCATTAATAAAACAAAAATGACCTAGTTTGGGTAGTCCCAAGGTTAGTGATAGGTGTCATGTCATACAAAATATCAGGAGTCATGCAGATACTATTTATAACCTTCCAGCATCATGACAAGCCACTGCAATTGATGTCTTCTAGGATATATGCTTCTGTCAATGTAGTTGACAACAGTGACAAAGCAATGATAACTGATTTCATTTTTGTGTGTTGATTAACCACAGGTCACACATAATGACAATATTTGTGCGCATACTCACTATCGTCAACATAGTCAATACTGAAACCCAACACTTTGCATGATCTGGATGAGCATTAATCAATAGGTCTGTCAAGAATGAATTGGGAAACATACCAGACAAATATCAGGAATCATGAAGGTATCGTTAAAGCTCTCAGCATCACTGTTAGTTTTATGTTAAAGTCGCCTAGCCTGATGAAACATCCTACTTTCAAAACTGAAACAATTATCTAGAATTGATTGAACACATCTGACCTAGATACTGGTGCACCTATTGAACAGTTCTTGCCACATAGAATGAAATACTGGTGCAATTTAATAGAACCTGTTACAGCAGAAGCCTATGGTGGCAGAGGTTTTGTATGCTTGTCAAAATTAATTTGGCACGGTTGTACTTGAAATATCTCCAAACTTGGCCATTTAAAGTACAAGTTACTTCAAACTAAAGTATGGTAGGTTACAGTGAACAATCTTTTATATTTATCTTAGAAAATTCCAGAAACTCAAAACTACCAGACCATCAGTCAAACTAACCAGGGGTCATGCAGATATTGTTTACAAGATTTCTGTATCATCATAAGCTGTGGTAATTTGTGTGATCTGGATATATACCTCTGTCAATGTAGTTGGCAACAACAAAACAATTACATTCAACCACATAGTTGTGTGGCAATTGACATGCTCTACAATATATATATCTGTCAATGTAGTAGACAATAGTACCAAAAATAATGACAATTGATCACATTGTTGTGAGTTGATCAACCCCAGGCCACACATGACGACCATACTTGGACACATTTTAGTCAGTTTTGGGACATAGATAATAAAACTAATGCATATGGGTTATATTTCCGGCTGTAGTTTGAAAAGCATGCTTCAAATTTGAGGTGAACCAAGCATAATACCATAGTTTACAACTAAGTAACTTCAAATGTAATCCAAACCACACATCTAATTGAATGTGACAATTAAAGAAATACAAAGACACTGTGACTGGTATTGGTAATGTCAACACTGCAGTCTAGTGCCTTAACAATTATAAATAGAACAACTCTGTCATTTATGAGCGTGATCCAATAATGAGAGAGTACTAGATTTGAAGAAAGTGCTTACATGAGCCGGCGGGCAGCAATCAGGGTCACAGCGGCATACAAATGCGAGTAAATGCCATCAAGACAAAAGCACAACAAACCTTTCACTGCTTCTAGTTAAATTCTGTTATTTACTGTCCTTTAGTTTGGGTAGTCCTAAGGTGTTCATGTGTGGCCTGGAGTGCCAGGCCCAGCTTAGTTAGTCCCTTAAAGGATTTCTCCCTGAAGTCCCTGCTGTGTAAGGTTGTTCCAATTCCGAAATATTGGTTGGAAGTTGCTTCGTGCAATGTCATGTTGCCTGTCCCAATTAGTTTTTCTGCTAGGCATGGGTTTTGCATAAACTTTTGTTCCAGGATTTCTTCCATGACTGCCTGTCTGCTGTGGCGCCACTCAGGAGTTTCTGGAATAGAGTCAGCAATACGCTTAGCCTCCAGTGGTGTAGGTGCGCTTATTACCTGAGTGACACGCGCAGTATCGCCAGCCATTTGACACTTAGTCGCCTGGTATTTATGTTCTGCAGTTGGGTACACAACATCCTCCTCAGCAATATATATTGGAGAAGGGTGGAAGTTTGACAAGAAGGAATGTTCTGAGTGAAAGTAGATTCCCCCCTCCAGTTCCAGCGATTTGGCATTAGCCAGGCTAAAGCGATGGGGGAGCAGGTCAGCATCCTCATGTCTGTATTTCCTTCCGTCAATAATTATTCCATCTCCATGGACTCGGACCTCACATCCCGCGGTTCTGGCCAGCGTTGCGACTGAGCGGAACTCGTCCCTATGTTTGTGTGTTAGCACAGTCACATCATCATTGAGGAATATTCCTCGGTAGAGTTCCGTATTTTTTAGTTTGGTATGTGCATAGAAAAGTAAGTTCCTGTCACGAGTGCTACGGAAAGTTACCATGATTGGTTGGGGCCTAGGTTGCCGAGAGTGCTGACTTGCATGGGCCTGTGGCGTTGGTTTCTTTCCAATCCTGTGAACCGAAAGAATTGTAGTTGAGTCCGCATCAGTGGGATTTAGGAATTTAGCCAGGTCCAACACATACTTGTGTATATTTTCAGAGTCAGTTTCCACCTTTCCATCGATTCTAAGTGAGCATGATCGTGAATTGTATTCTAGATCATTTAATTTCATAGCCAGTCTTTTGTTGTTTGCATCGGCCATGCACAGGTTGTGCTCGGCTATCCGCAGTTTCCGTCTGTCACTAGACTGTTGGCGGTAGCTATCCTCTAGCAGCGCCATCAACCTATCCATGTCCTCGGTGGCATTGAGTTTGATGTCATCCGTGGGTTTTTTTTGTGTCTGCAGAAATTGTCTTTGTGTCTGCAGAACTCTTTTTGAGTTCTGAGATAGCACCCTCAAGTGAATCCAGTCTTGCGAGCACTAATGCAAGGGTATTATTTCCATGATCATCATCATGGTCTCCCTTTGGGGCATCCATTGTTTTGAGTGGAGACTTGGCTGCTGGTGACAGTGACAGTGTTTTCCCACAAGTGCGGGCCTTATCGCCAGCTGCTTTTTGAGACATCTCAATTTTATTTGATTTTTTGTTGTTGTTAAGCGCGTTCACCAACAACAACCAACACTCCCAAAACAGCACAAGGCAGGCAAGGGTAAAGACCACAAGTATAGAATGTTGTCACATGTAACAGTCACTTGCAGTGGGAGATGTTTGGCTGTCGCCTGCAGTCACTCTCAATTTACTGGTATTATGATCAACTCATCCAACAACAACACTGGCTTATTGTGTGATATCCAATGACACTCACAAAACAGCACAAGGCGGTCAAGGGTGAAGACACCAGCAAAGAATGTTGTCACCTGTATCAGTCTTTTGCAGTGGGAGATGTTTGCCTGTAGCCTGTAGTCACTCTCTCAATTTACTGGTATTATCACTCACTCACTTAACAACAACACTGGCTTACTGAATGAAATTCAATGATTTTCATTCAAGATTAGTTCCAAATCTGGTGTAGTGTGTTCTCCTAGTATTAATATTCCTCCTTGAGTAGTGGTTATCCATGTTTTAAAGTCAGAGACATGTATTTTGCCTTTCATTTACTCCAGCTGTTAACGCACGTGTTTTACTCGTGCGCCATTTCGTGAACCATGCTTAGGCACAACAAACACCCGGTGAGTGCAGATCGGCTTAATGTCCATCCTGGAAATAACCCCACTGTCAAGTTCTTCCCTAAATTTCTCACATAACACCCTTGACTCCCACACAGGTACGCGCTTAGGTATAGTGGCATCATATGTCAATGCACAGTCACTGTTTATCACATGGAAACCGAAAACGACTCCCACAAGTATGTAAATACAGTCACAATCTAATGAGCCTCTCGTGAAAGCCTCAACAAAGACGTGGCATGGCTTCAGCTGGGCCCTCACTACGGCCACCCGATGTACACAGTCACAAGTTCCATTTATACATGCATCACTCACGGAGAATCCTACCGATTCGGATCCAATCTCCTCCCTGATTCTCACTTCAATGCACTCATTGCTACCGTATCTCAGCTCTAGTCTTTTGTCCAAATAGACGCCCTCCGGCAGCCTCCAACTCATACACGACACCGTTGCAGCACTGGGAATAAGGGTGTTTTTACTCACAGTTTCCGCGCTGATCCTCTACCTAGTGTCCTCAACTCCCACATATTCGCCTGTAATGTGGTTACTCCTAGCCACCGACGGGGTCGTACTCGCAGTCCCGTCGGTAGTCACTCTTGTCACCATCCCTTCCTTGGCCCGTGATGCCCCTTGGCTGTGCCGATGTACCTGTTGTCATCCACACACCCGGTTCTCCCTTCGCCGATCACAGCACGCCGGTAATCACGGTCACAAGCCAGCTGGCCCGTGACCCAGTCACCCTGCACTGAATAGACGCCCTCGTTACGTAATCCTTCCTCGATCTGTCTCGCACTAGGCCCTCCAATTTGGCCCTGTGCGTTCAATACCGTTGCTCTCCTATCAGTGTGTGCCCAGCTGCCCTGACTCGTGTCATGTCAGTCTTTACACTTAAAATCGCTTGTGTGATTTTGCCCCACACTTGGAGCAAATGTGAACAAAGCGACTTCGGTGCGTGAGCAGCCTGCCTCCCCATTCCATGCCTAGCTGGCCTGTGACACCGGGTTACCCATCGATCTTCTTGTCACTCCAGTGTCCTTCCCACCTGTCTTCTTTCCCCTCTGGTTATGCGCTCCATAGTGTAACATGCTCTCCTCGTCATTCTTTTGGGCAAATGCGGTGATGCCCGCCATCTCCGCATTTTTCCTCACTGCCAGAGCATAGTCCACATGGGCTGAGACTTTATAATAATCGTCTCTGGCCTGACAACTCATTATGTGAAGGTGTTCGATGAAGGCATGGTAATCCGATGTGGTAAGTGCTTGAATGTCTAGGCACCATAGTGTGGATACCACCACCAGTTCGTGAATGTTTAATTTCCTTACGTCCTTCCCTCCCAAAGTGTACCTCCTTAACGACCACTTATTCCTTCTGCGTCTCGACGCACTGCTATCACTCCTCGATCTTCTGTGTCCAGTTGTATCCTCCCTAGACCTCCTGCGTGAGCGTCCAAAATCAGACTACTCCTGTATCGGTCCCTGTCTCTCAGGTCTTGACGTTGAGTCAGGTCGTCCATTTTGGCGGGAAGAGTCATGCGATCCCCACCGCCATTTTGGATTGCATTGGCCCTTCTAATTTGGGCCTCGCATTCCTGTCGTAGTCGTAAAACACGTTCTTCTAATGTTCCCACCTGTAATGCTCTCTCCAGACTTTCGATCTCGTCCTGGGCTCGTTTCTCCCTCTCGCTCAGCGATAAATCCGACATCGACATCGATGTCGCACCCAATGTTGTCTCCCCTTCCTTTGCCATCCTTGCCACTGCCGTTGAACTCCTTGTACTCCTCACTCTATTTGTCTATTCTTCTCACACTTTTCCCGGTCACACTGGTTGTGTCTCTCACCGCACTCGTGTCTCCCACCGGAAAACTATCGGCGCTCTCGAACGCGTACCTCCGTGCAGTTTGAAAAGTGGACCAACAATGAACGAATATGGCGGCCCGGCTGCTGAACTACCCGTTTTGGCGCCACCTAGGGCAGTCCCGGGCTCGGAAGGAATGGTCATTAATTGGACAATATAGAGATATCCTAACGAGACATATGCAGGATAATTAATTATTAATCGAATGATAATAATAAATTGGAACCATTTAATAACTCCGGCATTTATATACGCATAATATATTCATCATCATCATCATCATGCTGTCGGTCGCGATAGTTGCGTCCATGAGTCGGTCTTAATGTCTCTCAGCTTCAGGTTTCTCTTGATGGTATCCCTGAACCGGAGACGGGGGGCCCTCTCTTTCTGTAGCCAGAAGACAGTTGAGAATAGAGGATCTGCTTTGGTAGCCTGTCTGATGACATCCTCATGAGGTGTCCAGTCCACCGGAGATTCTTTTTGATCAGAAGATCTTCCATAGAGGGCAGCCCCATCCGTTCGAGTATTTCCTTATTCGTCACTTTGTCCTTCCAGGTTAGCCTCATGATTGAACGCAGATGTCGCATCATGAAGGCATGCAGCTTTTTCACCTGCCGTCTGTACACTGTCCAGGCCTCGGCTCCGTATAGTAGGGTGGATAGCACGATTGCGCGGTAGATTTTACCTTTGACCCGAATGGACACATGGTGGTTGTTCCAGAGTCTCTGGCGTAGTCGGCCAAAAGATGGGCTAGCCTTGGCCATCCTCCTCTGTATCTCAGCATCAATGCGTCCATCACTTGATATAGTGCTTCCGAGATAGGTGAATTCTGGAACAGAGTTCAGCTTGTTTCCGTCAACCATGATCTCCTCCTCTTGGGTTCTTGTAGAGTTGGGTTGGTACAGCACCTCCATCTTCTTGATGTTAATTTTCGGGCCAAACTTCTTTGATGCATCGGAGAAAGCGTCCACTATTTTCTGGCTCTCTTCAGCAGAGTGGGCAACCAGTGCACTGTCATCTGCGAATAGTAGCTCTCTCACCAGTATCTGAGTAGTCTTGGTCTTCGCTCTGAAGTGTGCGACATTGAATAGGTCAGCGCTCTGTCTGGACTGTATATAGATGCCATCGACCATGTCTTGGAAAGCCTCGTCTAGCATTGCTGATTGGAAGATGGAGAAGAGCGTGGGGGCCAGTACACAACCTTGCTTGACCCCATTGGTAACCCCGAACGATTCCGAGAGTTCCCCTCCAGCACTAACGTTCGCCATCATTCCTGTATGTAGAGCCTCGATCATAGTTGTGAACTTCTCTGGGCATAGTCCGGTCCTCCCGACTGTATCAAATGCCTTAGTGAAATCGACAAATACCATGTACAGTGGTCGGTCCTGCTCAATGCACTTTTCTTGTAGCTGTCGGAGACAAAATATCATATCCACAGTGCTCCGGTTACCTCTGAAGCCACACTGTGACTCCGGAACTACACCAGGTTATAAAAACACGAGTGCTCTGCTGCTGTGAGCACCCTATGTAATTACAAAACTCTCCCCCTTCATTTCACCTGTGATGCAATCAGCCTAATCAATTTAACCATGTCTGGAATGAGGAAGGAAAACTAGTCACAAAGATGAACAGTGAATAAGTTGTGCTTTATTGGCAGCAACTCCTGTCATCCCCCTTACATGTGACCTAGCACCTGCACTCCTCATATACTGCCCACACTATGTCTCATTGTCACTTTAGCCTGTATACTGAAGCAGTGCCCACAACCCATGGGACAGGAGTCCTATGGCTGTGGATACACTCAATTTGAATAGATGAATTTGGATAGCATCAGACAGAGTGTCTGGGGTTCCTGCTCTAAAGTAGGTGTGTCTCACTCAAGAGCCAGGATGAGAGTGATTTTCCTTCAGTGTGTCTGAAGCAAAATCTTGAATAATTAATTAGCTGAGACTAGTGTGTGGTCAGGATAGACCAAGGGAGTCAGGTGACTGGACATTCCCCAGCCAGCCAATTGGACACTCCCCACAGACTGGGTGGGTGACCACCCCCATTAGGGGCTGTCACTCAACCCAGCTGCAGGTGGTGCACTCTATACATATGCAAATTATGCAGGTGGGTCAGTCGGTGGTCCTGGGTGGGCAGGATGTTGCAAACAGTTACAGATATGTATATAGATATATATACTAACTTGTTCTTTTTCCTCCAATTGTATTCTTTATGAACACATAGAGAAACATTTCAATAATCCTGTACTGTTTCTGGCAAGGAACTCTTTTCATTAACTCCAAACATCATATATAACAGATAGTTTACACCACCCAGCATCATGTACATTTCCATCAACTCCACTCATAATATATAACATATAGTTTACCTCACTCCGTATCATGTACAATGGGAGTTGGATTCTATTAATTTTAGTTACTTTTAGTTTACATATCCTCAGTCCCACTCCGACATCAAAGAATAATAATGCTTTCTGCCAATATATAATTCTTAACCGAAAATCCGTATATTTTTACAAGGTGTTATGTGAATAGATAGTCTGTTGAGTAGGATCCTGGCGAAGATCTTCCCTATAGTTCTCCTCTATAGTTCCCACAGTCTGTTCGATCACCTTTCTTGTATATGGTTACAATGCTGGCATCCTTCCATGCTTGGGGTACAGAACCCTCCTCCCAGGCATTGGTGATTAGTTGGTGCAGTCTGTTGAGCAGATTGTCTCCTCCATGCTTCCATACCTCGGCAGGAATTCCATCACCCCCAGGTGCTTTGCCATCTTTCAGGCTGGCGATTGCTCTAGCCATCTCATCCATGGTTGGAATCTCATCGAGGCATGTTTTGGTAATGCGCTGCTGGATGTTGTCCAGAGCTTCGTGATCTATGTCGCCAGGGACGTTGAGTAGCTTCTGGAAGTTGAGTAGCTTCTGGAAGTGTTCGCTCCATCTTGACACAACTCTCTTGCTGTCAGAAAAGGTCTCCGTTCCATCTGTTGATTTCAGGTGAACAGGTCCCTTCTTCACGGGTCCCCACACTTCCTTCAGTCCGATGTAGAAGCCCTTCATGTTGTTTCTGTCTGCAGCTCTCTGCAGCTCCTCTGCCTTCATTTCCCACCAGTCTGACTTCAATGCATGGGTGCATTTTTGTAGCAATCTGCAGGCATCTTTGTATGCTGCAGTGGTGGATCTAGTGTTCCTGGTCTGCAACACTCTCTGGTGGGCTTGGTCTCTTCTGCTCATAAGATTCTGTAGCTCCTGATTGTTGGGGTCGAACCAGTCCTGATGTTTTCTGTCTGGCTCGCCGGGATAAGTTTTAGCTGTGCTGTATACAACCTGCTGCAACGCTGCCCATTCCTCGTCTGGTGTTGGGCTTTCCTTCTCCTCCCATTGTGCGAGAGCACTGTCCATCTCCTGCTCGAAGCTCTCCCTGTGACTGATGGTACTTAATTTTGCTGTGTTGACCTTTGTCGGTTTATTTGTCCCTTGCCTGTTGTGTTTTTGTCGTATTCTGAATGCCACTTTTGACCTTAGCATCTGGTGATCGGTCCAGCAGTTAGCTCCACGCATGGCTCGAGTACTGTGGATGTCCATCTTATCCCGGCACCTTGTGATGATGAAGTCGATCATATGCCAGTGCCTGGAACGAGGATGCATCCAAGTGGTCTTGCGTTCATCCTTCTGCTTGAACATGGTGTTTGTCACTATCAGTTCGAACTCAGAGCACAAAGCCAGTAGGAGCTCACCATTGGAGTTGCATTTCCCGATTCCATGTTTGCCCTTATAATAAATATGTTTAAGGCACAACTCTCCATAATTAAGCATTTTGAGCTGAGAAATATACAATTTTAGTCACTTTACAGGCTGATGTTTACATCACCATTGATTAGCCAGAAGTAATTCTTGTTCTAAATATTAAAATGTCAAATTTGTCAACAAAAACTTCTTTCAAAGAATGATATAACCAATATCTGATTAACCCTACTCATTTTCTATTTCTACATATGTCATTAACCATAGGATATAAATAAAAACATGAATAAAATAAGTAAAACTGACACAGGCTATGACTCTAACACTAGTCTGATTGCCTAGATTTGTCTAAATCTAAATGCACATGGCATAAGATGTGCTGATTATATTGATGTGAATGAAATGTTGGATAAAAGATTAATATCTCAATTTATGTTATATAATTTTTTAGTTAGTGTTCTATGTTTCAAACAAGAGCTGAGATGAGCTGAAACTAGCACATTTCATAGCTGCACCCAGTGTATTAGCATGTGCCATGTGCTTCTCGCACGTTTGTTTTGCTCTGACACATCCCACAATACACCGGGCCACTGGAACCGTGATGTAGTCTATTAATGCTTGTCACCACTTTGTCTGGTGCTCGGCATTACTAAGAGGAAGACAAGGCTAAAGGGGCTGTCACATTAGGGTTTGTTGCGGTAGCGTATGGCGGCGTAGGCGCATTATGTCATATACGTCGGCATACGCCGCCATACGCCGCCATACGCTACGCAAATGCCAAGCA
Organism: Branchipolynoe longqiensis; assembly: GCA_030323885.1. Classification (NCBI taxonomy): domain Eukaryota; kingdom Metazoa; phylum Annelida; class Polychaeta; order Phyllodocida; family Polynoidae; genus Branchipolynoe; species Branchipolynoe longqiensis. Next base: position 7,417,857 of record CM059187.1, read on the forward strand.
AACGCTACGCATACGCCGTCATGTGCAGGCGTATGCCGGCTTACGCCATTGTATGCCACCATACGCTTTCTCACATCCGTCTGTCCAAATTTTGTTGTGCATGCTAACAAAATCTCGACCTACGGGAGCATATGGTTCATACACTACTCATACGCTACTCATACGCTGGCATACGCTCCTCGTATGCTAGGGGTATGCCAACGTATGCTAGGGGTATGCCAGTGTACGCTACTCATACGCTCAACTTGCGTCACGGGCGTATCTCTGGCGTATGAAGCGTATGCAGAACCTACGAGTTGTGTATGGGAGCGTATTCGTAGCGTATGCAAAGCGTATGAGTAGCATATGGTGGTGTATGCCCGACCTATGGTCTTGGTATATAAAGGCGACGCACGCCTTCTTCGGTCATTCCTGCTCTGCTGCTCATAGAGGATGGATGTCCAGGCACTCCAAGTACAGTACTCCAAGTACATTTCTACAGAGTTGCCCTTTATCACCATGAGCTTGGTCTATACCTCATGGTTCTTCTGGCGTCCCATCTCCAGAGCAGAAGGACGAGGGAGCGGAGGTGACGATCAGTGTGGGTCAGACCCTGGATTGGGAGGCAGCCACAGTTTGGCTTATTCGACAAGCTGATGGTCGAGCTCCCCAGCGAGGACACCGCGTCATTTGTGAACTTCATGCGGCTGCCTCCCCAGTTGTTTGATGAGATTGTGGCGCGAGTGGCACCGAGGATCGCAAAAAAACAGACCACCTTCAGGGTGCCGCTCGAGCCGGCGCTGAAAATAGCATTTACTCTGCGGCACCTGGCATCTGGCACAAAATACTCCTCCATGAAGTTTGGGTGGAGGGTGCCCCACAACACACAGTCGCTGATAGTGCATGAAGTCTGTCAGGCCATCGTCGACGAGTACATGGCCGAGGTCATGACGTGTCCGACGACTCCAGAAGGGTGGCGTGCCGTCGCGGACCTCTTTTTAGAGAAGTGGAACTTCCCCCATACCTGTGGCGCTCTGGATGGGTCGCTCTACTACAACTACAAGGGCTTTTACTCCGTGGTCCTATTGGCGCTTGTAGATGCGGATTACAAATTTATCTGTGCAGATATTGGCAGTTTGGGCTCCGCATCCGATGCCCAGATTTACAATGACTCCGAGCTGAAGGTGGGCACTGAAGGTGGCACCATCGGCTTTCCGAACCCTGAACCGATCGTCGACGGCCAGAAGGATGTGCCCTATTTTCTGATTGGTGACGACGCCTTTGCCCTGCGACCGACCATGATGAAGCCATACGGCAAGAGGGGCTTGAACAATGACGAGCGAGTCTTCAACTACCGGCTTTCCGGAGCTAGGAGAGTGGTGGAGAATGCCTTTGGCATTGTAGCCAACCGCTTCCAAGTGCTGCTGACGACTATGCAGCACCACCCCTCGAGCGTGAAGATCATCGTCAAGGCGTGCATTGTTCTGCACAACCTCATGAGGACCCGCTACCCAGCGCTACAGAACATACAGCTGGATCGTCCCGAGATAGCCAACAACAACTTTGTGCCTGGAGCTTGGCGAGAGGGCCACAACCTTCCTGACATTGACGTTTTACCTGTTAACCCCAACACCGCGTCCAAGCTAGGAAAGGAACAGCGCAATCGAATTAAAGAGTGGGTCGTCTCACCCGCCAGAGCACGGTCATGGCAAGACAGGATGATCTGACAAAACATTTTATCAGTCTGTATGCGCTGTGTCTGTGTACTGTTTTTGCAAACTTATTGGGTGGAGGGTGCCCCACAACACACAGTCGCTGATAGTGCATCAAAGAAATTCACAAGAATCTGGGAAAACAAGTCAGAAAATATCCAGGATGAAATCCCCACCTGCAAAACTGACCTAAAAGAACTAACACAACTAATAAATGACATAGATGAAAACAAACCAAGTGGAATAGATGGAATCCCCACAAAAATACTAAAAGACGGACTCCAAGCCATCCCAGATACCATGGTCGACCTGTTCAACATATCATTTGAACAGGGACACTTCATCACAGCATGGAAGATGGCAACCATCACCCCATCTACAAAAGCGGTGACAAACAAAACATGGGGAACTGCAAACCAATATCAATCTTGCAAACACCAGGCAAGCTAATTGAAAAAATATTCCACAGGAACATAAATGAGCACCTGGAAAAAAACAATATACTAAACAAGAGGCATGGAGGCTTCAGAAAACTACACTCCACATCAAAAACAATAGCAAACCTAATAAGTGATGTGCTGGCATCATTGAACCAAAAGAAATTAGTTGGAGCAGCCTTCATCGACTTCTGCAAAGCCTTTGACACTGTAGACCACATCATATTAATAAGAAAATTAAACAACATGGGCATTAAATCCAAATCAATAAACTGGATAAAATGCTACCTAAACAACAGGCAGCAAAAAACTAAAGTAAATGGTACACTCTCAGACCAACAAACTGTCACCTGTGCATGTGTACCCCAAGGATCAGTACTGGGACCACCACTATTTATACTATACATAAACGACCTAGAAAAATGGCTGGAGACAGAATGTCTCCAGCTATATGCGGATGACACTGTCGTATATGCAGAAGGAAACACAGTAGAGGAGGTAGCAACCAAACTGAACAACCTCCTGCTAAAGCTGGACGGTTGGTGTGAATCCAATAAAATAACCATCAATGCAAATAAATCTAAAACTGTACTCTTCTCACATAGCTCTCAAACTAGGAAACCAAACACTGGAAAGTGTAAGCCACTACAAATACCTAGGCCTAGAACTAGATAGCCAGCTAAACTACAATCTGTGTGTAACAAAAATCATACAAAAAGTAAATCACAAACTATGGCTATTTGCTAAACTAAGACACTATATGACACAAGATATGTCAATAAAAATCTTCAAAGGCATGGTACTCCCCTACTTTGACTATGGGGATGTAATTTACATGGGCGCTAAAAAAGAGCTACTTAAAAAATTGCATATACTACAAAATAGGGCCCTGAAAATCTGCCTGAAAGTAGACAAACTACACCCCACTTATGACCTACACAAAAGAACTAAAGTAAAGCTACTAGAAAACAGAAGAATAATCCACCTAAAAACATTAGCATATGGATATAGCCAAGACATTAAGCATCTAACCCAACCACTAAGGGACACCAGAGCAAGCAAGGCACCACTACTAAGGCAGACCAGAAGCCAGATCAAAACCCATGAAAGGAGCACACTGGAAATGGCCGCCAAGGCATGGAATGCCCAAACAGTGAAAGAAAGACAAATCCCTGACCTAAAAACATACAAAAAACATCTGTGCAAAATAAAAACTGGAAGCCCCAACTGAACTGCACCACAAGGGGGCAGGTGATATGTCACGGCCCGCCAACTGGACAGCCCAGGGCGGGACAACCGGAAATATAAAAGCCAGATAACATATCTAACAACAATATAAGTCAAATCAAATTCAAACAAACATAACTCAACCACAGGCCTATGGACATGTAAATAAAATAGGCTAGTATAGAATTAAGTAGAAAAAAGCGGAAAACTCTTCCCAAGAAAACCCCAAAACACTAACATAGAACCTTAAGAAAACAACTAACATAGTAATAAGAATAGAACAAACATACAATGCCAAGAGGGCCCCCAAAAAAACTAACATAGACTACGAAACATACCAACAGACTATCTATCTGCTACTGAAATGCAGACAATCAAATAACTTATCAGCAGCTACTGCTTGGTAAGACAACACCAAAACTACATCTGGCCACCATTGAAAACAAGCCTAGGTAGCTGGGCTTTCATGCTATGGACAGTATAAATACAGCCTCAATAAAAAAATAAAAAAATTTAAATGTGCTTTTTGACACTGTACTGTTATCGCTTATTTACATGTCTGTGATGTTGTGACATGTCTCCTGTTATATGAGATGCTAATATGTTTATATGTCTAGTAAAATAAACGATATCATTTTATAGATATGAAAACACAATTTTACATGTCTGTCACGTTCTTTCGCTCCCTAATTTAAAGTCATCTAGTTAATGTAATTGTAATGAATCTCCTCTGTTTTTACATGAATTAATCTTTTGAAAGCCACTGTTTTTACATACATACTAAGAACACAGGGAAAAATAGAGTGACACAGGGGGAGGGGGAGAAGAGATAGAGGGAGGGACGGAGGGGGAGAAGAGATGGAGGGAGGGAGGGAGGGAGAGAGAGAGAGGAAGGGAGATAGAGAGAGAGAGGGAGGAAGAGAGATAAAGAGAGGGATGAAGAGAGAGAGAGGGAAGGAGGGAGGGAGGGAGAGAGAGGGAGGAATAGAGATAGAGAGAGAGGGAGGAAGAGAGATAGAGAGAGGGGGGAAGAGAGATACCGAGAGAGAGGGAGGAAGAGAGATATAGAGAGGGAGGAAGTGAGAGAGAGAGAGAGGGAGGGAGGGAGGGGAGGGAGAAAGGGGAAGGAGAAAGATAGGGTAGGGACTTGTGTCCTTAATATTTATTATAAATATTTTAAATTTTCAGTTGTTATTTATGTTTTAATTTTAATTGTACTTTAATGTATAACAATTAAATGATGGCATGCCTTTACTGAACGCGGACACACCAATTCAAATTTACACTATATTTATTTATTTACACATCTTGACACATATTTACATATATACATAAAAATGTACAAACAATATATATACATACAATATATATACATATATACATACAAATGTACAAAGATAAATAAAAACTAAGACTACATATTTACACATATATACAAATATTTACATTCACTTCTCTGCCTTGCCATTTGAAGTGGCATCAGCTGGCGACTGTGTGGCTGACGAGGGGAATAGGTCCAAGTTGGCCCCCAACATACCAGAGATCCCCAACAGCCCCGACAAGTTCAATAGTCCGTCTGGGCTGGCCGACTCAGACAAGTTCACTTGGGTGGGGTCGACTTGTGTCGGAGTCGCGACGTCTGCGGCAGCGGAAGTCGCTGGCCATGCCGCACCCACAGTGGCCGGACCACCCGCACGCACCACGACTCCGGGAGAGCCCATTGTGTGCCCCGCCATCCCTAGTGTCCAGAGCTGTCCAGGAGTCTGCAGCGGTGATGGCCGTACCACCAGCAGAGCTGTGGCCGGCTCGTGACCCACGGGGAGCGGCTGTTGCAGAGTTGGAGGCAGAGGCTGAGGCGGAAGACTTGGCAGAGGCGGCAGAGGCTGTGGTTGATGATGTATGTGTGGCTGCCCCATATAGCGCTGCACATACTCCTGTGTCTGTGAAGCCCATGGTGTTGCCGGTGGTGGCTGGTGAGTCCACTGGTGGGGCTCAGGCTGGTATGCCTCACTTGCAGACACAGGAGCAGGTGCAGGAGCAGGTGCATGAGCAGGTGCAAGAGCAGGTGCAGGAGCAGGAGCAGCCACATGAACCACCGAGGCCACGAATGTTCGTTCCTCCTCCTCCAGATGGTGCGACACCATGCGGTTGAGTGCACCACAAATCGACACAAACCGCTCCTCTGGCATCGTGAGGATCATGTCCCGCACATAGTTGGCGAATGCCACGCGCTTCGTCACCATCAGTGGAGGAGGCAGCTGCATCACCTTGAGGATCTCCCCAGACTCGTCGAACCTCTTGTGGATGGCAGCGAGGAGGTTCTCGTCGACTGGGGCAGATCGCTTCCCTCTCCCCTTTCCCCGCTCTCGGAATGTAGCGGGGGGGAGTGGGTGGAAGCTCCTCGTCCATCGCCACCTCCACATCGGTCGGCACATTATCGTCCAGGCTGAGATCGAGCTGCGGAGCCGCGACAGGAGCGGCCAACTGCAAGACAAAATCATAAAATAACATAAGTAACATGAACGCAAATCTATATTTCGACAAAAGACAAAACAAGTAAATCAAAAATATATAAAGCAAAAATAATTAACGTTAAATGCAAACATGGATTTATACCCAGTCATGGATACATCTATTGTCAATATCTCGATTTAAGAACAACAACACAACAACTCAACATTAAAGAAATAAATAACATTTAACAAATAACTAGAATATTTACATAAATACAACAAAAGCATAACATAACAAAATTAGAATATGAGCGTTTTACGAGAATACTAATGGCCGCACTTGTCAGAACGATAAAAGAGTATGTACTTACACTCCTGCAGGGCTCCGTCGGTGACAGACGATGGACCGCAGGAACCCGAACTTGCGCAGGATCCACTCCTCCCACTCAGTCAGGTCAACGGCTTCGTCCCCGCTTTTTTTCTTGTGGAGCCGCGTGTTGGTGTCCCTGAGTGACTTGAATCACTTCTGGAGACGGACTGTTGTCGTCCCCAGAAGTGTCGCCTGGTCCTCCCAGATCTTGGCCTTCCTGTTTGAGCGGCGGTAATCCGTCTGCTTCATATTCCACATGATGGGGTTCTCCTGGAGGAAGTCCAGCATCTGATCTTCCTTGAAGACCGACAGAGAACAGTCGCTCTTCTTTGCCCTCCGTCACTTTGCCGAGGAGAGGCCACCGGTGCTGGTGGAGGCGGCGGAGGCGGCGGAAGCACCGGACGCCGCCCGTGAGCTGCCCTGAGAAGCAGGAGATAGCGAGTTGGAGCGGGGACGCCAGCATTGCATAGTCGACCTCTCCACTTCCATCTCCTGCTCCTCCAGTGGATAGTGGTGTTCTGGAGAGTGGTGTTCTGGAGAGTGGTGTTCTGGAGAGTGGTGATGTGGAGAGTGGTCTGGAGAGTGGCGAGGTGTGGAGGCAGCTGAGGAGGCTGGTGATGGAGAGCATTGCAAAGTCTGCCTCTTTCTGCCTCTCCCACGGCCTAGTCCTCCTCCTGTAGTTTCAGCAGCTCTGGAGGCCGGTGTAGTAGCAGTACGTGTAGTAGTACTACTAGAAGTAGTAGCAGTAGCAGAAGCAGCAGCAGCAGTGGTGTTCCTCTTAGCAGGCATGGTGGCAGAGTGAGTGGAGACTGTTGCAGCAGGCTATATACACCCAGGAGCCACCAGGCGGCAGACCGAGGAGAGATAACATAGGTCTCGCATACGCTTCACATACGCTCCTCATACGCTCCTCATACGCTCCTAAAATAATCATACGCTCCTCATAGGCTCCTCATACGCTCCTCATACGCTCCACATGCCAATCAAAACCGTAAAAAAATGTCACAGTACGCTCTCATACGCTCCTCGTATGCTCCTCATAGGTTACGCATACGCTCAAAAACATCCGAGAGGTCACCAAAGGTCACGATACGTCATCCCGCACAGTTTTTTCCCATTTTCGACGTAGGTTTTCAATACGCTCCCGCCATATGCCGTAATGTGACAGGGCCTTTAGTAAGTTAGTGTCAGTATGTGACTGAGTGAGATATCGTGTCGTGGCGGCAGTTGTACTATACCCCAGTGGGGTAGGACTATAAAATCGTCTGAAGTGTTTCGCCGATTTGTTATGAACCTATATATTACTAGGACTCAACACTCCAAGCTCTAACTCACTAATCTGAGAACCAAAGAGAACTTCTATGCTCTGGACAATCTATTGACGTAAACTATTTTATATCTGTTTTGAAATCGAGATCATAAAGTGGTTGTTGTGACGTTTACGGGTTTCTTGTCCGATCTATAGACACCGTGTTAAATTCATGATAGGGAATTGCATTCTCCGAATATGTTCCCAGTATTTTGCAACAAAAACGTTTTAACAAAAAGCACTGACCGCCAATGTATGTTTTGAAAAAAGATGGCAAGAAAGCTGCACTTCTGAAACAACAGTTGCAAGTGCTAGCCATGTTTGTTACCCCAGTCACACTATCCCTGCATTCGCTTGCGATCATTTCGCGACCGTTTTGCGACCACCATTGGCGACTGGTCGGCGAACATTTCGGATGATTATGTTTGTAAGGAGGTTGCAGCTGCAGCACTTGCAACCTCCTGGCGACCAGTGCGGTTGGCGATCGGTCGACGACCAGTCGGTCATACCCCAGTCACACGAGAGCCAGCGTTCACTGCCAACCTCCTTATACCCAAAAGGTCGCCAACCACACATTCGATACATTGATTCAAAAACTGACAAATTCAATTCAGAGTCACACTACAGCTTGCGACCACTTTGCGACCACCTTAGACCAAAGAACACACATTCACCAGTGATGCTCAGACATTGGCAACCATTGTTTTGGTAGCAAGGATGTCATGGGTGAGTGTGGGTTCTTTGGTCTAAGGTGGATGAAGAGTGGTCGCAAGCTGTAGTGTGACTGGGGTTTAATAAGCGGCGCACTGGCACTACTACAACAACTGACACTACTACAACAACATTGGTGATGTGTCTTGGCAAACAGATTATTATGATCTAAGTGTTTGGGATCAATGTGCACTGTTTAATATAGAACTTATATATTGTGGTTATGAGCATTTATTAAGGCCAGAAGACGAGCTAATATAAGACTTTGTAATATTTCTTAAAGGGCCATATGTTTTTATCTGTTGATGTACTATTAGTAAGACTTTGTCATTTTTCTTAAAGGGCCATGTTTTTAGCTGTTGATGTACTTTTCTTAAAGTTGCATAGTCCGATGGGTTTTTAGTTTCTGTAATTTTCTGAGATAAACATCTTATGGTGATCATTATAATCTACCCTACTTTCACTTGAAGTAACTTTTATTTTAAATAGCTAACTTTTGAGATATTTGAAGTGCAAACAAGCAAAATTAGTTTTTGCAAGCTTGCCAAAACTCTGACACCATAGGATTCTGCAGTAATAGGTTATATTAAATTGACTTCTATGTGGTGACAAATGTTTAACACATGCACCAGTATTAAAGTTAGATATCTAGCATCAAATTGAGATACTTATTTTGGTTTTGAAAATGTGATGCTTCATCAGACTATGCAGCTTTACGGGCAGCAGAAGAAGACTAATAAATCTTAAAGGTCACTACTTATAACAAAACACACAGATTTTATGAATAGAAGCATTTATTTATATTTTCATCATACATAAATGTGATCAGAATCAGTTATGCATGACTAAATACACATTTCACAATAACACCCAATGCCAGTGTCATCAACAATTTTTCCAACAATATATTTGCAATTTCTGGGATGAATAAAACATCAGAAATAACTAATACCAATGACAGTGATGTACATGACAAGGTTCACAACAACATATGAACATTTTCTAAGATAAATAAACATATCACAAATATAAATTCTTGGATAAAAACCAATCGCAGTGCTGTCCTCTTTTTTAACTGAACATGACAATGTTCACGACAATATATTTACACTTTCTGGGATAAATAAAGATATCACAAATACAAATTCTTCGATAAAAACCAATCACAGTGCTGTCCACTTTTTTAACTGTACATCGGACAATTGACAATGTTCAGAACAATATATTTACAGACACCATTCTACTCGAACCGTACATGCAAAGAAACTGACAAAGGAAACTTGGCTACACGTTATGTACATGACAATAAGACATAAAAATAAAGACAGACACATATATATTTACCAAATCAGCGGACACTCGTACTGTACATGCCATAACGAAAAGATCAGTGATACTAGGACAATGATCAGCTGTACAAGTATATTTAAATTCAGAAAGTATATTTAAATTCAGAAAGTATATTTAAATTCAGAAAGTATATTTAAATTCAGATGGTACATTTTAAGTCAGAAAGTATATTTAAATTCAGAAAGTATATTTAAATTCAGAAAGTATATTTAAATTCAGAAAGCATATTTAAATTCAGAAAGAATATTACAATTAAGAAAGTATATTTAAATTTAGTCCTTCGGGGATGCTTAACCATCACCACTACTATTTCGTCTACGAGGAATGGAGGTCACATCCATGGGTGTGGCCAATATCATCCCGCCATCGAATCCTTCCCTGTGAATTCGGACAGGAAAGCCAGAGAGCGATATCAGTTTTTGGGAAATGGAGGATTTATTCACATAACACTCTTCCCAGATAGCACACAGCTATCGGCCCTCTCCGTCTGGCCAACGGTGGAAATCGTCGTCAGGCCGACGTTGTTTTGTCCAACCTCCCGCTGTCGGCTCGACGGCGGTATCCACCATCGGCCCGACGGCGGTATCCACCGTCGGGCCGACGGCGGTATCCGCCGTCAGGCTGACGGTGGATACCGATACTGTTTTGTCCAACCCCCTGCCGTTGCCTCGACGGTGGATACCACCATCGAGCCGACGACGGTATCTGCAGTCGGCTCGACATAGATACACATATAGAAAAAAGTACAAAGGCAGAGAATTAAGTTTGGTTTACATAGATACACATATAGAAAAAAGTACAAAGGCAGAGAATTAAGTTTGGTTGACATAGATACACATATAGAAAAAAGTACAAAGGCAGATAATTAAGTTTGGTTCAGCAAAACCCAAATGGCCTTTATTTAAAGTAAAATCTGTCTGTATCAGTCTGAATCTGAGGTTCCAAGATCCCTCTGGGCAGCTTCAGCTGCAAGGAGTCCCTATGTTCAGCTGAAATTAAATATAAATAAAACTATTAACAAATATGTAAAACAAAGGATTTGATCAAACTGCTTAGAATACCTTTATTTAATCAACACATCATATTCCATTTAGAGAACCACCTGTATATAGCACTATATGCAATTATTTACCTGCTTTTTTCTCGGCTCTTTTCTTTCGGCTCCCTTCCCGGTCACTGCTGTATTTAAGCCACTTCTGTATTTTTTTTTCGCACTCCGCCTCTGTGATCTTCGCCCTTCTTGCCGCATCTGCAGTGTGCATATCATACAGTTCATTAAAAAAGTATCATATTGCTTCATGATAATAAATCTGGAGAATAAAACAAAAAATCTGGACAAAAGAAAAGAAAGTCTGGACAATAAAAAATATTACCTTTAATAACTTTGGCCACAGTCAGCTTTGCCAAGTCCGTCTTTAATCCCTTGCCCTGCCAATTGAACCTGCTGGCTAGGGCATTGGTGAACAAGGCTGACATACACCTTTCTACGACCTCCTTGGCACTTGATCCTCCCAGACTGCACAGATGAGAGAGCTAGATGTGGAAAAAGAATTTCTTCCATTAAACAGTTCACAGATGGTCTGAAATTAGAACAGGGTAAAATAAGATTATACTATAGCATACTGATAAAACTTTTAAACAGCAACTGTTATTAGTATGTTTTTTTCAATTTCTGAACCACATACTTCATTTTAGGCTGATTTAAAATACATATATTATATGTATTATCATACATACCAGCACTTTCACTTTGGTTTTTTCTTCGATCAGTCTGCCCACTTCTACTACGTCCTCTTCTGTGGACATGGGCAACTGAAACTCAGCCAGGCTGTCATCGTCCATTGGCATCACCAGCTGTTGCCTCCGCATGAGGGTTTCCAGCATAACAGTATGCTGCCGCAATGTCCCTTTGATCTCTTCTAGTGAGGCAAACAGATCTCTCTCTTTCTGTCTGCAACAATACCACAATAATACGACAATGCAGATTAGTGTATTATTTTCAGTTCTCATGATAACATATTTCACACAATGCTTAATTTTAATTGTTTAATTACATGAACTAATATTCAGGTCTAAACAAACACTTAATTATTCCTATACCTGGTAGCAGATAGACATGCCGTTTGCCCCAGTCTGCTGGGTGTGTCCGCTTTCTGGGAGGACGAGGCATAACACAAACTGAAACATAAAAATATTGTATAATTGGAGGAGAAAGTGAGACGGGGTGGCTGAATGAGAGAGATCAGGTGATCCAAAACTAATTAGTGTGACCGAACAGTGAGTCATTATTACATTTTTGACCAGAAAAATAACACAATATGTGGACTAATATTTAGGTATAATCAAACACTTAATTATTCCTATACCTGGTAGCAGATTGCCTGGTGTGGCTTGGGGTGGCCTCCTTGTCACGTGGTGTCACTGGCTTCTGATCCGGACACTGACTCCAAGTCCTGGTCTCAGGTACCGAATGTGTCTGTCTCAGTGTGCTGGCCTCCTTGTGTGCTGACGATGCAGAACACAAACTGAAACATTAAAATATTGTATTATTGGAGGAGAAAGTGAGATGGGGGTGGTTGAATGAGGGAGATCAGGTGATCCAAACCTATGAGCTTGTGCGTTTGAATGCTATGACTTGAAAATTTATGTTTAAATGAATTGATATTAAAATGAATTGATATTAAAATGAATTTCTACCTATTCGACATCTGTATTTCGGCCAGATCTGGCAGAAGGGTGGGTTGGACCTGTTCTGCTTCCGTGCCTTCTTCCGTAAGGGGGTAGTCGCCGCTTCGTCGTCCGAGCTATTGGTCTCTTCGCCAATCCGAACACGTCTGCAAACAAATTTTGATTATGAGCAGGAATCATAATTTTGCTGACAAATATACAAATATATGTACCATATATACACATATATGATTATAAAGCTTGTCTCAATGTTTTAGTATAATAGGTGTACAGAAAATATGTATCTACAATGATTATGAGATAAGGTTTCAACTCAAATGACTTCTTACATGCGTTTGGCATTGTCATCAGTTGTGTACAGGTCCGATGTGTTCAGTTGGACTGCCTTTCTACACTTCCTCCTGGCTTTCTCGTAGCTTTCTATAATGAAACAAATGAGAAAAAGGGAAGGTGAATGGCAGCAGAGTGAGACCAAGAACATCATAGTTTACAAATATTTCACAGTGGACAGGGCTGAATTATTCAGTCTATCAGAATAGTGGAGAACCATTGCATCCAACCCTCGACTAGAGGACGGAATTATTGATTGATTGAATATTACATGCAATTTCTTAACAAGTGTAAAATCTAAAATGTATAGTTCATAAAGTGAAATCCAACATACCAGTTTGTACCAGAAGGCGAATTGGATGCACCGCCCAGCCAGCTCCAGGTGGTGCACGCCTCTCTATCGACTTGATGAGAGCACTTCCCTTTAAAAGTGGCCAGGCAGTGCTCTCCTGACTGGCACTAAGCCAGGACATAGGGACTACCTCCACCAGATCCTCCTCCTCAGCAAATACGACGACGGCATACATTACTGACAAGAAAACACAAATACAGCGAGCGACTGAACAGAAAAGATACATACAGTGGAATGCCCAAACGGTAAAGGAACGACAAATTCCTGACCTAAAAACTGACAAAAAATATCTGTGCAAAATAAGGCTAGGAAACCCCCAGTAAGCTGCACTGCAAAGGGGCATGTGATATGTCACGGGACGCCCAATGGAAGGTAACCATGCCAAAAGTAGCCAGATAACACACCACACAGCTACGTACAAGCCTATGATATGTAAATAGGAGTAGGCTAGTCTAGTAATAAGAGTAGAAAAATAAATACATATATACCAAGAAAATCCAAAAAAACTAACATAGGCTACTAACCATACCAACCAATTATCTATCTGCTACTGAAATGCAGGCAATTAAATACCTTATCAGCAGCCACTGTCTGGTAAGATAACACCAACACTACAACTGGCCAGCATTGAAAACAAGCCTGGGTATCTGGGCTTATATGCTATGGACAGTATAAATACAGCCTCAATAAAAAAAATTAAATTAAAAAAACATTGGATGTATTGACTATGAAAATTCTATTGTACTGAGGAGTCTATATTCCATATAGCATTGGGATAGAAATATAGCCATCACGATATGGCAACAACACCACCTTTGCAGATATATCATCAGGGTTTATGTGCACAGTCTTCTGTTAAGCGTTTAACAAAAGCAATTTTAATTTGCAAAGAGTCTAATGGGTAATTAAAGAAAGATTCTTTTAAAGTAAATCTCTGACAAATTAGTGTGACCGAACAGTGAATCATTATTACATTCTTGACCAGAAAAATATCGCTTCCAACAAAAATAGCGTTGTCTCCCGGTTTATTAATAGATAACACAATATGTGGAAGATGAAGCTTTTCATATTGAGTACATATTGGTATGTTCCGAGGAATTGGACCCATGTTATGTTTTTTTTTACAAAAGGTTTTGGTGTCTTCTGACTGTTTAATTGCACAACGTTGTTCAGTTACTCTCCTAATCACTTGTGGTAATGGACAATAAGGTTTCCTTAGTAGCTTCTTGAGAATTTGTAAATAATTTTCAAATGGAAAACTTGAAAAGTTATGAAGTGGACCAAAACATCTTGCATGGGAAGACAAATGAGTCAAGCCATGAACATTGTAAATAAGCATCTCCTGGCCATAAAGAGCTCCAAAGTGGTAAAAAAAAAACGCTGCCAATAATTCTTCAGCATAATTGCAATGAGCTGCACAAAATTCTGTACTAGTTAAAATAGTTACCCCTACAGATAGCATCAGGAAGTTTTTGTAAATGATGTCGGGCAACTTTCCTTTGAGAATCACTGGTCCAGTGTACAATAGAAAGGTTCTGAATTCGGTGGCTTTCCATCTGTCAATCTGAACAATTGACCTTCCTTTCCTGACAAATTCACATGGTAAGGAAGGTTTCAAGCTTATAATCGACTCTGATATCGACCGTACTATGTTATTTCCTATACGGAGATGTAATGGTCCACTTGTCCAAATAAGGAGAATCTTTCTTACAATGCCAAGACATATCAAATGCATATAGTCAAGAGGGAATTGAGAGACAAGACCAATGTTTAACTCGCGCAGACAACTGTCACCAAGATGATGTTCATCATCCTCCATTTCATCAAAACTGACATCTGTCCTCAGTACACCATTCCTCTCTGGAAATGTCATTCTATGGTTACACCAGGTCCCTCTTTGTGTACAGTTATCACAGCCAGAATAACCAGTATGGCCTTTCACCTTTTTCACAAAAGCTCTGGCAGGCGTGTCACATACAAAATTAGCAATTGTCACTGTTATCTTTTTTCCCTGGTAGCAGACTCCTTCTACCTCAATTTCTTTCATCTCATCAACAAAATTGCGGAGGAATATATTGGAATCAGTTGGCTTAGAAACTCCTACCCATAAACCTATAATGAAGGGCTCTGGTTTCTTGTCCTGCTGTATGAGACCTAATATTGGCCAGAATTGATCACAGCTACTTTTAAATAAAGGCAAGCCATCTATGTTCAATTGAATCGAAATATCATCTAGAATATGAAGATATTTATGCCTTTCAAACTTTGCCTTTATACCTGCAGCTAACTCCTCAATATTGTAGCACCTGGGTGTTGCCAAAAGTGTATGTGCATCTTTAGGCAAAGTCAGAAAGTATGGTCTTAATAAACATAATAAACTATTAGTATGGCAGTGTGGAAGACCACTGTTAATAGCCCATTCCCTGAGTTTATGTTTGAAGTCTACTTTATCTGTATCATCACTGTCATCACCACCATCATCATCACTGTCATTGGCACCACCATCATCATCACTGTCATTGGCACCACCATCATCATCACTGTCATTGGCACCACCATCATCATCACTGTCAATGGCACCACCATCACCATCACTGGCACCACCATCATCTTCATCACTGTCATCACCACCATCATCATCACTGTCATTGGCACCACCATCACCATCACTGTCATCAGCACCACCATCAACATCACCATGTGCACCTACCACGGTCGACACCACTGTCACCACCAATAAAGTTTTCACTGGCATCAGCGATATCATCAGCGATATCATCAGTATCATAAGAACTATTGACATTTTCAGCATTATCTTGTTCACAGGCCGTAGCCCTAGCTAAAATTTGATCAGCCCTTCTCACTGTATGACGACGCAAAGTTTTATTGCTAACAACCCTGTCCATGGCATCAATAGGAACATGAACAAACAATTAATTTAATCCTGTAAAATAATTCCAAAAACTTACTTGCGATTTCTGGAACGCTGCTCTACGATATCTCATGTGCTCGGGTGGCGACTAGAACTGGAATATGATGTCGTAATAAATTACAAAACTTTTACAAAATAATCTAAACATTAAGAAACAATCGTGAAAACTAATTCCATAAACTTACTTGCGATTTCTTGAACGCTGCTCAAAGATCACACGTACTTGAGTGGTGACTCGTACTGAAATTATTAAAATAGATGCCTATATCCTCTGTTGATTCCACCCATTAGAATAAAAGTAAATGCACACATTATAGTGACATATTTGGTATCAAGACGGTACCAGTGCTGATATGACCTTAGATGTTGCTAGGACATAAAACAAACAAAAAAGGTAGGACAAGACAGTAGTCCTGATATGACCTTAGATGTTGCTAGGACATAAAACAACAAACAAGGTTAATACAAGACAGTAGCTTGAAATACAATATATCCATAAATCACCTCGAACCTAATGGAAATTGACTATATTTGGGATCAAGTCGGTACCCGTGCTGATATGACCTTAGATGTTGCTAGGACGTAAAACAAACAAGGTAAACCTACAAGACAGGCACAAATGCATAAAAAACACTAGGCAATAGCTTGAGATACAGAAATATGTTCATAAATGACCTCAAATAGAATCGAAATAGACTGTTTGGCATCAAAACATACAAAGCACATGGTGTCATGTTTGTAAACAAATCCCCTCAGCCAATGAGATTCCTTATACTGGTTCATGTGACCTGTTCCTGTAGTAAAACCTCAAGATGTAGGCCCAACAAACCTCCAATCATCCACCATATACAAATATATTTTGTCATAAAACACTTTTTTTTTAGCATTCTAAGATAATTGCATAACACTATAATGTATTAGTTTTGTGCTTTGTGTGCTCAAAGTGGGTTTAGTTGAGTCATAAACACGGGGCATATTTGTGGATTTTCAGTCATCATTGAATTGATCAATCTTAACACTGAAATTTTGGGGACCTAGCAAAGTACCTTTTCGACCTAGCAGCATCATGAAACTTCACACAATGGTCAATAAATAACACATTTAAATGTCCATCTACTTTTTAGAGGTAGAGTTTGAGTGTTGAAATCAAGTCAAATCTTCTGAATGTTTTCTCAGAAAAAAACAAGATGGCGATCCTTTGTCACTAATCTGTACCGGATAATTCAAATCGTATTAACACGAATAACTCCATTGGTCGTAATGCGAAGCATTACGTTTGATGCGAGGGAAGGGAGAGACCCTCCCCCGCCCCGCGTGTCGCGCTGCCTCTCACCTCGGCCGCCGGCGCTCACTCCCCCCCCTCCCCCGCCACTCGCCTTTGTCCGCGCGGCTCACGCCTCGCGCGACCCCCGCTGCTCGCCACCTCTCACCCTCCCCCCGGCCTGCCAGCATTCACACCTCCTGCCGCCGCCGTCCCCTTCCCTCCCTTATAAGGCCGCCGGCGGCCCTCCTCAGGCACTCACCTTCCTGCCGTCCTCCTGCCCGTGTCTTTTTCTGTGCCTTGGACTTTCCGCCTCGGACCGCTGCCCAACCCTACAGAAACACAGAAGATGCCTCGAGGAAAGGGCCGCGCACGGAAGAGCTCCCGGGCTGCCCCTCAGACACCGGGGCCCGCCGCGACGCCGCGCCGGGAGGAGTCACCCGTCTCCGCCCCGGCGACGCCCGAGGCGCCCTCGGACCGCGGCTCGGGCTCCGAGATCTCAGCCCTACTGGAGGCGATGCAGCGGATGCAGCTCGACCAGCGACAGTCTGCAGCCGACGCGCGGCAGTCCGCGGCCGACGCACGCCAGGCCACGGCGGACATCCACGCCCGGATCGACGCCCTGGCCCTCGGGGAAGCTCGCCCCGTGCCAGAGCGCCCGACGCCCGCCTCAAAACAGCCAGCAGCGCCTACACCTCGGGCGCGCAGCGCCATCACGGAGCGCCCGCCGCCGCCGCCTCACGCGACCCTGCCCGGGGAGGCCCACCCGGAATACGAGCGCTACCACCACCTCGACGCCCAGAGCCCGCACGCCACATCCCCGGCCTACCAGGAGGACTTCACCCGGCACAGCCCCTCCTCCGCGGCCGACGCTGTCCGGGAAATACTGGCTTCCGCCGAGGCCCGTCACTCCACGAGGCGACAAGGTATTCCTCCCAACTATGTGTTCCCCTCTGACCTCGTGAAACGGGGGGCGGAGAGGAAGTCGGTGAAACGAGGGGAAGCTACGAGGGAGGAATACGTCCTAGCCCTCCTCACCCTCCTCGACCACCCCGACTTCCCCTCCCATTCCACCAAGGGACTCCACCACCACCTCCTCGCGGTGTGCCGCGACAACCTCATCTACCCGTGGGGTACCGTCCGCCGGTACTCAGAGAGCGTGTTTACTGCCATCGCGGACGGGACCCTCCCCCACGGGTGGCACGACCCAGTAGCCATCAACCTCCTTAGGCTAGAGTCCCTGGCCACGCCCGCCCAGCCTGCCGCCGCCCAGCCACGCCCACTCGACCCTGCCAAGCCCCGGCCACAGCCCCAGCCCCGCGCCCACACCGACACCCGGGTAGCTTACTCTAGGGAGACCCACGGGCCCCTGTGTTACGCGTGGAATCGGGACCCCACCTCATGCACCCAGGCCGTCCCGGGGGAGGTTCATGGCCAAGGGGCCACCAGGATGCGCCACGCCTGTGCCTACTGCGCAAACGTACGGAAAATGCTAACCGTGCACAGCGAGGAGGCATGCCTGGCAAAGCGTGCCCGCACGGCGGCCCCGCCCTCCCCGGATTTTTGAAGAGCCGGTACCTCCAGCCCGGCCCGGAGGCCCCTAACCGGCCTACTAACCACGACGCCGCCCCCCGACCATGCTCCCGCCATCCCGACATCAGCCACCTCACTCACCTCTTGCCCGAGGCGCGGCCAGTCCGCCGCCCCGGAGCCGCCAAGCCCACCTGCAGCCACCCTCCTCACGGGCCCCAGCGCCCCCTCAACAAGGCTCCCACCGCCAATCCCAGCAGTTCTCCGCCTCCCGGGGCGCGGCCTGACCGCCGCCTCGGGAAAGCCGTACCCTCCGGCAACCACCCTCTCCCCGGGTCTCAGCACCCCCTCAGTAAGGCTCCCACCGCCGCCCGGCCCCAGCCGCCGATCAACCCCGGCCCCGAAGATCACCTCGACCCTGGCGACACCGCCTTCCTCTCCCCCCCCCACGACCCGCCCCCTGACCCCCCTGACCCCCCCCCCCTACCGCCCAGGCCTTCGCCGCCCCCCTCGCCCGCCCCCGCCGCACCTCCTCACCCTCCCCCCGCCCCCACAACCACCACCAACCCCCCTCCTTAGACGAGCCCACCGTCGATGTCATCGACCCCGTCCTCCAAGCCACCCTCCCCGCAGCACCCACCTGCGGCCCCACCCCCGCCCTGTACCGGCCCACCATACTCGCCTCCTGGCCCCACACCTCCGGCGAGGCGTGGGAACGCTACCCTGCCCTCCGGCACACCTACACCGCCCTCCGGGAAGCGGGCCTCCCTAATTTTTTGGCCGCCCGCATCCCCCTCCCCTCAGGCCTCAGCATCCCTGCCTGGCGCTCCCGCCTCCGAGACTACCCCGACCACACCGTCCTGGACCTCCTCGAGTTCGGTTTTCCCCGCAAACTACTCTGCCCCTACCCTCCCCCGCCCCTCATTCACCAACCACCGTGAGCCCCCCGAATGCCTCCCTCACATCCAGGCCTTCATCAAAACAGAGCTGGCCCTCGGCGCCCTCATCGGCCCCTTCCACGTTCCTCCCTTCTCCCCCTGGACCCAGGTCTCCCCCATGATGACCCGCCCCAAGTCCGACCCTGGTAAGAGGCGGGTCATCGTGGACCTCTCCTACCCCCGAGGTGCCAGCGTCAACTCCGGCATCCCCCGACGCGAATACCTCGGGGAGCCCCATACCTACACCCTCCCGTCCGTCGCCGACGTGGGCCGCCGCATCATATCCGAGGGCGTAGGGGCCTACGCCTGGTCGGCGGACATCTCCCGGGCCTACCGGCAGCTCCGGACCGACCCCCTCTCCTGCCCCCTCTTCGGGATAACCCTGGACGGGGCCACCTACATCGACCTCGCCCTCCCCTTCGGATGCCGCTCCTCGGGCGCGGCCTGCGTCCGCGTCACCTCGGCGGTGGCCTGGATCCTTCGGCGCGAGGGGTTCCACGCCCTCGTGTACGTCGATGATTTCATCGGCTGCGAGGGCTCCTACCTGAGGGCCTGCAAGGCCTTTGACGCCTTCCTCGCCCTCACCACAGCCCTCGGCCTCGACGTGGCGCCCGGAAAGTGTCACCCGCCCGCTGTCCGCCTCCTCTGGCTCGGCTTTGCCCTCGACAGCGAGGCCATGACCATCCGGGTCGCCCCCGAAAAGATCCAGGCCCTCGTCGACGACTGCGAGGCCCGCGTCGCCCGCCCTACCCTCGGGAAGCAGGAGCTCCAGAGTCTCCTGGGGCGCCTAAACCACGTGAGCAGCTACGTACTCCCCGGCCGGAAATTCATGGCCCGGCTCCTCGGGGCGCTGCGCAGCTGCCTCGGGGCCCCAACCCTCACCCTCACCGACGACGCCCTCCGGGACCTGAAATGGTTTGCCGCCTACGGCCGCATCTCTAACGGTCTCCACCTCCTCCGCGCTCCCGAGGTCCGTCGTTGGGTGATTGAGTGCGACTCCTGCCTTACCGGGGGGGGGGCCTTCTCCCCGACCCATTACTACGCCCGAGGGTACTCCAAGGCCTTCCAGGCGCGCTTCCCGACCATCCATGAGCTCGAGGCGGTCAACCTCGTCGTGGCCCTTCGCGCCCTCTTACCCGGGGACGCAGCAGGGGCCACGGTCATAGTCAACACTGACAACATGGCCTCCGCCCTCGCGCTCGAGTCGGGGCGCGCCCGAGACGCCACCCTCGGGACATGCGCGCGGGAGCTCTGGCTGATCGCGGCCACGGGCTCCTTCGACCTACGCATCGTTCACAAGCCCGGGGCGGACCTCCTCCTCGCCGATGCCCTCAGCCGCGCCCACCTAACAGGCCCCTGGGAGGCGACAGCCCGCCGCGAGGTGGCCCGCCTCGGGCTTCTCCCCACCAGCATCACCCATGACGCCTTTCCCTTCTACCCCGGCCTTTAGGTTTTCCCCCCGAGGAGGTAGCAGCCGTCTCCCGCTTCCGCGCCGCTTCCCTCGCCCCGGCGACTTGGAAGAACCGTCGTCGCCAGGCCGAGGATTTCGTCGCCTTCGCGGTGGCCCGAGGTGTGGACCCCCTCGCGCCCACGCCCTTCGATGTTGCCGCCTTCACCGCCGCTCTCTTCCTCCGCGGGCTCGCGCCCGCCTCCGTGAAAAACTCCGTCTCGGGCGCCCGCTCCTGGGTCGAGGGCGCCGGGGGCCTCACCTCGGGCTTCGACGCCCGCCTGCCCAGGGACGTCTGCCGAGGCGGGGAACGGGCCTCACACCACGTCCAGCGGCAGGCGCCGCCCCTCTCCCCGCAGCAGCTCACGCTCGTCGTAAGACACCTCGCCCGGGCCGGGGCCGCCTCCATCGTCCCTCGGGCCGCCCTCCTCCTCGGGTACTTCGGGATGCTGCGCCAGTCTAATCTGCTGGCCCCGAGTCCCGAGGGTTGGGGCGGTCCCCACACCCTGACCCGCGACGATGTCCGCCCCGCGCCCGGGGGCCTCCGCCTGCAGATCAGAAGCTCAAAGACTATCTCAAGCCCCTCGGGCGCGGTCGCCCTCTTCATCCCGGCCATCCCGGGCTCCGCCCTCTGTCCCGTCGCGGCCTGGCTCGGAGCCACCGCCCTCTGCCCGGCTGCTCCGGACGCGCCTGCGTTCATGATGCCCTCCGGCCGGCCTCTCGACCCGCGCTCCCTCACCGCGCTGCTGCGAGGGGCCCTCGCCGCCCAAGGGGTGCCGCGGCCCGAGGACTTTACCCTTCACAGCCTCCGGCGGGGGGCCGCCCAGGCTTGCCAGCGCGCCGGGGTCCCTATCACCGACATTATGGCCCAAGGCACCTGGACCTCGGCGGCGGTGCACGCCTACGTGCCCCGCCTCGCACCCTCGGGCGCCCCTCGAGCCCTCTCCGCCGTTTTGGTGGAGGGCTCCTCGGCACCCCCCTCAGGCCATTGACATTTATACCACCTGAACTATGAACTTTCTTGATACTTTCTTTTATTACCTTACAGACTTTCTACCTTTGTCATCTTATTATCTACCTCATTGTTACATTGTTGCTCTGTTGTCTGAGAGGCGTGAATAAACGTCTCTTTTCCCACCCCCGCCTCGCTTTCTTCCTTCTCGCGCATCGGTCGTAATGCGAAGCATTACGTTTGATGCGAGGGAAGGGAGAGACCCTCCCCCGCCCCGCGTGTCGCGCTGCCTCTCACCTCGGCCGCCGGCGCTCACTCCCCCCCCCTCCCCCGCCACTCGCCTTTGTCCGCGCGGCTCACGCCTCGCGCGACCCCCGCTGCTCGCCACCTCTCACCCTCCCCCCGGCCTGCCAGCATTCACACCTCCTGCCGCCGCCGTCCCCTTCCCTCCCTTATAAGGCCGCCGGCGGCCCTCCTCAGGCACTCACCTTCCTGCCGTCCTCCTGCCCGTGTCTTTTTCTCCACCCACCCACCCAACTCTCTCTCCTCTCTCCTACCCTCTGGTGGAGGGCTCCTCGGCACCCCCCTCAGGCCATTGACATTTATACCACCTGAACTATGAACTTTCTTGATACTTTCTTTTATTACCTTACAGACTTTCTACCTTTGTCATCTTATTATCTACCTCATTGTTACATTGTTGCTCTGTTGTCTGAGAGGCGTGAATAAACGTCTCTTTTCCCACCCCCGCCTCGCTTTCTTCCTTCTCGCGCATCAATACTTCGTAATAAATTACAAAACTTTTACAAAATATTCTAAACATATTACCAAACAATCCTGTAAAATAATTCCATAAACTTACTTCGATTTCTGGAGATATTTGTAGAAGATGATAGCCTAGGCTGCTCGAGCAGATCGATAGCACGTCCTCGTGTGGCGAATCTGAGTGGAGACTGAATGTAATGAACTGCTCGCATGCGTGGCGTGCCACCATCGGCCTGCCGATGGCTCGACGGTGGCCCAAGTGTGGAAAGTCAATGGAAACCAGCGGCGAACCACCACCATCGGCCCGACGTTGGCTCGACGGTGGCTCGACGGTGGAAAGGGATTGAAACCCAACGTCGCAACACCACGATCGGCCCAACCTTGGCTCGACGGTGGCTCGACGGTGGAAAGGGATTGAAACCCAACGTCGGAACACCACCGTCGGCCCAACGGTGGCCCGATGGTGGAAAGTCGGTGGTGACGGTGCGACCAATAGCCGACATCGGGCCAACGGCTGTGTGCTATCTGGGGAGTGGTTTAAAATCGTATGTAGAGGTGAACCTTCGGGACTCTTTAATTGCAAATTGTGGACTGTTATCGGATACCACATATTTGGGTATTCCGTATCTTGTGAATGTTTGTTTTAGTGTGTTATTAATTGATTGACTACAAGTTTGCTTCAATTCCACTATTTCAAGCAATTTAGTGTAATAGTCAATAATTAATATGTAATTTGCATTATTTACATGAAATAAGTCTCTTCCTACCTTTTTCTAATTGAACTCTTGGCATATTTTGCATCTCAAGATTTTAACGTCTAATTGGCTGCTCATGCCTGGCCAAAAAACGTTATCTCTCGCTAGCTGTTTGCATTTTATTATACAAATTTTATTATTTGTGTAGCTTATCTAAAATATTGGGTTGTAATGTTTTAGGTGTTGTGAAAGTACAACGTCTGAACACTTTGACTTCTGGATACTGAATGGTTTATTCACGGCCTAGGGCTCGCTTGACCCGCCGGCTAAACTTTCCATGACGTCATCTCATTAGCATATTCCTTTGTCTCAAACTCTGCATCTCGTTAACATATATTAGCCACACACCTATGCGTCTATTACGCATATATCACAGGTATTATTATTTGGTTCCCTTTAAATAGGATTCCATCATATGTGGTTATGTCGTCTTTATATGTAAAAATGGTTTTATTTCAGGAGCAATACTCTTATTACTTGTAGGCCAGCCATTTATTGTTAAAGTGCTTGACTTCTTGTACCCAGATAGCACACAGCCGTCGGCCCGACGTCGGCTATTGGTCGCACCGTCACCACCAACTTTCCACCGTCGGGCCACCGACTGGGCCGACGGTGGTGTTCCGATGTTGGGTTTCAATCCCTTTCCACCATCGAGCCACCATCGAACCAACGTCGCGCCGACGGTGGTGTTCCGACTTTGGGTTTCAATCCCTTTCCACCGTCGAGCCACCGTCGAACCGACGGTGGTGGTTCGCGCTGGTTTCCATTGATTTTCCACTGAGTTTCAAACTTTTGCACATTTGGGCCACCGTCGAGCCATCGTCGGGCCGACGGTGGTGGTTCGCCGCTGGCTTCCATTGATTTTCCACATGTAGGCCACCGTCGAGCCACCGTCGGGTCGACGGTGGTGGTCCGCGCATGCACAGTTCTTTAAATTTGGTTTCCGGCTCGAGTCGCCAGTGGAACATGTGCGATCGTTGAGCAGCGTTCTTTTTCAACAAATAACTCCAGAAATCGCAGGAATTTTAAGGAATTATTTAACAGGTTTGTTTATGCTTAGATTATTTTGTAAAAGTTTTGTAATTTATTACGATGTATTAATGGAATTATTCGTGTTAATACGATTTGAATTATCGGGTACGGTTTGTTGACGGTTCGACTCAGTTCAAGTCGCCACCGGAACACGTGCGATCATTGAGCAGCGTTCTTTTTCTACAAATAACTCCAAAAATCGGAGGAATTTTAAGGAATTATTTAACAGGTTTGTTTATTAATATGTTTAGATTATTTTGTAAAAGTATTGTAATTTATTAGGATGTATTAATGGAATTATTCGTGTTAATACGATTTGAATTACCCTGTACGGTATGTTGACGAAGAACAACCATCTTGGTTTTTTCCGAGAAGAGACTGTCACTATAGTGTCAATACGTACAGTTGCAAAATATTAGTTTTATTCAAAATTAATAGATATCAAGAACCCTCACCTTATAAATTTAATATAATCTTTTTGGTAACGATGTTGTCTATATGTGTACCAAGCGATTTGTTTCTACGTGGAGTGGTTGTAGAGATATTTCACTTTTTCTGTATTTAACTAAGCACTAACCCTAACCCTAACCCATACAGAAAAAGGATGTTGTTTTCTCGCCGTCGGCTCGTCGGCGGTTTCCGCCGTCGGGGCGACGGCGGCAGCCGCCGTTGAGTTGACGGCGGGAGGTTGGACAAAACAACATCGGCCCGACGGCGGTTTCCACTGTCGGGCCGACCCAGCGGCCGCCGTCGGGCCGCCGTCAGGCCAACATATAGCAAAAAGTTCCTTTTCTATAACTGCATAACTTATTTGCGTTTTATTTAATGCTTTGGATGCCATGGCTACTGGTTGCCCACATTGGAATAGGGTGGCTCCTAAGCCGTATTTAGATGCATCCACCTGGATGGTAATTTTTTCATTTCCGTCAAAATGTTTTAGAATTGGAGCATTACTCAACGGTTCTTTTACTTCCCGAAACGCATTGATTTGAACCTCTTCCCAGTGCTGTGCTACAGTTTTTTTAATGATAGTTCTCAATTTGGGCCATATTTGGTATGAATTTGCTTACATATCCGATCATACCTAAAAAATGTTGTACTGCTGCTTTATCTGTGGGACTTTGAATTTCTAGAATTGCTTGGACTCTGTCTGCATTTGGTTTGAGCCCTTTTGACGTTATCAAATGGTCTACATAATTTACGCTTGTCTGGCATGTTTTTTACTTGTGAGGGTTTAATTTTAGGTTTACTTCCCTGGCACTTTTTAAAACTGATTCTAACCGTTCATTGTGTTCTTGGATTGTTCTGCCATGTATTAAAATATTGTCCGATATTACATGGACCGCTGGTAGATTTGACAATATTTCATTCATTCCCTGTATGAATATGTCACCTACGGTTTTAATCCCAAATGGTAAACTTGTACATCGGAACATGCCCCTTGAGGTATTGAAGGTGCACAATTTAGAACTGTTGTCATCTAGTTGTATTTGCTGTTTGCATCTAATTCTGAAAAAGTATTTGTGCCACTACTTCTTGGACAGTTTGTATTGGATATGGACCTCATAAAATTGCTTGATTTAATTTTGTTGGGTCTAGACAAATTCTAAATTTACCAGGTTTCTGAACCATTGTGATGGAATTCAACCATGGGGTTGGTTCATCTTCTTTAATAATTACATGTAGGTCCACCATTCGTTTTAATCCTTTCTGAACATCATCTACAATTGCTATAGGTATTCTACGTGGTGGGTCCACAACAGGTGGTACATTGTCATTAACATGTATTTTTGTATTCACTTTTATTATGCCTAATCCATCAAAAATATTATTTACCATATCTTGTGCCGTCTTGTTACTCGATATGGTGTCAATAGTGTCTATGCATGCCAACATTCCCAATTTGACACCCCTCCTTTCCTAGTATGGCACTCCCTGCATCTGTTACTTGAAATCGCAGTTCTGTACCTTTAATGTTCAGTGTTGTTTCCCCATTGGGTCATATGCACTGTCCACTATATGTTACTAGATGACATTTTGATGGTTTTAAACTGGCACTCGTTAGTTTGTTATATGTTTCCAGAGGCAGAATGTTCGCCTCAGACCCAGTGTCCAGCTTAAAAGATATATCCTGATTGTCAATCTCCATGTTAGTATACAAGAGGCCACTGTTGTTCTTCTCATTGTTGTAGATTGCTCCCACAAATAAATAATATTCATTGTCGTGTTGTTGTATCCACTGCTCATTAGCGTTGTTAGGATCAACGTTAATTTCATTAACCGGTGCAGTGTGTTGTTGTTGATGTTGTGACCAGCAAACCTTGATAAAGTGTCCAATTTTGTGGCAACCAGTGCACTCTTTTCCTCTGGCTTGGCTGGGCAGTTTCCACTTGCATGACTGGATCCACAACGATTGCATCGGGATGATGTTGATGGGAATCGTTGTTGATATTGCATTGTTGACAGTCACCGCCATTGTGGCGGTTGTTATGGTGTCCACTTGATCCTCGCATCTGTTGTTACTAGTTATTTGTGTTGACTTGTTCTTACTTGACCAGCAGATCTGTATGCATTGCTCTAAAGACAAATTATCAGTCTGTAGCAATCGATTCCTCAGTTCATCATCTTTCACAGCACACACTACCTGTCACAAAGTAACAAACTTTCTAAATTCTCATAGCAACAGTGTTGTACGCGATGTTTTAACTCAGGGATGTACATGTCAATGTTTTCACTCATTTGATTGTAAGAATTAAATTTGTATCTTACAACCGTAATGTGTCTTACCTTAACAATACTGAGCGAAGGCTGCAATTAACGTTGCAATCTTTTCTTTGTCCGAAGCTTCAAATTTAAATGTGCTGTGTATCTTCTGTGCTTCACTCCCAGCAACATGGAGAAAAATTCAACACTGGACCTTCTCCGACTTTGCCAATACTCCTACCGGTGTGGCGTATATCTCATATGATTGGAGCCATGACCTCCAATTAATGGCCATCTTTTCATCTAAATTCAATGGGCCAAGGGCTTTCAATCCCGACAGTGCCATAGTGTTTGGTTCATTTGTTGAATCTGACACCATGTAATGGATGTGGTAACACCGTGAGCTATGTAATGTAACTGACTTTATTATGAACGTTCTCTCAGCATGCATCGGTCGTGACCCATGACTGACCATTGACCCGCTGTATACATAACAGATGAAGGGTTGGAATGACAACATTCGACACATTTTTATGTCCATGAATTTCAAATGAACCAACATTTCATGACAACTAATGGCAATATTCAACACATTTTTATGACCATGAATTTCAAATGAACCAACCTTTCATGACAATAAATGGCAATATTCAAAACATTTTTAGGTCCATGAATTTCAAATGAACAAACATTTCATGACAATAAATGGTAATATTCCACACATTTTTATGTCCATGAATTTCAAATGAACCAACCTTTCATGACAATAAATGGCAATATTCGACACATTTTTATGTCCATGAATTTCAAATGAACCAACATTTCATGACAATAAATGGTAATATTCGACACATTTTTATGTCCATTAATTGCAAATGAAAGTTTTGTTTTATACTACAACATCCCAACAGTTCATAGCATTTTATAGTATTTCTTGGCAGAATCCAAGCAAAACATTGCATATGCAAAATTAGTAATATTAGTAATATTAGTAATATCCATCAGTTATGTAGTCAATCTACTGTATATTACTATCGGTCAACAGTTTTGTAGTTCAACATAGTTCTGTAGTTGTGGGAGTTTAATAGTTTGTAAATGAATTGCTCTGCGGATGTGTAAATAATTTAAGGACAAGAATTTCATCACCTTTTAGCTGAGCTGTCACCACACACTTCTAATCATTTGAGCACTCGCTTTTGGAAAAATGATTAGAGTTCATTCAATGCCCTATGCATTACCTATTATCTCTGCTAAAAAGCAGTGGAAAAAACCTCATGCAATCACCTAGCGAACAATAGAGAAAGAAAAAGGAAGAAATCTTTCTGATCATTTGAGCTGAGCTCCCAACAGACACTTGGATTAGACTTGTTCAATGCCCTAGGCATTACCTATGCCTCCCCAGACATTATTTATTGCCATCACCATGTGAAAACAGAGAAGAGTATTTCTGAAAAATATTATCGTTATTTTTGTATTTATTTCTATTAAATAAATAGATTTGTTAATATATATATATATATTACATTATTATTATATTTATTAAGTAATATCAATGTATAGAATAATTCTTCATAGTAATGAAAGTGATTTAAGAAAGTTAACTTAATTAGTATTATATTTCATATTTTTATATTTGTTTTTATGTTTTGTAATACATATAGTAATATAGAATAGATTCTATAGATATCGTAGTTATTTTATTTCATGTTTCTAAGTGTCATAGGTATTTAGTTATGCATTTCAAACAATATAAACATATGTATGGAGCTCTATCATAGTTCCGACCGATGACATCATGCCCACACCAATCTTTTGTCATCCACAACAAAAAGAACCTTATATGTGACAAAACTCTCATGTACATCATGTTTTGTCTGATTTCGCTTCAACTGCTGGCGAATTAACTGTAAATGCAGCTTCTGTCAAGCTTGTTGAAAACGGTAGTTGCTTTGCATGTGCGGCCGTTGACATCCAATAACAATAGACTCCCACGCCGAGCGTCTGATTATTTATAAACGGATACCGTATATTCACGGAAAAGGTTACCCCTTCCCGAATAGAAGAATTGTATCTGCTATTCGCATTCACTTTTCCCCCAGTGAGTGCGATGAGTATCAAAAGAGTACATAGATTAGCAGTCTGGAATACATTTTCAGGATTGAGAAATTACTATGATTATTACGGTAATGCATGAATCAAGTTAATACATACTCAATGCTGTCTCTCAAGCACTAGCATGCAACATCTTTGATTTCTGGCATTCGTCTCCGCATCCAGAGTTTCACTTCTCCACCTGTTTAGTCAACCCTGAAAACGAATCCAGAGCATTTAAGTTTTAACAGAGCTACATGGTGTCATCATCATCATGCTGTCAGTTGCGATGTGACAAAGTCTGCTTTCATTACTTGACTGCCGCTCTCCATTTAGCTCTCTGCTGTGAGAGTGATGTCCATGAGTCGGTCTTAATGTCTCTCAGCTTCAGGTTTCTCTTGATGGTATCCTTGAACCGGAGACGAGGGCGCCCTCTCTTTCTGTAACCAGAAGACAGTTGAGAATAGAGGATCTGCTTTGGTAGACTGTCTGATGACATCCTCATGAGGTGTCCAGTCCACCGGAGATTCTTTTTGATCAGAAGATCTTCCATAGAGAGCAGCCCCGTCTGTTCGAGTATTTCCGTATTTGTCACTTTGTCCTTCCAGGTTAGCCTCATGATTGAACGCAGATGTCGCATCATGAAGGCATGCAGCTTTTTCACCTGTCATCTGTACACTGTCCAGGCTTCGGCTCAGTAGGGTGGATAGCACGATTGCATGGTAGATCTTGCCTTTGACCCGCATGGACACATAGTGGTTGTTCCAGAGTCTCTGGCATAGTCGGCCGAAAGATGCGCTAGCCTTGGCCATCCTGCTCTGTATTTCAGCATCAATGTGTCCATCACTTGATATAGTGCTTCTGAGGTAGGTGAATTCTGGAACAGAGTTCAGCTTGTTTCCGTCAAACCATATCCTCCTCTCGGGTTCTTGTAGAGTTGGGTTGGTACAGCACATCCGTCTTCTTGATGTTAATCTTCAGGCTGAACTTCTTTGATGCATTGGAGAAAGTGTCCACTATTTTCTGGATCTCTTCAGCAGAGTGGGCAACCAGTGCACTGTCATCTGCGAATAGCAGCTCCCTCACCAGTATCTGAGTAGTCTTGGTCTTCGCTCTGAAGTGTGCGACATTGAATAGGTCAGCACTCTGTCTGGACTGTATATAGATGGTATCCCCCATGTCTCGGAAAGCCTCATCGAGCATTGCTGATAGGAAGATGGAGAAGAGCGTAGGGGCCAGTACACAACCTTGCTTGACCCCATTGGTAACCCTGAACGATTCCAAGACTTCCCTTCCAACACTAACGTTCGCCATCATTCATGGTGTACAGCTTTAACAAACCCAGAGAATTTCCGTCATTACTGTGACATTTCAGAGGTTTTCCATTAGATAAACAAGCTTCAGCTCGATCAGCTGACCACAACCTCGCGTCTGCCATGTTACGTAATACGCCAAATGCACAACCACACTAGACCTGGCTACAAACAATTAACTTAGATAAATAGAAAGTCAATAAGAAAAGAGATCATCTATTAACTGTTAGTGTGACATCACGCTCACCCTCGGCGTACGTTTTACCGTCTATGTCACGATAGAATCACAAGATTTATTTGGTACATGGATGTACACGACAATGTCTATACAACTCCATCCATGTTTATACCATTTCTCCATTTCATACAAATTGTCTTTCCTGAAATATAAGTAGAAGCATCAGTAAGCAAAAGTGTCAAAAATCTTACTATTAGTACAGGAACATTAGGTTTTAACCCGGGAAAAAATAATGTCAAGCTGAATTTTTTTTTACAAGCTCAGTTCATCTTGCTGAGTAACATATCAAAAGTCCCCTAAAATCCCACCCTTGCTTCATTCCTAAAAAAATTGTGTTACTTAGCAACCATAGCTGAATGCTAAATGGCCCAGAAAATGCCCTTATGGATTAACTAATTCCACTATTGATGCGCGAAAAGGAAGACAGGACACGGGTGTGGGAAACTGAGGCGTTTATTGAGACGCCTCGGGCAACATATGAACAAGCAATATACAGCAACCAATATCAAAACAAAGAGAGAAGATATACAGGGTAGGTATTACTAACAGTACATATCAAGAATCAGGATGAGAAGTAAGTGTCCGAGGGAACGGCCCGAGGAGGAGGTCCTGAGGGTCTATGAAGGGGGGTGCGCCGAAGAGCCCTCCACCTTACGGGAAGGAAGTAGAGGAAGAGAGTTGGGTGGGTGGGCGGAGAAGAAGGGCTGCGTGGTGGAGACTGGAGGCGAATGGCTGAGGGAGGCGGCGGGCGGCCTTATAAGGGGGGAAGTGAGCAGTGGCAAGGAAGGCGTGAACGCTCAGGGCCGGGGGAGGGCGAGGGTGAGCAGCGGGCGTCGCGCGAGGTGCGAATGCTGCGCCGCAGGGCGGGGGCAGGCGGGGGGAGGGGAGGGACTCTTCCTTTCATCGCATCAAACGTAATGCTTCGCATTACGATCAATCTAACATTTACTTGTATTTATCATTCTGATTAATAAGCAAGTACAACAATGCATACAACAACACCATACATATTTATTATACATGGTAACCAATGGCAACAGCGTACATTGCAGCCAAAGTATGGTTGCGCTAGCATGAATATTAGCAACCACATCCAAACTATGTCGCGATGAAAGTGTAGTAGATCATGTTATTATTAGTACAAAATATAAACAGTACAAATGGTCAATATCTTGTTTGAAACCATTTCATATCTGTGAATTATGCTGATCAATGACAACCTATGTCCGAACATATGCATAGCAACCAGCGTAATTGAAATGCATGTCCATTGTTTAGCACCATATTATGGTTTTATTATTAGGTGTGTAATATATGCTAATGAATTAATTCCTTCCTTCATCCATCAATCCGTCCGTTCGTGCTGCCATCTTTTTGTTCATCCGTCCGCCCGTCGATCCATCCATCCGATCCACCCATGCATATCGATCCATCTGAGATCGTGGCTGCCTCAGATGAACTGGACAATGTTGTTGTTAGATTAGGTGGCTTCCACCTATTGATGTCTTATATGGGAGCTGTTGGCAACATAATGTCAGGCAGTGGATTAGAATAACTGTGGAGCACAATATATGCCAAAGCCTCTGTTGCACACATGACAACTGGACACGCATATTCCCGTGCTCTGCGTGCTCACTATCTTACTCAGGAAACTCTGGCCACTATCCTTCTGCAAACACCACACTGCCTTAGTGAAGATGACAAAGGCACATTGACGAAGCTTTATCAGGATCTTCTGAAAGAGGAAACATCTGTTGGAAGATGGATTGGGGACTATTGTTATTAGTCAACTGAAGCAACTTCTCAGCTGTCTGACCACGCCAAAGCTATATCTCAAACAGCTAAACTCTGGATCCAATACTTTGAGCAAGTTAACATCATGCAATTATTTGTCAGAGCAGAGAGGACAGCTGACTGGGAGCTTCACCGATATACTGTCATGAAAATGCTTCCACACCCGCATGCCGCAGGACATCTTCCATACGCAAAACCGGCACATCTATATGCACAGCAAATGACAGAATTGTCAAAGAGGATGACTTCGTCAGAATACAACATGTTCACAAACAGGGCTTTCTTGGGTGGGTGGGTGGAGAAGTGACAAGTTCCTGTGTGGAGTTTGGTCTGACACATGACCATCGAACAGGTACTGATGGAGCTATCAAGACCTCGGGAGGATTAACCCATGGCCGTTGAATCAGTGAGAGCACACTTGCACAGTGGGTGCTTGTGCTACTGCTGTGTGTACCATTATGTAATGCCCTGGAAACATTCACTGGCATCAACCCAGGTACATCTGAGCAGCACAAAGAGCATAAGGAGGTTCTTACCTCAAGACAAACCAGAGACAATCATGACTTGAACTCCTCCCTGGAATGGCTAGAAGCACACCCTCCCTTTGTGAACAAACCAGATAATACCTTGGTTTCCCTTGCTACTGGAATTGTAGCACACAAAACCATTAACTACAATGAAGCTGAATGTCATAGATTCAAAGCTATGCAGGAAATGGTTGGTAAACTGTTTGCAGGAATAAAACTTCAACGGAATGCCAAAGTAAAACCGCTTGCAGCAATGACAAACACTGTAAAAATTTGCAATGATGAAGTCACCGTTAATCCACTGCAACTGTTCAGTCAAATCGCCTGCATTATTAACTCGAGCTCCAAGTTGTCCAGCTTCTTGAAGTATGAACTGGCGCCACGACCCCCATCATTGTTTGATGATATGTCAATGAGAAAATCGACAAAGGCTGCATTAGCTACTCTGCTAGAATCATTGGTACCTAGTGACAATAATATGCCAGGCGAGGCTCTTTTTG
This sequence comes from Branchipolynoe longqiensis, assembly GCA_030323885.1. Lineage (NCBI taxonomy): Eukaryota > Metazoa > Annelida > Polychaeta > Phyllodocida > Polynoidae > Branchipolynoe > Branchipolynoe longqiensis. The sequence continues at coordinate 7,451,553 of CM059187.1, forward strand.
TTGTTGATGGTGGACATCTTCTTCACTCGGTGACTTGGCCATGTCCAGCAACTTATGATGAAATCTGTCAAATGTACCTCAAGCACTACCAGTCAAATGCAACAGTTGTCTTTGATGGATATGATGGCCCTCCTTCAACAAAATCTGTTGAACAAAATCTGTTGAACAAAATCTGTTGAACAAAATGTGTTGAACAAAATCTGTTGAACAAAATCACAGGGCAAGCAAGGCATTCTCCGCAGATATCATCTTCACTGGCAGCATGCACACTATGACAACACAGGCAGGGTTTCTTGGAAATGGAAACACTAAATCCAGCCTTATTCTTTCTGTATCTTCTCGTCTCTGTGATGCCTGTATACATGTTGCACAGGCCACAGCTGATGCTGACACAATGATCATGTCTACAGCTCTTGATCTTGCATTCAATGGGGAGACAGTTGTGTTGGTTGGGACTGACACAGACCGGTTGGTCATGCTCATTGCTCGGACACCAACCAATACAAAGCTATTCATGCTTCATCCCAGTATGAACAATAAACCGGCAAAATTATTCAATATCACCGCGATACAGCAAGCTGTTGGAGAAAAACAACACAACTTGCTTTTTCTTCATGCCGTCACAGGGTGCGATACAACATCTGCATTGTATGGACAAGGCAAGAAAAAGGCGTTTCGGTTGCTCATGTCAAAAGAAGAGCTTGCTAAGGAAATGAGAGTGTTCAATACGGAAACTTTGAATCCCACTGATGTCTCAGCAGCTGGAGAAAAGTTTCTTCTTGCATTATATGGTGGAACAAAGTTCAATACACTGAATGACTACAGATACTATGCCTATAAGAGGAACATTGCTGGCAAGTCAATGGGTGCCAAGTTCACTCTAGCCACTCTGCCGCCCACCAGCGCAGCTGCATGAAAACATTCTTTGCGGACCTACTTACAGGTGCAACAATGGTTGGGAAAGGATCCCTCACCGACTGAGTGGGGATGGAAAATTCATAACAATGTATTGCTTCCCCTCCTTTCTGACTTGCCACCGGCACCTCAGAAACTAATAAAACTCATAAGCTGCAACTGTAAGGCAGGATGCATGAGTCGTTGTGGGTGCAGACATGCAGGAATGGCTTGTTCTGCAATGTGTTCACAATGTATGGGAATCGGATGCAGCAACGCCCCACAGGCTGAAGAACTCGGTACTGGCGAGGATGAGTAAATTCAAGTGTTGGTTGATCAGTTGATCGCTCATACATCAGGATTACATAACTAATAACTTTCCTGATATATATATATCGATATGCAATGAACAAAATTCAAGCATTTCATTGAACAATCATTGATATGTATGCTGTTGCCATTGGTTACCAATGTATAATCATGTATGGTGTTGTTCTATGTATTATCTTACTTGCTTATTAATTAGAATGCTAATTACAAGCATATGTTAAGTTCATAATGCAATAAGTCCATTTATAAGGTCATTATCTGGGCCATTAGCATGCATCGATGGTTGCTAGGCAACATAATCTTTTTAGCGATGAAGCAAGGGTTGGATTTTAGGGGACTTTTGATATTTTGTTTTATATACTACGCTAGGCTTATATAAAAAAAATTACCTTGACATTATTTTTTTCCGGGTTTTACTGTTCTGGTAGCTAATGCTCCTGAACTATATAGCAATGCTACTGTGGAGTCTATCACATCTCCAATATGACTGTAACTCCATTGAATTAGTAATGTTTATTAGTGGCACAACTTACACCACTACGCGCAAACTATGGTGCAAGTTTGGTTAGGAACATAAACATTTTTGATGACTAAGCCTCATAAACCCTGTCGATCAATTCGAAAGCTGTTGACTTGCACTATTTTTAGTTCATGCTTCGTATTAGCACAATGGTTAGGTAAGGCGCAATCATTCCCAATTAGTGGCGCCGAACAAAGAATTTGACTGTCCGGCAGAGACGAGGCACTCCGCCCTCCGTGCTGCCGTCGATCACTCCATGGCCTTCTTTGATGTGAGTAATCAATTCTGTGGATTAGTGTACAACTCGCAACAAGCGGTTCTGTTCTACGTGCCCGCTGGCGCGTGAACGCTCCAGTACAAATATCACGAGAATGTATTATTTCAGGTTTTTGTTTTGCTTTATCAACCAAAAATACATTAGTTCATTTATCCTGGCCAGAAACAATTGGATTGAATGGCAAAGGTTGCCTACTACCTTTTAGCCTCTCTGTACGAGTTAATCTAGGGGCCAAATCATCCCAATTAATTTTATAATCAATTATTCTAACCTTTTCTCGATTAACAATTTATCTATCATTATTCGGCCCTACCACAGTCACTACCAAACCCCATGCTCTAACTACAATGTATCCTGGATCATATTTATGCTCCAAAGGTGCAGATTCATTCACTATGATACCACGACATCATCTAAATAAGTCAAACAACATTTTCCCCAAAACTCTGAGAAAATAACATTCATCGTTCTTTGGAAAACAGCTGGTGCATTAGTTATTCCAAATTGCATGCATTTAAATTGAAACAGTCCAATATGTGTGTTAATAGCTGTTTTAGGTCTTCTTTCCGCCTCCACCATTACCTGCCAATAACCAGATTTTAGGTCTATACTTGTAACAAATTTTAGCTCCATGAAGTTGATCAAAAATATATCCTGGACAGAGGATAGGCATCTTTAGTTGTCACTGCATTTAGCTTACGATAGTCCCCACAAAGACGAATGGTACCATCCTTTTTCAGCACTATATAGTGACTGGTGAAGCCCAAGGACTACAACTTGCCTCTATAATATCATCTTCAAGCATTCTATTTAACTCTTTTTCCACATGATGTTGTTTACTCAAAGTTATCCTATAAGGTCTCTGATTAACCGGATATGCATTACCCGTATTGCCCCATCCTGATATGACCTTAGATGTTGCTAGGAGGTAAAACAACAACAAACAAACAAACCCGTATCGATATGCATTTCTACAACCTTAGTAGCTCTGAGTTTAACATCAGACTGAGGAAATAAAGAAGGAAATTGTATCTTCCAATAGTCTAATTCTAGAACTATCCCTGCAATTCCTCTATTTATAGTCTCTAAACCTATCCACAGATGTAGAATATCACACAAGGAAACAAATTTATCTTTATAACTAATTTCAGCCTCAAAAATTTCCATTACATCTGTACCTATGAGCATATCAAAGTTCAGTGACTCTACTACAGAGAAAGGACATAACACATCGCAAAGAGAAATATACGCTATACCTACGGTAGGAACTAGATGTCCTGACAGAGATCTCAATCTACTACCAGGATACAATTGCCCATCGTATACACCAATGTCAATCAGCGATTGGAAAACAGACAAATGTATCAAACTCTTAGCCGCACCTGAGTCAGACCAGATAAATTAAACCTGTCAAATTCAATTTTAATCAAAGGACGTGCATCAAGTGCACTTTCTAGTTTCCCGACGGTGTAGTACCACTGATGTAAACATTACCCAAAAGTTATTTTATTTTATATGGACAATCGTGCATCATGTGTGCATCATTACACAAGTAATAAGATATTGTACGCTTCGGCATTGCTTTTCCGCGACTGCGGATACGCGTGAGATGTACCAACAGGTATGTCTGCCTCTGCGCAACTGGTGGAAAATTTCCATTGCTCCCCTGCTGTTGCATTGACAGCGCATGCCCTGCCGTGTGCTGTGCGACTGGAGTGTGCCTAATTACACCGGCATTTTCTACCCTGACTGACTGCCCTAGGTCTATGTGCGGCAATCAACTACATACGCCTTGGTTGCAAGAACTGACACGAGAAGATATCGCAGTGTTCACAGAGTCAATCGCTGAAAGGCCAGAAACTTAACTGCCTAAGGACAAGTCACTCATGCACTTCCTAAGAGACTTTATTTCACCTTGAAGTGACTTCATGACCTGAATATCTGAACCAGAGGATTTAGAACCTCTGTGAGAAGAGAAAGACTTGGAGAATCCAAAGAAGTACCATTTAGACTATCTACTTGCTCACAAATAGCTAAATTCCCAAGACATGATTTTGGACGTCTCTGCTGCCTTATAACAGACCTATCACTGAGAATAGACATTTTGAAGGCTTCTTCAAGAGTTTTTCGTCGGTTCGTTTCCACATACCACATGGTATCATCATCAAGTAAGGAGTCGAGAAATCTTGAAAGGAGTATTTCAAAGGTATCAGTACCGAAAACTGCAGTTGGGAGATCCCAGCCTTTCGCTGCCGCAGTCTTAAAACACTGACAGTATGCAGCTTCTGTTGCCCCTTCTTCTTGCTTCATAGCCATCACTACCCCCTTCAAATGACTACGTACATCTACTGTCAAAAGAGTAGACGCTATCACTTTGTTAATTTATCTCCAGGACCTAGCATTTTTATGATGAAAAGCAGTGAAAAGAACCTCATGCAGCGTTCCCGTTGCATTGGACAAAGCAAAGCAAATAATGTCCAGGTCTGAAACGTCAGCAAGAGTACCTATGCGCTTGATCAAGTCAATCCAATTATATAACGCCCCTCTGTCTGACCCGTCTAAGAGGGGAACAGATTTGCCTACAGTTATACAGACCTACATCGTACATCTCTCTGCCTGTGCTCAACCTGTAAAAGTTCCCACGCCTCCCTGCATTCTTCTCTATCCTCCCGTAATTCTGTCCTATCCCTTCCTGCTCTTCTTTAAGAATATCTAACCTAAGTGCCATGCTTAAACTTAGACCATGCTTCAATAGCTCCCGTTTCAGCTGAATAATTGGCCAATGTACACTGACCTTGGAACCATTGTTGAAACTCGTCATGCAACAATTCTTCCCTTGCGCGTGTGAGCAGCATCTTCAAGCTGCTGTTGTATGCGGTGGTAGAAAAGATTTAGCAGAATTGAATCCAAGTATAGAAATGTCTCCAAGGTAGAAGAAATAGTTTTAAAAAACGACATAGTGTATTACTAAGCTCCCCCCTCTGTGTTAAAGCTGCATAGTCTGAAGAAATATCAAATTTTCCAAACCAAACCAATTATGTAGATTTGATTTTACACATCTAACTTAGATACTGATACACTTATTAAGCATTTGTTTCTGCGTAGAAGGCAATACTGAGTCAATTTATCAGAACCTGTTACTGCAGAAGTATGGTCGTAATGCTTGCATTGCGTTTGATTCACTGTGGAGGAGGAGTACCCCCCCTCCTCATCCTTCCTTCTGCGACCGTTGACCGTTGGCTTACGTAATGGCCCCCCCCTGGGTCACAGCCTTATAACCCAGGCCCGCAGCTGCCTCCAGCCTCCAGCCACCTCCAGTAGCGCTCCCCTACCTTATTTCTTTTTTGGCCTACTCTCCATGAATCGCCTATCGCCGGCCTACATGCCTCCAGCATCGCTGGCCTACACTCCTCCAGAATGCCGTCAATCGCCCGCGGACGATGCCGCCCAGCCGGACTCCGCCTCCGCGACCTCCTCTGTCTCGGGACGCCCTTCCGAGGCGGCGCAGTGGATCACCTCGGCGGAGACGACCATGCAGGCTACGGCGCGTTCTGTCGAGCGCCTTGTGGGCATCGTGGAGGCGATGTCGCTCACCCCTGCTCGCCGCCGCCAGCTGCCGCCCCCGCCCCCACCTCCTCGGCCAACGCCTCCATGGCCCTGTAATGCCTCGCCGGAATCATCAAGGCGATGGCACTCGCCTCTGCCGCCGCCCAGCATCCCCCGGCCGCTGCAGCCGCACCGGCCCCGCTGCCTCACCCAGCATCTGCCCGCCCCATACATCCTCTCTACCAATGACACGCCCGGCACTGGAGCCCGACGCCGCACCTGGCCGCCTCCGCGACTCCTCCAGCCGCCTCCTCATATCCTCCCCGGCACGCCGCCGCCGACCACACCTCTACCTCTGCCACGGAAGCCGTCCGAGGGATACTCTAGTCGACCGAGGCACAGAACACCGGACGCCGGAAAGGTATTCTGGCCAACTACATATTTCCCCACGACCTGGTCGAGAGGGGTCCGGAGGGGAAGGCAGTCAAGAAAGGGGAAGCGACCATGGAGCAATACAACCTCACCCTCAGAATGGTCGAGGTTCACCCCTCCTTCACCCTGGATGCCATCCCGGGCTTTACCCACCACACCCTCACCATCCTCAGAGATGCCATTACCCATCAGTGGCCTACTGTCCGGCGATACTCGGAAATGGTCTTCACATGGATTGTGGTCGGTAGGCTGCCCGATGGGTGGCATGACCCGATGGCCATCAACTCTGTGTGGCTTGAGGTGATCACCACCTCCGGGATGGCCGCCTCCACCTCATCCTCCCAGACTGCATCCTCCCGGGCTGCCGACGCCAGCCGCCCTAAACCCCAGGGCCGCTTCTCCCAGGCTGACGGTCGCACGCCGTACACCCGGGAGGCCCACGGCATCCCCTGCCCCGCCTGGAACCGGGAACGCCTCGCGCGCCCTCGCCCCGGCAGGTGAGGCCCACGGCGAGCAGGGCGCCCGGAGGCGTTCTCGGTCGGCTCAACCACTTTGGAAGCTGCGTTCTTCCCGTGAGGAAGTTCATGGGCTGCCTCTTCGCGGCCCTGCACATCTGCTTTGGAGCCGCCACCATCAATCACCCTTGGGGAGGAGGCCCGCCGTGACCTCAGGTGGTTTGCGCTGTACGGATGTGCCTCCAATGGCCTCCACCTCCTTCGCACCCCTGATGTCCGCCGCCTGGTCATAGAGTGCGATTCCTGCTTCACCGGCGGCGGGCTGCTATGCCTGAGGGTACTCTAGGGAGTCCTGGGTGCGGTTCCCCATGACCCACAAACTCGAGGCCGTGAACCTCGTCATGGCCCTCTGGACCTTCCTTCCTGGTGATGTGGCGGGGGCCACTGTAGTTGTTAACACCGACAACATGGCCTCCGCCTCCTCCCTGGAGTCTGGGTGCGCCCGAGACGCTACCCTCGGGATGTGGGCCGCGAGCTCTGGCTCATGGCGGCCGATGGCTCCTTCACCCTGTCCATCCTCCACAAGCCCGGGGCCGACCTGGTCCTCGCAGACACACTGAGCCGCACCCACCTCGCCGAACCCTGGGCTGAGGTGGCTCGTGTAATGTATTGAAAGGAGGCGAACACCTCGAAGTCCAGTCTGTCAGTGTCTTTATTTACTTCCAACCTATGACGTCATCCCCTCGAGTCACAAGCTATACGCACTGTACGTATACCTTACATCTTCCCCCCCCTTTTTTTTTTCTTTTTTCTCTTTTTTTGTTACATCGAACGATATTTACCGTGGTGACTCGGGGGGCACATATATATATATATAGTACAATATTATCATATGGTATCGGAAGTAGGCAGACAAAAATTCACACAGCAGATCAGGAACATAGTGAACCAGGAACATATAAAAATGGATGAACTTGTAACCAAGCTTAATTGATATGTGAGGATTTCAATATATACATATATATATATTGGGGGGTGGGGGGGACACACAGAACTATGGTGGGATAATTATTTTGCTTACATTGTAATAACCATCTTGAATTAGGTGTATGCGTGTTCCGATATCCCTAGTCTCTTCGGCGGACGTGAGATATGCCCACTATGAGTCGTGTATGTGGTAGGTGTAACGTTTGGGGATATGTGTTTGTTTGAGAGCGATGACTGTTTATTCTGGGTGTTATTTTGTGGTGCAATGTCATGCCCGGGCTTGCAGGACGGGACCTGAGGTGTGGGCACCTGAAACATGTGAACCCTGTTCCTGTGTAATGTCCTCCCTGCACAGTTCTCAATTACATAGTCTTTTCGGTTCTGCTTGGTTGTATGTGTTACTGTGCCAGCCCTCCATTTGCCCTCATGTGTTTTGTATTTGATGTGATCATCTACCCTTAGCTCTTGTTTGTCTTTCCCAGCCCTTTTGTCACAATAGTATTTTTGCCGCTCCTGTAGTTTGGCAATGCTTTCTGTCTTGGATGTCTGAACCTGTGGGTGCAATCGGTCTGTAGTGATGGGTATTTTAGAACGAAGACGACGACTCATGAGCAGTTGAGCTGGAGAGGCATTCATTAGCCTCAAAGGGGTATTACGGTAGTTTAATAAGTATAGGTTGAAATCCTGATCATTTTCTCCCGCTTTTTTCATCATTTTCTTTATTGTCTGCACGTAACGTTCTATCTGACCATTACTTTTAGGATAATATGGGCTAGAAACGATGTGGTTGAATTTATATTTGTTTACAAAAACCTTGAACTCGTTGCTAGCAAACTGTGGTCCATTGTCAGAGATGAGTGCGGTTGGTATGCCATAGCGTCCAAAAATCTCTTTTAGAGCCTTAATGATAGCATTTGATGTTGTGAGAAAAAGTTCAACCACCTCAGGAAATTTAGAGTAATAATCTACCAGAATGAGATATGTTTTATTTTGATATTCAAATAAATCCACCCTCACTTTACAGAAAGGTATGTCGGGTATGTCATGAGGGGTCATGGGTTCAGCACTAAGTGAATTCCTATAATTTTGGCACGTGCTACACCGGGATATCAAATCTTCGATTTCAGTGTTCATTCCAGGCCAAAATACAGTGTCCCTCGCTAGCTGTTTACACTTTATTATTCCTAAATGGGTTTTGTGTAGTATGTTTAACATTTCCTTCTATAACTCAGAAGGTATAACTAATTGTGCTCCCTTGAATATCATACCGTTGCATCCTGGATGACAAAAGGTGCAACGGTTTCGACATTATAGACACAAGCGGTTTATGATCAGTTTCAATGATGACTTGTTTACCATATATGTGGTCATGGAAACTGACACACCCAAAACAAATTGCCAATAACTCTTTCTCAATTACAGCATAGGAGGATTGGCATGCATCCAAAGCCTTTGATGCCATGGCAATGGGCCTACACTGCTGGAAGATAGCAGCGCCTAGACCGGACTTGGAAGCATCTACTGTAAAGTATGTCTCGACACTGTGAGTTATGTGATGGAACTGTTTTAATCATCATAAGGTTCCCAGCATGCCCCAGGCCCGTTCCCCATGGCCACGCTCTATGATACATGACAGGTACATAACAGATACACAACATCTCCCTCATATAATCCTTAATTTGAAATATCTAAGATCTAACCTTATACTCTAACATTATAACTTACGTTCTCGCTTATACTACCTATCCCATGTCCCTTTATTATTGATATAAGTGACTGGGTACTACAATATCAATGCACCTTTTATGCGAACATATAATACAAACATGAAGGACTACGTTGATGTATGAGTCGACACACAGATGTCGTTATTTGTATCAGCATTATGATTGATGAACTCAAGGTAAACGCGCGCTTTTATGGCACGTGCAACAACATACCTTAAATATAATGTTAATACCTAAATCGATACGGCTACACCATATGAACAGGAATGCTTATGTCGATATATTAATCGACACACAAGTGTCGTGAGTTGTACCGACATTAATACCTATGAGATTTATGTAAACGTGCGCTTTTATGGCTCGTGCAACAATATACCTTATTGACAATAAGTCCATACCTATAATTGAATGGGCCAAAACAGAATCAAGAGTATCCAAACCTGGTTGGTCGTCGAATTACCCGTCCATACCGAGATACGTAGTGATTATGGACTGTATTATTCATATGAGACGTCTCAACACTCTGAGGATATGTGTGTTTTTGTACTTTTATGTTGGGTGCATCCTCCCTTTGAGGACATTGATATATATATTTTCTGTTTCTACGCAATATATGTCCTTCCTTATTGATTAACTGATAATCTCTAGGACCAGGTGTGTGTGTGTCAATTATAAGTCCCGGTTGCCAACTATCTGTATGGTTTTTATATCGAACATTATTACCTACTAGAATTCGAGGCAAAACACTACCTGCTCGGGCATCAAAGGACTGTTTTTGTGTACTCCTAATTCTTTTTATTTGATCTAATTTAGATTTTTGGACTTGTGGCATGAGAGTTACATCTCGGGTTGGTAAGCGAGTTCTCAATTTTCTGGACATTAACAATTGTGCGGGGGAGGCACCCACACCTGCCAATGTTGTGTTTCTGAATATGAGCATACCTAAATGTATGTCACCCCCGTCAAGTATGGCCTTCTTCATCATTAATTTAATTGTTTGCACATATCGCTCAACCTGCCCATTACTCTGTGCAAGCATCGGATTAGTGAAGACGGGGCTAAATCCATATCGAGCAGCAAAGTCCTTGTATGCCTTACTTGCGAATTGGGGACCATTGTCAGAAATGACATAATGTGGGATTCCAAACCGGGCAAATGTCTGTTTAAGGGCTAAATCCATATCGAGCAGCAAAGTCCTTGTATGCCTTACTTGCGAATTGGGGACCATTGTCAGAAATGACATAATGTGGGATTCCAAACCGGGCAAATGTCTGTTTAAGGGCATCAATAACTGCATTGCTTGATGTATGATGTAACTCAATGACATCAGGATATTTGGTATAATAGTCGATCAATAACAGATAATTCTTTCCATTAATATAAAATAAGTCAACCCCTATTTTATAAAAAGGGATGTCAATAATGTCATGCTGAATCAAAGGTTCCTTGTGTTGATTATTTCTAAAAATCCTGACAAATGGGACACCGAGAAACGATATCTTCTAGCTGTGCATTAATGCCGGGCCAGAAGACAGTGTCCCGAGCTAATTGCTTACATCGTACAATACCATAATGTGTTTCATGCAACTTCATTAATACATCAGACCGTAGGCAACTAGGAATGACAATCTGATCACCCTTTAAGATTAGACCATCGATATAGGTGAGTTCTTGTCTATACGTCCAGTATGGTTTTAAATCAGGCTGAACCTCATAGTGCCTCTGAGGCCACCCATTGCTAATGACAAGTAGTAAGTTCTGACAGATAATATCGGTATTTGTCGCACATCGGATACGATGCAACATATCATCCTCGACATTTATAACGGCTACAGATAAGTCTTGATCGAAGAGATCTTCTGGTTCAAGACTGGTGGTATGTGCCCTCGATAGGGTATCTGCAAAAAACAGGGTGGGGCCCTTAGCATATATCACTTGTAAATTATAGTTTTGCAAGCGCATACGCATGCGTTGCATACGCGCCGACAACTCATGTAAAGGTTTTAACATAATCGACACTAATGGTTTGTGGTCAGTTTGTACAATAATTTCATTACCAAATATATAATTGTGAAATTTCTTACAACCGAAACAGATAGCTAGAAGTTCTTTTTCGATGACTGCGTAACTGATCTGGGTTGAATCTAAAGCCTTAGATGCCATGGCCACAGGTTGTTCATTCTGTAATAATGTTGCACCTAACCCATACTTAGATGCGTCAACCTGTAAGACTATCTGTTCCAAACTGTTGAAAAACCTTAGAACTGGTGCACTCGTTAATAATACTTTTAATCTTCTGAAAGCTGTCTTTTGAGGATCATCCCAATGCCATGCTACTTCTTTTTGTAATACGGTTCTCAAAGGTTTAGTAATTTCTGCCATGTCGGGAATAAATTTTCCCACATATCCCATCATTCCTAACAACCGCTGGATGCCAGACTTATCTACTGGATCGGGCATGTCAAGGATAGCTTGTACCCGCTCCTTATTTGGTTGAAGACCCCCCCCAGAAATTAAATGACCCACATAATTGACACTTGTCTGACAAATTTTAGATTTCTTCGGATTTAATTTGAGGTTCATCTCCCTAGCACGAGACAGGACGGCCTGTAAACGAACATTATGTTCGTCGATCGAAATGCCATGAATAAGTATATCATCAGAGATGACATGAACGCCTGGTAGGTCTTGAAACATCTCGTTCATCTCCTGTATAAAGATATCCCCAGCCGTCTTAATGCCAAAGGGCAATCTGGTATATCTAAAACGGCCCCAGGGGGTGTTGAAAGTACAGAGTTTTGAACTGGCAGCATCCAATTGGATCTGCCAGTACCCGCTATTGGCATCTAGGACTGAAAAGAATTTCGCTCCATGTAATTGAGCCACCACTTCCTCCACAGTACGTATTGGATAAGGTCCACATAGGATAGCTTTATTAAGTTTCGTCGGGTCTAAACATACTCTTATTTTTCCTGGTTTTCTGACTACCGTAATAGAGCTGACCCACGGGGTAGGCTCTGTTTCTTTTACAATGACTCCCAAATCTAGCATCCTATTTAATTCTTTTCTTACTTCCTCAGTAACCGCCAAAGGTATCCTACGTGGGGGGTCAATTATCGGGGTAACATTATGATCAATGTGGATAACAGCATTTACTTTAATTAAACCCAATCCAGAAAATACGTCAGAATACTTATTTACCACGTCATCAGCTGCCTTTTTAGATACTTCAGTACCACATCCGATTTCGGCAATCCTTGTTAACAGTCCTAGGCTAACACACACCACTTTCCCCAGGATAGCGCTGCCCGCATCGGTGACTTGGAATATCAGAGAACGTCCTTTGACGTTCAGACACGTACCTCCCCGACAGGTTTGATGCGCTGGCCGTTTTTTGTCACAAGTCGACATTTCGACGACTTCAATTGTATATCATCGTTAGTCATGTTGTTGAATGTGTCCAAAGGCAGGATGTTCGCCTCTGATCCAGTATCCATCTTGAATGACACATCATACGATCCTATCCGTAATGTCGTGTACCAGAGATCATCACACTCAGTATCATCACAACACAAAGCGCCCACAAACAGGTCGTAGTCAGGGCAACCGTTACTAAGCGCATCTTCGGTCACTGGGTCAACCGTAATTTCATTTATTGCTGTATGTTTTGATTGCTGACGATCACGACAAACCTTGATGAAGTGCCCGATTTTTCCACATCCCGCACATTCTTTCCCTCGTGCAGGACAATTCCCTTGAGGGTGATTGTAACCACAATTCCTGCAGGAAAACTTGATGGAATCAGAGCGTCGATCTGGCGTTGTCAACGATTTTTTCCAATGCGGCCTACGCGTCACAGGACCCATTCGACGCTCATGGTTACTTGTGATACTGTCAACACATTCTTCACGCTTAAGTCCTCCGTTTGTCAGTTGAATAGCTTTGTTTTCACTTAGTCTGCACATTTGTATGCATCCTTCCAATGTCAAATCTGGAGTTTGGAGTAAACGATCACGCAGCAAGTTGTCTCTAACTCCACACACTATACGATCACGAAGCAACGAATCCTCGATGACGTCATAACGGCACCGAGTGATTCTAGATTTCAATTCATGAATGTACACATCCATAGTTTCCCCTGTCTGGTTGTACAAATTAAATTTATATCTGATCACCGTAATATTGCACTTGCCTTCACAATAAAGTTTGAATGCGTCGATTAGAGGGCCAATTTTATCCTTGTCAGTGTCTTCTATTTTCAAAGTTTGATGGATCTTTTGCGCCTCGCTGCCAGCTACATGCAAGAAGACGCAGCATTGCACTCTCTCTGATTTAGAAGCGGCACTCGATGGAGTCGCATATATCTGATTCGACGTGATCCAGGATCTCCAGTTGATATCCATATTATCCTCCAAATTCAGTGGGCCCGGTGGTCGCAATCCTGTCAAAGCCATGTTTAGGATTCCCTCTTAAACATCTGACACCATGTAAAGTATGTCTCGACACTGTGAGTTATGTGATGGAACTGTTTTAATCATCATAAGGTTCCCAGCATGCCCTAGGCCCGTTCCCCATGGCAACGCTCTATGCTACATGACAGGTACATAACAGATACACAAGTAGAGTTATTTGCTCATCTACATCATAGTATTTTAATACAGGTGCTGTTACTAACAGATTCTTAAGAGTGTTAAATGCATGTTCCTGTTCATGTTGCCAAAACCACACAATATTTTTAGCAAGGATTTGTCTTAACGGTTTGGAAATGTTTGACAGGTTTGGGATGAATTTTCCAACATACCCTACCATGCCCAAAAAACGCTGAACAGCAGCCTTGTCAGTTGGGGTGGGCATGTCGATAATAGCCCGGATGCGGTCCTCAGTGGGTTTTAATCCGGATTGGGTTAATGTGTGTCCTACATAGTTCACCTCGGTTTTGCAAATGACAGATTTCTTTGGGTTGAGGCGCAGGTTAGCCTCACGAGCCCGTTTAAACACATTTTCTAAATTGGTATTGTGTTCATCCTCAGTGCTGCCGTACACTAAAATATCGTCAGCGATCACATTAACTCCGGCCAAACCATGCAATATTTTGTTCATTTCCCCAATGAAAATGTCACCAGCTGTTTTTATACCGAATGGCAGCCTGGTATAACGGAAATGCCCCCATGGGGTATTAAAAGTACACAATTTTGAACTCCCATAATCTAACTCTATCTGCCAATATCCGCTATTTGCATCAATGACAGCAAAAAATTTAGCTTTGCTAGTCTTAGCTATTACCTCTTCAATGGTCCTGGTAGGATATGGGGTACTCAAAATGGCCTTATTAAGTTTGGTGGGGTCCAAACATACTCTAATCTTATTTGGCTTTTTTACAATTGTTATAGAATTTACCCATGGGGTTGGATCATTTTGCCGTACAATAACACCCATATCCAACATCCTATCTAATTCAGCCTGTACTTTGTCAACAATTGCATGGGGAACTCGCCATGGTGGGTCGATAACAGGGTCTATATGACTGTCGACATGAATTTTTGCATTGCTTTTGATCCTCCCTAGGCCTGTGAAAATGTCTGAATACTCCTTTACCAAACAGTCTGCAGCCTGTCCGATGTGTGTAGACTGTCTTGTTCCTATGGAGACCTCTCCAACCAGCTGCAGCAGTCTTAGTTGTACACACGCCTCCTTTCCCAGGATGGGTGTGCCGTTCGCCGTTACTTGAAATTTTAACGGCAGACCATCGATGTCGACCGTTACCTCCCCCATAGTACGAATTCGATCACCTGAGTACGTGATGAGACAACAACGTGAAGGATTTAATACGACGTTGTGTAGTGCATCGTAGATAGGACGAGGAATGATATTGGCTTGGGACCCAGTGTCCAGTTTGAAACGAACGGGAATGTTTTGTAATATGCAGTCCACGTACCACAAGCTGCTGCTGTTCGTCGTTTCGGCAGTTATTTCACCGATGAATAGGTTGTCCTCGTCTTCCCCCGCGGTATCATCTGCCACGCCCACTCATACATCCAGTTCATTCACTTGTGCACGATTCGGTCGACGGGATCGGCAGACTTTTTGGAAGTGTCCATACCTGCTACATTGCAGACATTGTTTATCTGCCGCCGGGCACGTTCCACTGCCATGCGTATACCCGCAACGGGTGCAGTTCGCACGAGGCAAAATGGCTCGCGTGCCTTGGTCTGGCCACCTGCGCACGCACGATGTCGTCGTATATTTCTTGGGAAGTGACGCGTAGTCCTCCTGTCTCCTGGTTACCGCGTCCATCTGTTCCTCTGTATTTATATGTTCGCTTGAGTTTAGTCTCACTTAATCTACACATATCAAAACAAGAGCTCAGTGTTAAGTTAGGAGTCTGTAGCAATTTATCGCGTAGTTTTGCATCCTTTACGCCGCACACCAACCTGTCGCATAGCAATGCGTCTTCCATCGCCACGTAATCACAGTACAACACCCTGTGCTTCAGCTCCCTAATATAAGTATTCATGGTTTCCGACGTCTGATTGAACGAGTTGAACTTGTAGCAAACGACTGTGATGTTGGTCTTGCCAACACAATAATCCTCGAATAGGCTGATGAGATGGTCTATCTTGTCTTTTTGTGCGTCTGGTATTTTAAAAGTGAGGTGTAGTTTCTGGGCCTCTTGTCCGGCGTCTTTATTTACTTCCAACCTATGACGTCATCCCCTCGAGTCACAAGCTATATGCACTGTACGTATACCTTACAGCTCAGATATAGGGTGCTCGCCTCAGGCTCTCCTAGCTCAACCACTGCCACGACGACTTCCCCTACAATTCGGGCCTCTGATTGTGGGCTACACCGCCCTGGATGTTGCTGTGGTCGACGGCCTCTGCGTCGCCTCCCTGGCGACTTGGAGGAACCGTCGCCGCTGGGCGGAGGCCTACATCAAGTTTGTGTCAGCCCACGACCTTGACCCCCTCACGCCCTCGGACTTTGACGTCGCCGCCCACGCCGCCTCCCTCTACGCCGGTGCCATGGCCCTCGCCTCGGTCAAGAATGCTCTCTCTGGCGCACGCTCCTGGGTCGAGGTGGGCGGTGGCGACACCTCGGGCTTCTGCTCCTTCCTCGCATGACAGTGTCTGTCTCAGTGGCAAACAGGCCTCAGCGCCCGTCGCGCGCCCCGACCCCCGCTCATGCCTGAGGACCTCGCAGCCGTGGCCGCTTACTTGGCTGCCGCTGGTGCCTTGGCCCTCCTCCTCGGGTGCTAAGGGCTGCTGAGGCAGTGCAGTCTCCTCTCCCCCAGCCCCGAGGGGTGGGGCGGCCTGCACACCATCACCCGCGCCAACATCGCGGTTGCACCGGGCAGCCACAATGGGCAGCCACACCAGGCGGCCGCACTGGGCGGCCACACCGGGCAGCCGCACCGGGCGGCTTTCGGGTGACCCTCCGGAGCTCCAAAACCATCTCGGACCCCTCTGGAACGGTCGCCCTCTTCATCCCGGCCTCCCCGCTCCCCTCGCTCTGCCCCATTGCCGCCTGGAACGCCTCGGTCGCCCTTGTCCCCACTGCGCCGGGCAATCCGGCTTTCATCATGTCCTCGGACCGGCTGCTGGACCCTCGGACCCTCACAGCCGTCCTCTGCTGTGCCCTCCGGGTCGTCTCTGTGTTGGCCCCGGAGACCTTCACCCTCCACAGCCTCTGGTGGGCCGCCGCCCAGACATGCCAGCGCGCCGGGGGACGCTCGCAGACATTATGGCACATGGCACCTGGACTTCTGGGGCGGTACATGTGTACCTCCCTCGACTCGCCCCTTCTGCTGCCCCTCGCACCCTCTCCTCCATTTTGGTGGAGGGCTCTTCCCCCTTGACTTTCTTTGATCTTACATTTCATTGCCCTTTGTATTCATTTATTGTTCTTGCTTATCTTCTTTGTCCTTATTATTGTACTTTATTCATATGCACTGCCTGTATTATTGCTTATCTTCTCACACTCTGAATAAAGTGCTCTTATTTCCACACCCACCTCCTCTACCTCTTTTGCTGCGTATCATGGTGCTAGAGCTTGCAAAAACAAATTTTCCATGTTTGCACTCAAAATATCTCAAAAGTTTACCATTTAAAATAAAAGTAACTTTGAACTAATGTAAAGTAGATAATAGTTATCGATCTAATATATTTATCTCAGAAAAAATACAGAACTTAAAAACCATCGGACTATGTAACTTTAAGGTTAAAGAAAAGCCAAAAGTAGTTTTGAATGAAAAAATATTTTCGTGGCGACGCGAGGCTTCAATGACAGCACATTACAGACATACCATCAATAAAGACTAGCGGACCTTCCAAAATAGTGGTATTGTCGTAAAGAATTGTTGACAACCCAAATTCCGAAGAAATTCAAACCCCCACAGAGTAAACAAATACAAGAAAAAATACTACCTACACAGCGCACCGAATGAGCATCAGCCCAGCAAGTTTCTACTAGTCAAATCAACACCGTGTGTTAACAATCGTCGTGGTCACCAGTTTGTAGAAACGACCCACTCGTCGTGGTCACCAGTTTGTAGAGTCTAATGCTTGGATCTCTGGCTGTGTACGTAGGCTATGAGGAAAAAAATACAGACAAAGAGAAAGGAAGAAAGTAAAGTGTAAGAGAAGAGAAGAGAGTCCAGCCCTCTGGTGTATTGCTTATATAGTTACATGGGTTCATTGTAGAGTGTCATCCCACTTTCTTCCCCCAATGGGACTTGAGCGTTATTGACCCTACAAATAGGGATCCAGCATTCCTAGTCTCCATCGAAACCAGTGGTCTGCCCACCACCAGTAGCTGTATGGCCTCATGGCCCCCATGGCTACCACCAACCTTGACCTTTTGAGTGTGATGACCCCAGCAGAAGGGCTAGGCCTTGAGTGCAATCACACCCAGACCTGCCAGCACCACTATGTCTATTTACATCCCAGGCACCAACAGGCACCAACAACCCATATATATATATATATATATATATATTTGGATGTCGGCGTCGATCGGCCTATTTCTAGTTTAGCATTGACAGAGGTGTTGCAAAGTCCTTAAATTTATCCTGAATGTAATGGTAGAGAAAATACAACAACCTTATTTGTTTCTAGGATAATTTAATATAAAACAAAGGAATGCATTACACTTTAAGAATTGTGACGCCGACATCTTAAATAAACCACCAATTGGCCCATTTTCGTGAGGCTGACTCATATATATATGTACATATATATATATATATATATATATATATATATATATATATATAGTTATACGAATCTTACCTGGGTACAGATGATGGATAACTGTGGGCTAGGGAGAAGGAAGCGGGTCTGGTTCAGGCAATCTTTACCTACTTATTCAGGATAAAAGTGATCTTTAATAATATGGATACTTCAATGTTTTCATCTTGGCACAAGCGAACGTGATAGTCATGGCAGGGTGTGGTGAGCGGGCCCTAGCCCACGACTATCCGAGGCTTGTACCTCGGGAAAACAACAGTTATCCATCATCTGTACCCAGGTAAAATTCGTATAACTATACTATTTTACCTCGGTACTACGCCTCAGGCTAGTCTATAGCCTAGGGAGACTTTTACGTAATATCATTTTTATCCTTAGTACATTTCAATTCATATTCATTTCAATTCAGTATACAATAGTATTTTACAAAAAGTATACTTTTAACTTTCTCACCTGTCTTGTTTAGTTGGTGAGCAAGCGTGTCGCTGCGCCGCTTGACTTTTCTAGTCGTTTGTTGTAATGTTTTGCAAACGATCTAGCAGTCTTCCAGCCTGCGTGTGCAAGGATTCTCTTGACGGAGATCCCTAGCAGTCGTGCCCCTGGTTGAATGGGAGGCGTATCAGCCCATATCCACTCCTGCTGCTTTCAGGACTTTAATGGTCCATCTTGCGAGTGTGTCTTTCGAGATGCCCTTATGTGGTTTAATAAAGCTTACCAAAAGCTGTCCTGACTTTCATGTCTTTTGTCTTGGATATATAAGCCCTTATGGCTGAGACTACACGCAATCGTCGATCCTCTGGGAAGCTATTTACATGCACCGTTGACAAAGGGTCTCCTGTGCGGTTTGATTTTAATAATTGTGTCAAATCAAATGTTGCTTCCTTTTTATCTATCTCCAATCCATCTAGACACAAGGGAATAATGGTCTGCCCTCTGTGACCTGTCACTAGCAGCAAAAGTACTGCTAACTTAAATCCTAGCTATTTAATGTCTAGATGATAATTGCTAGGCCAGGATTTAAATAACTTAAATACTACGGATACATCCAAAATCGACTATATTTGGGCTTTGGGAGGTTTCTTTCATACACCGATCCTAAGAACCAGTGTATAACCTGGTGTTTACCAACCGTTTGTCCATCTATTCTTGGTGAGACAATCGATAATGCACATCTTGCTGTGTTAATGGCCCCAAAACCTAATCCCTCATCTTCTAACATTCTTAGAAATCTAACTACTTGGGCTATAGTAGGGTTTAAAGGCTTATCATTCTTAATCAAACAATGAACACCCCATTTCCTTAAATAATTTGTATATAATTTTACTGTTCCTTTTCGCCATGCATGGGATACCAGCCTTTGTTGTGTAATCTTATCTAATCCAAATTGTTGTAAATGTGTATTTAAAAAAGGAATGCCAGGGGGGGTGTTGTCGACACGTCTCCGTGACTGGTCAGCGGACCCTGATGTTTTAGATTTCCGCGTGCTCTTGGGAATCTGAGGCAGTCTTTTGCTCCCAATGTCACTGCGGCTAGCCATGGCTGCGTGTCTCAATCGGGAACTATCAGAATCGTGTGTGCGCTGTCCATTCTGATTTTCGTGGCCACTCTGCTGATAATGCTGAATGGCGGGAAAACATAATAAAATGTGTTATCCCAAATCAAAGAAAATGCATCCACTTGCCAAGCATCAGGCTCTGGATGCCATAAAACATATTTGGATAATTTACTGTTGTTTCGTGGAACAAACAAGTCTACTTGTGGACGTCCCCATTTTTGACAAATTTGTTAAAAAATTGTTGTCGTCTAACGCCCATTCCAAATGATCATGAAATTTGTGACTTTTCGTGTCTGCCAATGTGTTCTGACCGCCTGGGATATGTGCTACTGTTAGCCATATGTCATTCTGTTGTGCCCAATTCCAAATTAGTTTTGCTAATCTATTACAGGGTTTGTACGATGTTACGAATGTAGGGCATGGCTGTTGTGTTATCAGTCAGAATTCTGATGTGATGTTTTGGTGTATGTACCAGGCTGTGTAAGCCTAAATAGACTGCTCTAAGTTCTAGAACAGTTTGTTTGTTTGTTGTAGTTTTACGTCCTAGCAACATCTAAGGTCATATCAGGACAGTTTTAGAACTTTAATGTGGTCTGAAATCTCATCATTTAGCCATCTGCCTCCTGTTGCCTGATGGTCCCTATGTGCTCCCCACCCTTCTAGTGACGCATCTGTCATAACTGCTGTGTTGGGTTCACCCATTTTAATCGGGTTTGGGGAAGAATGAATGTTCTGAAGCCACCAATTGATATCTGCTAGCCCTTCTGTTGAAATAGTCATCTTTCTTTCAAAATTAACTTTTGTGCGTACTTATGCCAATTTTCTTTATCTATCTCCAGTGATTTAATATGAGCTTTTCCGTATAGGATCGCTAGGGCATAAGCTATCATAACACCAATAAGTATTGCGGCTAGTTATTTCTAATAATTGATTAGCCGTATCAATAAATTTATCTAACTTCTGGTTCATTAGAGCTACTGTCATATTGTTTCTGTTTAATAAAAAAAAAAGACATCTTAATTCTCTTGTGGGCATGAGAACTGACTTCTTATCATGGATATAAAATCCTAATTTGGTGAAAGTCTGATAAAGATCATTTACCGCTTCCTCACAATGTGTTTTCGATTGTGCCACTATAAATCAGTCATCAATATATGGAAACATTACATGTCCTTTCTTTGCCATTAAGGAAAATATTGCTTTAAGCAATTTTGTAAACAAGCGAGGAGCACAAGCTAAACCATTCAGCATACAGGTGAATTCATAAAGTTTGTCATTCCAAATAAATCTTAAGAATTCCCTATCCAATCTATAAATTGCAATTGTGTAGTAGGCATCTTTAAGGTCTACACTGGCTAACCAGGAATTCTTTGTTATTAAATCTCTGGCTGTTTCGAGAGAACATTTTAAAATTTGTTACTCTCGTTTTCATCAAAACGAAATGGAAAAGGAATTGTTTCCTGAAAAGGTGTTGCGTAAAGGGAATGCGTATTCCTTGCGGCATTCTCAGAATAGTCAAATTATCCGTAATTTGCCACTCCTCTCAACAATTAGTTATATTTCCTGTCTGGAAAAAGCTGTTTCCGTGGCCACCTGAGTTTGCATTGCAACCTCTACTTGTTCTCTTCTGAGATCTAGCCGGGAGCATCTGCACCAGCTTCATGAGCCGCTCCTCCAGCCCAGCAGGGCCAGCGTCTGGCCTGATTTCCTCCCCCGACACCGGGTGTACCGTGGAGGCTTGAACTGTCACCCCCAGTATCGAGTCCTTATCATCAGATATGGGAGCCTCGGGCTTACTGCACTTTGTAGCCATACTACGCCTCAGGTCAGAAACCTGTAACGATCAAATGAAAGTTAGAGTGTGATCAATCAACTGTTTGTTTGTTTGTTGTTTTACGTCTGAGAAACATCTAAGGTCATATCAGGACGGGTACCGATTTGTGACAGTGCACACTCATGGCAACTTTCTAGTGCTGCCCCACTGGAAAACCAGGCCCCCAGCACCATGACCTGATATCCCACTTCCGTCTGGTCTCAACCAAATGTCACAACAGGTTAAGAAACCTCAGTTTGTGCATTCACTGATGTTGGAGAACGTATTTACACCGTTCCAACACAGGCGTGAGAAAAAAATTTCTCTTGTGAGTGTCATGGGTTATAGTTCAAAACCAAAACCAAATGAGGGGTAGGGACCAGTGTATCGGTAGCCTATCACACTCTCCATCCCATACACTTCTCCCACCTGTGGCTAATTATTCCAATAAGTTGGAGAAAATGCTACGAAATTCGGAGGTATGCCTAGTAACACAATGTGGGGAATCTTCTCAGAAACCCTGGAACAATTCCCAACAAGGTGTGGCTCCAATCCCACCTCTCTCCATTCGACAATGGGCGGCAATTTACTGGTGTTGGAGAACGTATTTACACTATTCCAACACAGGCGTGTAAGCTATTGTGTAATGTCGTAGGTGAACGGTATGGAAACCAAAAACCAAACGAGGGGTAGGGACCAGTGTATCGGTAGCCTCCCAAACTCTCTGTTCCGTACACTTCTCCTCCCTGCGGCTACTGAGCCAGCAAGTTGGAGAAAATGCTACGAAACTTGGAGGTATGCTTAAAAAAGGGTGGGGAGTCCATAAAAGAAACCCAGGATTAATTTCCAACGAGAGTCCATAAAAGAAACCGAGGAAAAATCCCAACGAGATGTGGCTCCAGCCAACATGGCTTTCTGTTCGGCAACGGGCAGCTTGTAGAACACTTAAAACACATGTCAATACATTGCTTAACTTCGGTAAATAATAATTTAATCCGTGAATAAATGAAATTCACACCGAAATTTCTCAAAACGTTAACCAAGACCAAATTACAGTCAAACCCCAAAATAACAAATTTCTGTATTCTTGGGTTCTAAATATTATTAAATACAATTAAATTTCAACTGTTGACGAGGCTCTCGTTGCTTTACTTCTGTTAATCGACAATCCGGCTTCCGAAAACCCCTTACGGGCCTCGCTCCATAGCCAACCGTCAACAGCGAAGTAGGTCACCATGCTAGTAGGTTAGTACTGCGAGAGCGTAAAATCACCCCTTCGAGTGACCTCAAAACGTTAACAAAGATGAAATACGGTAAAACAAAACCCCAAAATAATACATTCCTGTATTTTTGGGTTCTAAATATTATTAAATTTCAATGACTGACGAGGCTCTCATTACCTTACTTCGGTTATTCGACAAAACCGGTTCCGAAAACCCCTTATGGGCCTCGCTCCATAGCCGACCGTCAACAAGGAAATAGGTCAGCAAGTTAGTACTGCGGGAGCTTAATATCACTCAGTCGAGTCACCTTTATATCGTTAAAACTACCAAAATAATGGTAACTACACAATAATATATATCCTCCTGTATTCTTGGGTCATAAACTCACATTAATATGAAACCAAAAGTGTCATTATCCTATTAATAACACCAAATTTTAAGCAAAAACTAAACTTGAACCACACAACATGTGATGCTGTGCTTGGATTTATGCTAATTGCCTGAACCGGACGTGCTTCCTTCTCCCTAGGCTATAGACTAGCCTGAGGCTTAGTACCGAGGTAAAATATATATATATATATAATATACATGCACCTGGTCACGTACACCGATCAGTAATAGAACATTTGCATTCCCCCCTTGCCGAATATCAGAATATTTTACACAAAGTAGCGGCTAGCCTTCATGGCCTGATTACCATCATAATATAAAATTCTGTATTTACATGAAACGGAATATGGATTATTATGGCCCACCATATCACATATAACGCACCCTAGCACGACTGCGCACCATTATTGGAAAAGAAGTAAAACAACAACAAATGACAAGAGCTCGACTGAAGTGACATCCAACAGCCGCTGGCCTCTCGAGGCCGCTTTCTTCCTATAATAATCCATATTCTGCTGCATGTTAATAGCAGAATTGTATTTTATCGGAGATTGCTCTCATTTCACATAGTGGGTCTTCCTCCAAAGAGTCTTTCAAATACCCGTGACATTGACTCCGACATCAGAGTTACTACTAGACAAGGTTGATCAGGTTATGCTGCCCTCTTATCTAGTGGGGACAGGCGAAGTGGGTCGGATGTTTATATGCCTCTTTACGACACACACGACAGCGTTGTGAAACTGATTTAAGACGCAAAGTTACCATTAAGTGCTAATCCATGATTATTAATGGTTTTCAGAGTGGTACTTTCACTCAAACTGTGGAGCTGCGAATAAACCTAGTACGCATATAACCCACATGAAGCCAATATGTTGCCGTAACTAAAGCCGTGTTCACACGGGGCAGTTAATTTGAATCATAAAAATTGACTTGTATAGTTCGGGTTACATTTCGTGTGTGAACGCGAGGCTAAGTCGGGTTAGGGCTGATTCGATGCATATTATTCGGATTTTATAAACCACTTGTGTAGGTCGTTTATATGAACCAAATTTTATGATTCGACTTATATCACCCGTGTGAACGCAACCGACTTACTTGAGGCGGATTAAGCACATCACACTATATAATATAATTTGGTCTATGAACCTGCTAGAGGTGCACATATATTTTTTTCATGATTTATTTTAAGGTTTTCACTGCCCAGCAGAAGTTTTGACCGTTCCAAACCAATACGATTCAGTCCATACATATCTAGGTCGAACCCACACTCTCTTGTGCCGACGTCGACTAACCGAAACTGGCGCTGGTTAGTATCGACTTGCTCATGCGCTGATATCGATTTCCAGCCCAAGTACTGCCCGTGTGGATGCGACACTAGTTCGGTTCATATTATCCGCCTTGTATAGAGCGGCGTAAACTTTTCCCGTGTGAACACGGCTTAAGATAACTAATGCATTATTATCTGACAGACTGTGCATGACCTTAAATCACCTAAACGAAACGATAACACATTTGGTTGAGATATTGGGAGATACTTGCCACGAAGCTCACGGGCATAAACAAAACAAAATATCTATATTTATACAATTTTACTTGTATTATCTATTTAGTCTGGAAATATTAGTGTACTAATGTTACCAGGGGCGGATCCAGGGGGCGGACTTACCGGTGTGGTGGTTTCAGCGTGTTCCCATGCTCAGCCGTGTCCCTCGCTTCTGCGCATGCGTCAGAATCTAGTAAACATGGCCGTAATCGATTAACACGAACCGGGCGACTCGGGTCATCCGAATTTCAAATAGAACACGCGAGTGGAGTCGACAAATACACGTCCCGTGTGCAAAAAAAGAATAACTTAGATTAATGAAATGGAAATATAGGTAAACTGGGCCATGATACAATACTTTAAATCCTATTTTGCTGTACTTTTATCGGTTATTAAAAAAAAAAGAACAAACTGTCCACCCGAGCGTATTCGATTATTCAACCCGAGTTTGTAGGATGTGCGCATGCGCCAATAAGTGGCTGGGGTGACCCGAGTTGATGCGAAATCCACGCATGCGCAGAAGCAACGGGACACGTCTGAGCACGGGAACACGCTGAAACCACCACACCGGGACGTGAGTGAACGTGCCAAACAGTGAACGTGGCAGTGTCCTCTCCCTCGGGCAAAAGTTTTTAGAAAACAGACATCCAAAATGAAGGGCTTTCATGGCACCTGAGAGAAATGCTTGAGGTATACCTGGTGTCTGAATGTTGTCAAGTTTTAGCTCTACTGGAACTCAAGCTAACAAGGACAGTAATTTATGCATGTCAACAGATATTGAGGATTTGCTTGTGACGTAGGCATCACACTACTCCTGCTTCATGGTTGGATAGAAGCAGTTCCTTCTACTATCAAGTGTGTGTGTTAAGTTATTGCGAATGTAACTAAAACAAAAAGCACAAATCTATTCCCTGCTACGATCTAATTCTGTTATTTAAAACCATGAATATTCACTCTGGGGTTGAAATAGTGTTATTTAGGAGCATAGCTTACTCAATAAGTGAAATTCAGCTCAAATTAAACCCAAAATCCAAGCGATATTAAGGCGTAGGTGGTGTCGTTTTAGAGATATTTCACTTTTTCTGTATTGTCTGTATGAAGACTGCTCACGGCCATTGACAATGCCTTGAGTTTGACGGTACGTGCAGTGCAAAACGTTAGTTTTATTCAAAAATAATAGAATTCAAGAACCCTAACCTTATAAATTTAATATAGTCTTTATGGTAAAGATGTTTTCTATATGTGTACCAAACGATTTGTTTCTAGATGGTGTAATTTGGGAGATATTTGACTTCTTCTGTATGAAGATTTGCTCACGGCAGTTAACAATGCACTTGAATGGAAGTGTCCCTGTCAAACTGGTGTCCCTCGGAATCCGCATCACCGCCGCCGCATCGGCGGCATTAGCAGCGTTATTGCCATTGTCACTGTATTTTCACTCGGATTTGGGGTTTAATTTTACGAGAATTTCATTTATTGAGCAAGTTATGCTTCTAAATAACATTATTTCAACCCTCCAGTGAATTTTCATGGTTCTAAATAACAGAATTAGATCGTAGTAGTGACTATTCACACACACTTGATACTAAAGGGAACTGCTTCTATCCAACCATGATGGCCAACTAGGCACTAGTCGCGTGGTGCTAATCATTTGACGCAAATCCTCAATACCTTAATAATTTTGTGGTTAGTGTGCTGGACTCGAATGCCGGTGGGTTGCAACCCTGGTATGTGCTCTAATTTACCGGACCTACCCGCAATGTAGACAAACTGGGTTATCAAAGGCATTTCCATCTCATACTATGTCTGTGTGGTGTGGGATTCAAAAAGAAGCCTTGCTGTCTTCTGACAGGGTGGGTTTCCTTATGTCTCTTATATAGCCATAAATGAGCTGAAGGGATGTAAAACCCAAATCAGGCAACCGACTACCGATAGTTATATAAAGTAATATTTCACAAAATATTAAAACAATATGGTACGTTTGTAACACATTTATTAATAATATCAAATAAATGGTGCCATCTTAGATGTGCACTCCATATAAAACAAAACATGCTGTATTTGTGAATAAAATGCAACACAATAATTCAGTAAAGAAATGTAAATATATAGCTAATTCCTTAACATTAAAATTAGACACGGCATAAGATAAATGCTAGCTATAAGAAATTGATGCAAATCTATTGATAGCTGTACCTTATGGCTTATGCAGCTTAGATGCTTTGCATAATGTCGGGAAGAACCATTCTACTTGGATGGCATAGATCTGCAGAACTCGGCAACAGTTGCTCTGGCTGTCGACACGAATGTTTCTGTGTACGTACAACAACGCTAGTCCATTCAGCCGATCAGTTCACATGGTGGATCTGAAATATGTCTTTAGCAGTCTGAGCACACTGTTGCTGCGTTCACATTCGCAGCTTGTGATATGGTATGTTGCACATCGCATGAGGACTGATTTTATGTTTGGAAAGTATGTGGCATCACAAGCTGCCAGTGTGCCTCTGATGGATTCTGGTTTTGACTGGTTGCCCTGCCAATGTTTGTTTGTTGTTTTTTACGTCCTAGCAACATCTATTGTCATATCAGGACGGGCACCAAATTGTGACAGTGCACGCTCATGGCGACTTTATAGTGCTGCCCCACTGGGAGACCAGGCCGCCAGCACCATGACCTGATACCCCACTCAGTCACATTGGTCGTAATGTTCACATTGCGTTTGATGCGAGGGAAGGAAGAGACCCTCCCCCCGCCTCGCCGCCGTCGCGCAGCTTTCCCACCTCCCTTGTCATCCGCCCCTCAGCTTTCTCTCACCCCTGCCGCCCTGCACACCTGCCGCCCTGCCCGCCGCTTTCTCACCTCCCCCTCGCCTTTCAGCTCCCTCCCTTATAAGGCCGCCCGCCGGCCTCCCTCAGGCACTCGCCCTCCAGCCGTCATCCCTGCAGCATCGCTTTCTTCTATTTGGCCTTCACCTCGGACCGCTCCCTCACCTCGGACCCCTCCAGCACCGTAGGACCATCCTCATCATGCCCGGAAACGGCAAAGGCAAGGGACGGAAGGGAGCTCGGACGACCGCCGCGGCCACGCCTGGACCCTCCTCGGGCACGCCGGGAGGTGCCTCGCCGAGCTCGGCCCCCGGGCTCCCCTCCGGCATCTGGGGACCGGCCCTCGGGCAGCGAGGCCGCCATCCTCGAGGCGCTCCAGCAGATCACGGGCCGCCTCGACGCCCAGGAGTGCGGGGCCGCCCGCGAGCCCGAGGAGACCCCCCCAGCACCTCGGGCACACGTCGTCGGGGGGGCGCACCCTCCGGCGCCACCTCAAGCACCACTCCCGGGGGCACTGCACCCGCAGTACGAGCGATACAGCCGCTTTGCTGCACCGCCGTCGGCCCCTCCGCCCCCGGTCTACCTCCAGGATGCCGTCGTCCATACCCCGGCATCCGCGGCCGACGCCGTACGAGAGATCCTGGCGTCGGCCGAGGCGCAGCACACCGGGAGACGCAAAGGTATCTCCCCCGACTACCTTTTCCCCTCTGACCTCGTTGAGAGGGGACCGGAACACAAGTCAGTGAAAAGGGGGGAAGCCACCAAGGACGAGTACAGCCTCGCCCTCACCACCCTCGTCAGCCACCCGAGCTTCCCCGCACACTCCATCCCGGGCCTACATCACCACACCCTCACCGTGCTCAGGGACAACCTGGTCTACCCATGGCCTACCGTCCGCCGCTACTCCGAGACGATCTTCACGTGGATCGCGGACGTTAGGCTCCCCCACGGATGGCACGACCCGGTGGCCCTGAACCTGGTGAGGGTGGAGTCCCTCACCATGCCCGCCCACCAAGCCGCCCCCACAGCCCGAGCCACAGACCCAGCCAGACCCCGGCCCCAGCCCCGCGCCCAAGCCGACAGCCGGGTCCCCTACAGTAGGGAACTCCACCAGGCCCCCTGCACTGCCTGGAACCGCAACCCCGCCTGATGCGATCAAGCCGCATCCGGAGAGGCCCACGGACAGGCAGGGGCCAGGCAGCGGCACACGTGCGCGTACTGCGCCAACATACGGAAGGTGCTCACAATGCACAGTGAGGCCGTATGTATGGCGAAATGCGCACGTGAGCGCGCGACCCCCGCCACCTCGGCGGATTTTTAGCCCGCCGGTGCCCCCCGGCCGGCCGGGAGGCCCTTAACCGGCCTACACACCTCGTCAAAACAGCCGACACCCTCACCACTACCACCGACGCCCCTAACGACTCCTGCCCAGACACCCCCCCAGACAACGCCTCCGGCCCCCAGCCGGACGCCCACCGGACCGCCCGGAGCACCATCGGCTCCCCAGAGGCGCGGCTCGACCACAAGCCCGGTGCTGACCAGCACAGCGCCACCACCACAGCCGGGGACCACCGCCCCGCCCTCAAGGTTCCCAAAGCCTCCCTCGACCACTCGACCTCCCACACCACCGACCCCGACCTCCACCTCACCCCCGGCGATACCGCCTTCCTCTGCCCCCCCGACCCTCCCCCTTCCCCCCTCCCAACCCCGCAGGACTTCGCTGCCCCCCTCTCCCGCCCCCGCCGCACCTCTTCCCCCTCCCCACCCAACCCTCCCCCTGCCACGGCCGACACCCTCGACAAGCCCACCGTCGACGTCCTCGACCCCCACATACAGGACACCCCCCCGCCCACTACCGCCCCACCATTCTCTCTACCTGGCCCCACACCTCCGGCGAGGCGTGGGCGCGGTACCCCACCTTCACCCACACCTACACCACCCTCCGGGAAGCGGGCCTACCTAATTTTTTGGCCGCCCGCATCCCCCTCCCGTCAGGCCTCAACATATACGCCTGGCGCGCCCGCCTCCGGGATTACCCCGACCCTGCCATCCTCGACTTTCTCGAGTTCGGCTTTCCGTCTAACTACTCCGCATCTACCCCTCCCCGCCCCACTTTCTCTAACCACCGCGAACCCCCCGAGAACCTTCCCCACCTCAGGGAATTCATCGACACGGAGCTCGCCCTCGGCGCCCTCATTGGCCCCTTTTCCGTCCCCCCCTTCACCCCCTGGTCCCAGGTCTCCCCCATGATGACCCGCCCCAAGTCCGACTCGGGAAAGAGGCGGGTCATCGTGGACCTCTCCTACCCTCCGGGAGCTAGCGTAAACTCGGGCATCCCCCGATGCGAATTCCTGCGGTAGACCCACTCCTACACCCTCCCCTGCGTCGCAGACGTGGGCCGCCGCCTCATCCACGAAGGCACCGGGGCCTACGTCTGGTCGGCCGACATCTCCCGCGCCTACCGCCAGCTCCGTGCCGACCCCCTCTCATGCCCCCTCTACGGTATCTGCCTCGACCTCGCCCTCCCCTTTGGCTGCCGCTCCTCGGGTGCGGCGTGCGTGCGGATCACCGCGGTGGTGGCCTGGATCATCCGGCGTGAGGGCTTCCACGCCCTCGTCTACGTCGACGACTTCATCGGGTGCGAGGGCTCCTACCTGAGGGCCTGTCAGGCGTTTGACGCCTTCCTCGCCCTCACCGCAGCCCTCGGCCTCGACGTGGCACCCGGAAAGTGTCATCCCCTCGCTGTCCGCCTCACCTGGCTCGGGTTTGCCCTCGACAGCGAGGCGATGACCATCCGCATCGCCCCCGAGAAGATCCAGGCCCTCGTCGCAGACTGCGAGGCCCGCATCGCCTGCCCGCCCTCGGGAAGCGCGAGCTCCAGAGTATCTTGGGCCGCCTCAACCACGTCAGCAGCTGCGTGCTCCCCGCCCGCCTCGGGGCGCTCCGCAGCTGCTTCGGAGCCGCCTCTCTCACCCTCACTGGCGACGCCCTCCGGGATCTGAGGTGGTTCGCCACCTACGGCCGTGTGTCCAACGGCCTCTACCTCCTCCGGGCCCCGGAGGGCCGCCGCCTCGTGATTGAGTGCGACTCCTGCCTGACTGGTGGGGGGGCATACTCAAGCTCAAGTTTCTACGTCCGAGGGTACTCTCCGGGTTTCCGGGCGCGCTTCCCGTCCATCCACGAGCTGGAGGCGGTAAACCTCGTCATCGCCCTCCACTGCCTCCCCATGGACGACGTCGCGGGGGCGACGGTGGTTGT
Source organism: Branchipolynoe longqiensis (assembly GCA_030323885.1). NCBI lineage: Eukaryota > Metazoa > Annelida > Polychaeta > Phyllodocida > Polynoidae > Branchipolynoe > Branchipolynoe longqiensis. The sequence continues at coordinate 7,482,573 of CM059187.1, forward strand.
CAATACAGACAACATGGCCTCCACCGTCGCCCTCGAGTCGGGCCGTGCCCGCGACCCCACCCTCGGGACCTGCGTGAGGGAGCTCTGGCTGATGGCAGCCACAGGCTCCTTCCACCTCAATGTGACACACAAGCCCGGGGCGGTCCTCGTCCTCGCCGACGCCCTCAGCCGGGCACACCTCACCGGGCCCTGGGCCGAAATGGCGCGGAGCGAGGTGGACCGCCTCGGGCTGAAACCGGTTCACGCCTCTCACGATGATTTCCCCTTCTACCCCGGCCTCTAGGTTTCACCTTCGCCGAGGTGGCTGACGTCGACCGCCTACGCCTCGCCGCGCTCGCCCCGGCGACCTGGAGGAACCGCCGCCGGCAGGCCGAGGACTTCGTCAGCTACTTAGTCGCCTGAGGCGTGGACCCCCTCGCGCCGTCGGCCTTCGACGTCGCAGCCTACGCCGCCTCCGTCTTCGCCTGTGCCCTCGCGCCGGCCTCCATCAAGAACGCGCTGTCCGGCGCGCGCTCTCGGGTGGAGGGGGCGGGGGGCCTCACCTCGGGCTTCGACTCGCGCCTAGCCAAGGACGTCTGCAGGGGGGGAGAGCGCGCCTCCTCGCACGTGGTGCGCCAGGCCCCTCCCCTCACCGCGCAGCAGCTCTCGCTCACCGTCGCCCACCTCAGGCGAGTGGGCCCCGCCTCACTCGTGCCTCTGGCCGCCCTCCTCCTCGGGTACCTCGGGATGCTCCGCCAGTCCAAACTTCTGGCCCCGAGCCCCGAGGGTTGGGGCGGCACCCACACCATCACCCGAGCCGACACCCGCCCCGCGCCCGGGGGCCTACGGATCCTGATCAGGACGTCCAAGACCATCTCCGGCCCCTCGGGTGCGGTCGCCCTCTTCATGCCAGCCACCCTCGGTTCCAGCCTCTGCCCCGTCGCAGCCTGGCACCGTGCCGTCGCCCAGTGCCCGGCGCCCCCGGAGGCTCCGGCCTTCATGATGCCCACCGGCCGGCCCCTCGACCCGCGCTCCCTCACCGCACTCCTGAGGGGCGCCCTCCAGGCCCAAGGCGTGCCCAACTACCAGACCTTCACCCTCCACAGCCCCCGGCGAGGCGCCGCCCAAGCCTGCCACCATGCTGGGGTGCCTCTGGCCGACATCATGGCTCAAGACCTGGACCTCAGAGGCGGTCCACGCATACGTGCCCCGCCTCGCACCCTCGGGCGCGCCTCGAGCCCTCTCCTCCGTTTTGGTGGAGGGCTCCTCGGCGCCCCTCCCCTGAACTATATGCTCCCTCGAGCTCTTCCTCCCTAGCATAAGTTATACGGTTCGCTCCTTCTGAGCTCCTTTTGTACTCTTCACTGTATTGCTGTTTACCCTGCTCCTTCTGAGCTGCATCTTGTACCTTCCTGTATAGCTTGTTGTTGTGAGGCGTCCCAATAAACGCCTCTCTTTTCTCCACCCCTGCCTTGCCTTCTTCCTTTTCGCGCATCGGTCGTAATGTTTGCATTGCGTTTGATGCGAGGGAAGGAAGAGACCCTCCCACGCCTCGCCGCCGTCGCGCAGCTTTCCCACCTGCCCTGTCATCCGCCCCTCAGCTTTCTCTCACCCCTGCCGCCCTGCACACCTGCCACCCTGCCCGCCGCTTTCTCACCTCCCGTTCGCGTTTCAGCTCCCTCCCTTATAAGGCCGCCCGCCGGCCTCCCTCAGGCACTCGCCCTCCAGCCGTCATCCCTGCAGCATCGCTTTCTTCTCCACCCACCCACCCAACTCTCTCTTACCCTCTCCTTACTTTCTCCTCCGTTGGTGGAGGGCTCCTCGGCGCCCCTCCCCTGAACTATATGCTCCCTCGAGCTCTTCCTCCCTAGCATAAGTTATACGGTTCGCTCCTTCTGAGCTCCTTTTGTACTCTTCACTGTATTGCTGTTTACCCTGCTCCTTCTGAGCTGCATCTTGTACCTTCCTGTATAGCTTGTTGTTGTGAGGCGTCCCAATAAACGCCTCTATTTTCTCCACCCCTGCCTTGCCTTCTTCCTTTTCGCGCATCAAGGCCCATTTATACTTTTGACGGCGTGTGACGCCATCAACTTGACGCCGGTATTGCAGTTTCCGCGGTACGCCAGTTTGCGAGGTACACATCGCTTCTGCGCATGCGTAAAAATTGAACAGCATCGTCACCAACCTTATGAATTTAATCTGTTTGTTGAATATGTTTTCTGTATGTGTGCCAAGCGGTTTGTTTCTAGGTGGTGTAATTTGAAAGATATTTGACTTTTTCTGTATGAAGATTGCTCACGCCATTGACAATGCATTTGAATGGATGTGTACCTCGCAAACTGGCGTAGCGCGGAAACTGCAACACCGGAAAACGTTGGGGAGTGTGCGACGTGTGGAAGCGCTGACCTTGAAAGTTTGAGATAAGCTGTATTCACACGGGCGAGTTAAAACGCCTCAGGTAAAACCAGTTGCCTAGATCGATATACATTTGCCGTGTGAATGCGACCTGAGGCGTTTTATGCCTGAATCTATTTACATGAATCGTTTACTGTAAAATGCTTCGTCAGGTGGTCTACAGGAAACGATCTACCCTGAATCGTTTTATCTTGTCCGTGTGAACGCAACTGTTTTATATGAAGCGATTTATGACGTCACACGCATGCGCAGTTGAGGGAAACGGGGTTTTTTTTTGGTCACTCGCGCGCACGCCACCAGTTGTTGTTAAGTCGTTGACATAAACAGAGCTAAAGAAACCGATCGAAACGCCCAGTTAAGAAGGATCTGCTTCCCAATGCCCTGCACTGAGGTCAGTCGTCGCGACAATTGGGAGGACAAGGAGGTGAGAGTGCTGTTGAGTTTATGGTCGGATGACGAGGTCCAGCGTGAGCTGGAATCATCCGGCAGAAACATCGCCATTTACCGGAGAATGGAGACACGTCTGAACCGGCTATGTGGACACGGTCGACCCGAAAGAAACGCCGTCGCGTGTCGCACCAAAATCAAAAGTCTCTGCCACACGTACAAAAAGTGCCGGGACAACAACAAGTAAGTAATTGTGCTGTATTATGAAAGCAAAATCGCATGTCTGTACGTACATTGTGCAACGCTAAATAAATTATATGGGGACAATTGTCCAAAATGCATCGTGGCGGCACTTGTAGTAGATGGATTAAGGGCAGAGGCTCTGTAATCACCGGCAAAAAAATGACACTGCATACCTAAATGCTCTGAGGGATACTGCTATAGGCTGACAGTGGGTGAATTTTGGCGTAAACCAGTAGCTGCCGGCTCGCGAAAGCTGTACCAAATCTGATAAGGCCCTGATAAGACGACATATGTAAAGATTAATTTTGCTTTGTCATTTCATACTTCAACAAGGGGGCCCGAATAGTGACGAATAACAAAAGTCATATTACTTAATTACACAACGCATCTGCATGTGATCGTCTTTATTAATTTCCCAATATACTTCCAGGCCGACAACATATGTGAACATAACAGTTGGTTATAGGTTTTGCAAATATGAATAACAAACACCCCTGTATTTACGGTTTGCCATTTTAATGTAGCCATTTAATTAATCGTCCAATTGTTTTTCAGTTGCAGTGGCCGTGCCCCCGTGAAGTTCCGCTACAACGATGAGCTGGACGCTATCCTGGGCACGAGGCCCACAAGTGAGTCGCTCACGTATATCGACACCGATGCGCCCTCGGTGGCAGGAGGTAAGGTCAACCGTCATGCACGATCATTAAAGCTGCTTAGTGCGATGAAATATGAAATAAGAAATGTTCACAAGCAAACCATTTATATAGATTTGATTCGACATATCTAACTTAAATACAGAAACACTTATTACGCATTTGTTTCTGCGTAGAATGCAATACTAAGTCAATTTAACAGAAACTGTTATTCCAGATGTATAAAGCCATGTTCACAGGTGCAGAGTTAAAGGATTTTAGTTAAACCAGTTTAACTAATCCACCTCACAAATTGGTTTACATGAAGCGAACTAGTTGATCCGACTTTGTGCTAAACACATACGTTGTAACCCGGATTAGTTAAAACGGTGCCGCTAAATCGATGTAACGTGTACATGTGAACGGGGCTTATATGGTGTCAGAGTTTTGGCAAGGTTGGCCAATCTAATTTTCCATGTTTGCGCTCAAGATATCTAAAAAGTTTACCATTTAAAATAAAAGTAACTTGCAACAAATGTCAAGTAGATACTGGTGATCGATCTAATATATTTATCTCTGAAAAAATACTCACATTCAAAACCAGCGGACTATGCAACTTTTAGCTGGGTTTTTAAATCATAGGCATCAACAAGATGTATATATAAGGCACTAAGCCCATACCTATAATTCACACAACACTCAAATCACCTTAAAATAATACAACCGTTTTAGAGGAAGCGACCTATTTGCTTATGTTTACCGCAACGTTGAAAGTAACCTTTGCCACATGGCTAGTTTACCCAACATTAAACATTACTGATGACCTCTTTCCTGAATGTAGGTCATGAAACGTCTTACTTTAAGCGAACTATTTGAATCGCTTTAGCGCTAACTTACAACATACATTTGCGCCATGGATCATGTACAGTCAACATAACAAATTATGTTACTTTTTGTCCCCAGATGAGCCCGCCGAGCAGCTGGTGGTGGGTGCAGAGGAGGAGGTAGAACACGACGTGCCGGTGGACGTAGAGGTGGAGGTGGACAGCGAACAGGCCACCCAGTCCCAGGCTCCCCAGGCTCCACCAACTGAGCCGACTCCAGGAGGCAGCAACCAGGCCCCTGAACCAAGACCCACAAGTAAGGATGTGTTCATAAAATGTACCACACCGGCGAGAAATAAACTATTTTGTATCCCTTGAACTCTATCGCAATTTTTGTTTTACCCTGTCACCCCGCTAAGCCGGTTTAAAAAATGTGGCATCCAATGCCAAGGGTAATGAAAAGCAGTGGTGTAATAGTAACAAACCTGACTCGGCCTAACTTGTCGACCTCACGGATCGTGTTACATAAAGCGAACTAGTTGAAGCGTTTTTGGCCGTACCCGACCACACAGTTATGGGTTTTCTGTACTGCTATGGCCACGAGTGGTTTAGATTTACCACAAGTCACTCGGCGTAATTAAGGTACCTCCGAAAGCGTTTTATGTCCAGCGAGCTAGTTGACGCTGTTTGGGGGTTAAGGGAACCAAATCCTTTTTGGTTTGCCATCACTGATGTCCACAAGTGGTGTATGCGTAAAAACTTGAGTGGCGCTAACTAATGTAGCTTACGGACCCTTCTACATGGACCGACTTGCAAGCCGTGTTCACACGTACACAGTTAAAGCATTTTAGTTAAACCAGTTTCACTAATCCACCTCACACACTGCTTTACATGAAGCGAACTAGTTGAGTCGACTGTGTGGTAAACACATACTTTTAGACGGTTTAGTTAAAACGCTTCACCTAAAGGGGCCTATATAGGCTACTGGATTCTGTTTGTAATTGAAACGCACTTTGGTTTTTTTCCAGCGCTCCGAAAGAGAAAGTGGCGAGGAGCTAGCCGCACCGAAAAGTTCATGGACGGCCTCATGGAAAAGTTTGTAGCGGGACAGAAGGAGGCAGCGGCCACCTTCCAGGAGGGGGAGGACAAGAGCCATAAGCGGGAGCTGGAGACGGAGGAGAGGCGCCACCAATGCGCTATGGAGAGCCTGGCCGAACAGCATCGCCACGACGAAAGGATGCTCCAGCTCCTGCTCACCACGCCCCGTCCCGTCCAGCAGGTGCAGCATGTCCCGCAGGCCCAGCAATTCCAGAGCACCATGACAGACAGTGTGATGCGTATAACCCTCGTCACCCCACAACATCCCCAGGCCAGACCGTCGACGAGTAGCCCCAATAGCAGTTTCCTGTGATTTTTTTTCTACTCGTACATCCTTGTACATAATGATATATAGTGTTTTTACTTGTTACTTTTGACTTGCAACTTTCCTACTGTTCAATTTCAATAGAATTTTCCAGTAGTTCCCTACTTGACAGCTTTGTTCTCTGTGTTGTAGCAACTACAATATTCATTCACCAAAATGCTTGTGCTAAGCCAGGAAGTGAACTACTATTAATGACTTAAAAACCAGATACCTGTTACCCCACCTCCGCTAAGTCGGCGTAAACCATCCACATGGCGAACCATTTTAGAATAAACACACTTGCTGACTCGGTATAAAGCAGCACATTTACGAGGAAAAATAGGCCACGAAAGCGTCCCTCAAGTCACCCCCATTTCCCTCCATGTCCATGTCAGGGCCAACGTTAACAGGGTCTTGGTTAGCGCCGGTCTCCCACTCCGTGTCAAACTCCTCCTTGTGTACTTCGCACATGTTATTCAGTGTGAAGCACGCAACGATGACGTTTGCCACATCCTCGGTCCTTAGGTCGATCCGTTTTTGGAGAATCCTCCACCTGGCTTTACACCGCTCGAACGTGTTCTCGATGGTCATGCGCGCGCGGGACAGGCGGTAGTTGTATGTTGTCTGCTCCTGGGTGAGTCTCCCTGTGTCTGAAAACGGCTTCATCAACCACGGGAGCAGAGGGTACGCCGGTGTAGCAGGAAATCGCAAACCCTGTAAATCGCAAACCCCCACTTGTGATTTCCTAGGAAATCGCAAACCCCCATGCCATATATGGGCATGGGGGGTTTGCGATTTCCTAGGAAATCACATATCCCCCCTGGAGATCGCAAACCCCCCATGTTAATGATACAGATAGCTGAAATTTCACTTATGGCGATTTGTTTACTTTACATTCGTCGATTCGAAAATATTAACTTCGCCGCCGTTGCGGCGGCAGCGTTCATCTCGCTTCAATTTTAGGGTTAATTTAATAAAATTTCACTTATTGCGTATGTAATTCTGTTAAATATGATAGCATTTGAATAGATTTGGGCTTAATATATTGCCACCGATGCGACGGCGGCGGCGGCGATGTTTAGTTGACGTTCGACAGTATGGATATCGACATCGAAGCGGCGGTGGTGGCGGTAGGCCTATAGCTGCCCTGCTTGTGGTGATAAATGTTACAAAGCATGGGGGTGGAGGGGGTTTGTAATTTCCAGGGGGGGTTTGTGATTTCCTAGTAAATCGCAAACCCCGGGGTGTGCAATTTCCAGGGGTTTGCGATTTACTGCCACACCGGGTCTCCCAGCAGCAGAATAGGGACAGTTGCGTCTCCTAGGGCCACTGGCCTATCCGGGAAGAGAACACCCGCCTCACCTTTGGTGTAGATGCTGGAGTTAGCCAGAATGCGCGCATCGTGCACCCTTCCTGGCCAACCCATAGCTATGCTGGTGGCCTGGTACTCGTGGTCGCAGCAGACTTGGGCGACCATGGAGTAGTACCCCTTCCTGTTGTGGTAGTCGGTGTGGTGAGCGTGTGGAGCGATGATGGGAATGTGGGTCCCATCGATCGCCCCACCACAGTTGGGGAAACCAAAGCGTGTGGCAAAACCCTCTAACACTTCTGTAAGGCGGGCACCAGTCGGGAACTTGATATATTTTGGCTTCAGCACACGCACTATCACAGAGCAGGTCTCTTTAAAGATCTCACAGCATGTCGAGGTAGCGATACCAAACATGTGGCCTACGCTGCGATAGCCCGCGCCTGTTGTCAGCACCCAGATGGTCACAGCAACCCGGATTTCCACGCAGATGCATCTGAAATGAGTGGGGGAAAATAAATTAACATTTAAGAATCTGGCCGGACGACAACAGCGTACGATTTAGCGTTGCAATTTATTACCTATGCTAACCTATTACGAGTGAAGAGGTAACATTTTAGGCTAGATGAGACAGGCCAATTCGGTCTTATTTTACTGTGAAGTTCCATAGCAGGGGACCAAAAGTAACTGTAACATTTTAACAATTTCTGTAAGATCGTTATAGTATAGCGCTACGACCCACACATTCCCGTATTTGTGAGTTATTTGTGTAGAGAAGACTACATTGCGTCCAGTAAACACCAACCATCAATGTACAGTTAATTTGTGAAATCCGAAGGAACTTCGAAAACATTCACACTGTAATATAATGATGCATATCAGGTATATATGTTAGGAGCCTACACAAGTTACCAATATTCACACAGAGGCAAATAAAGCTGCACGCTCAGGGTGGATATTTTAAGGGGAAAAGAACCACCAGTTGTAACTCACCTTCTCATATTAGTGTCTGCTCGCCCGATATGGTTCCGCTGCTGGTCCACCAGATGGTCGAACGTGGTCCTCCGCATCCGGAAATTCACCAACCATTCGGCATCTCGAAACGTCGCCAACACACGTCTGGCTCCACCAGTGTGATGACCTCCAAAAATGTAAAAAGGGGTAAACCTCCTTGCATGTTTGTCGTTTTATGAAACGCCCCAAACTTATATGTGCTTACACAACAATGTGCATGTTACCACCCCACTTTATAGGATAGGCAAAACAAGTTCGCTTCATGTAAGTCGCCTTATATACAGCGGCCTATACTTCCCCAAATCCTTCTCGTTAGATAAGCAGGCCGAAAGTGCTAAGTCGTCACAATTACATGGTCATGTGACCAACACAGTTATATTTGATTTCGTAACTAGTTTGCTTCATGTAAGTTGCCTTATATAAATCGGCCAATATATTAATAGCCCAGCCTTAGCATTTGATCAAGGTCCCCAAAAGTGGGCGGATGGGCGCCATCGAGAAGAGTTTATTTTAAACAAATTTCGTTGATGTAGGTCGCCTTAATCGGCCAATATACAAATCGCCTTATATAAATCGTTCCTAGCCTCAGCGTTTGATAAAGGGCGCCAAACTTGCCCGCATCAGCGCATGGCCGACATCGAGAATAGTTTATTTTAAAAAAATTCCCTTTATGTAGGTCGGGTTATATAAATCGGCAAATATATAAATCGCCTTATATAAATCGCCCCTAGCCTGAGCGTTTGAAGAATAGTTTAGTTTTTTTTTATTTTCCTTTATGTAGGTCGGCTTATATAAATCGGCAAATATATAAATCGCCTTATATAAATCGCCCCTAGCCTGAGCGTTTTCTAAACGGCGCCAAAGGTGCATGTGATTTTTACCAGCACCGTACATACAGGGCGACCCATAGTAGCAATGTGGACAACATTTTCAAACCACACCTATCTGAAAATGAATGGCATTGTTGGAAAGAGCTTTGAAAACCATACAAGAAAAGCCAACAATCATGTCAATCGGTTGATTATTAAACGTGCTAGAGCTATTACAATTTTGGTAATGAGGGGTAATTTCCTGCCATTATTTTAATGCTTTAGCATTACAAGTGTGTGACCCAAAATCTAGATATTTAGTCAATTTTTCTTCTAACTTGCTTAATAATTGATATATCTCACTTAAATTGACACTGTCACTAGAAAGTGGGTTTTCTTTAGCTGCCGAGGAGGAGGGGGGGGGGGGGGGGGGGGGGGGGTACGTGCCCTCCGTGTCCCTCCCGTAAATCCGCCATTGGTTACACTTGAATTGGTTTTCCACAATACATTCATCACATAAGCCGTGTTTACACGGGGAATTGTGAAACGATCTAGACCAATCGATTCATATGAAGCGATGTAGTGGTGCGTTTACACGAGCGAGTTGGAAAGTGTGTCGGCGCCGGGAATCAGCAGGCGCCTGTAGCCGGAAAGCACTGCTTATTTGTTTAGTTTACACACGTCGATTCGACTCCGATGAAGCTGCTACCTTAATATCGCTTGGAATTTAAGGTTAATTTAATTAAATTTCATTATTTGAGGATGTAATTCTGTTAAATATGATCGCATTTAATAGATTTCGGCCTAATTGGGCCCTAACACTGCCGGGTACAAGCGATTAGTTACTGCTCCCCCTGTTGCTGGCAAGCCATACTATTTTATACTATCGCCGCCCGGGAACCAGCTGAATCGCTTCAAATAAACCACCTCCCTAGGTGGTATAGATGAGGCGTTTCATATGAAGCGATTAAGCCCTAAAACGCCACAGCCTCGCGTCTACACGGGAAATGTGAATCGATCTAGGCAAATGGATTTATATGAGGCGTTTTAAATGGCCCGTGTAAACACGGCTATAAAGGCACAAAGTATTTTCTTCTATTACAAATGCGGAGATAAAAATGTTTGGCAGAACGACGCAGACATATATTATAGTAAATTGATAACGAATGCGTGCGAGGTGATGACTGCTGACTGTTGCGATGAGCCTGAAGCCCTGCACGCCATGGGTGAAAGGACGGCTTGAGATGATGTGCACAGAGTGTCCTGCACTGTGTGACCTTGACGTGACGAGCCATGCACTGCAGCGCGTCTGTGTACATTACTGTGTACAGAGTACCAATCATCACCGTGCACCAGTCTCACCAAATGTAGTACAGCCGGTATGAGATAATTCAATTCAATTCTTTATTTCAGACTCAGGATTATGGTAGTTACATAATTTGGTCCATATCCTCACTCACGTAATAAACTGACTCCCCGGTCACTTTATTAGTGTGACAGTAGGACAATGGATCTTTGTGGTGGATTAAGTGATATGTTGACTCTTTTTATTATTTTAAAGACATGATATGTATAGCTACTCATTTCCATGTATGTTCATGTGTGTCTGATAGTTTGTTTGAAATACAAAGTTTGTGTTTATACGTCTTTGTGATTCGCTTAATCAAAAGTAACAATCAATTCATATTGGGAAAGAATTAAAAATGTCCCACCGAAAAACTTTGTGGGGAGTAAGTAATATAGGGTATGCACTGACGTCACGCTAAACGGAAGTGCGGCCATTGTGGAGATGCAACACAATAACAAACCCAACCTGATCAATGCATTGTCAATGGCACTGAGCAATCTTCATACAGAAAAGTGAAATATCTCTAAAGCCACACCACCTAGAAACAAATCGCCTGGTACAGATATAGAAAACATGTTTACCAAAAAGATTATATTAAATTGATCAAGTTAGGGTTCTGGATTTCTATTAATTTTGAATAAAACTGACGTTTTGCACTGCGCGTACTGGCAAACTCAATGCATTGTCAATGGCAGTGAGCAATCTTCATACAGAAAAAGTTAAATATATCTAAAACCACACCACCTAGAAACAAACTGATTGGAATACACATAGAAAACATTTTAACCAAAAAGATTATATCCGGTTGATGACGTCACGGGAATACCCTATATAGACTACATGTCAGAGCAAAACAAACCCTCTGCGTCTGTGAGTGTGCATATATGTAGACCCAAGTGTTGGTATGAGTTTGTATGTAAGTGTATGCCTCTGAGTATGAGTAACTAAGTATGTGTATGAGAGTGTTACTGTTAGTGTTAAGTACGTGTGAGTGTATGACTGAGTCAGTATGTGAGTGTATGGGTCTCAGTGAGCGTGTGTGAGTGCGTGTTGGTGTGTGTGTGCGTGTGTGTAGGGGCGCGCGTCAGCCCAAGGCTGACCTTCGGTCCCGGCGTTATGTACACTTGATTAAAGCTCCATCCCCTTGCTCCCTCCCGCACACACGCTATTTAAAGCTGCATAGTCCGATGAAGCGTCAAATATTCAAAACAGAAATAATTATATAGATTTGACTCTACATATCTAACTTAGATATTGATGCACATATTAAGCATCACATAGAAGGGAACACTGAGACAATTTGATATAACCTCTTACTGTTGAAGCCTATGGTGTCAGAGTTTTGGCGTGCTTGCCAAAACTAAGTTTACATGATTGAATTTCAAATATCTCAAAACTTATCCATTTAAAATAAAAGTTACTTCAACCTGAAATAAGGTAGATTATAACGATCAATTTAATATATTTATCTCAGAGAAATGTCCAAAACGCAAAACCATCAGACTATGCAGCTTTAATATAGTCACGATGCTTTATCAGTAGTTGCTTGCAACATTCGGATTGGGTTGTGTTGTTGGTGGTTGTGTGTGTAATATAACAGCTAGGTTATCTGCATATTTATATCGCATCGCTATCTCAAGAGAACATTACTAGGATTATTTCCCTAAATGTGGTGGCGTGGGCCTATCGACATTTAGTTGCCACCCGTTCCAGGGTTGCGGTTTGGTGTCTCCGTTGGTTTCAGCTCTACGCTGTCGCTTCTGCGTATACGTGGATGCCCTGCGCATGCGCCAAATTCGACCGACGCTTTCAAACTGCACAATGTTGCGGTGTGGGGTCTCCGTCGGTTTCAGCTCTACTCTGTCGCTTTTAATTATTCTCTCATATATCTCGGGGAGGGGGGGGGGGGGGGGGGAGGGGTACTTCTATTCATGGCTGCTGGTTGGTGTGGTGGGGGTGGGGGTGGGGGGGGGGGGGGGGGTATTTCCTACCTCTATTCACACAGAGGCTGGCTTTTTTTCTTTTTTTTTAGGGGGGGGGGGGGGCTTTTACATTCTTTTAATTATTGTTTCATATATCTCTTTACTTCATCTTTTTATTTTACTATCTCGGGAGGGGGAGGAGATTATTTGAATAATTCTTTGTGTATCTCTGAGAGGGGGGGGATAATTCTTGTTCATTTTTGTTCCTATCTCGGGAGGGTGGTGGGGATTATTTAAAAAATTCGTTTTATACCTGAGAAGGGGGGGGGGGGGTTGATTCATTTTGTATCGCTGAGGTGGGGGAGGGTACTTATATTTATCTATTCATGGCTTGGTGTTTTTTTTGTTGTTGGGGGGGGGGGGGGGCTATTTCGTTCCTCTATTCACACAACAGCTGGCTTGGTTTTGAGGGTGGGGGGGGGCTTTTACATTCTTTTAATTATTGTTTCATATATCTCGGGGAGGGGGGGTACTTCTTTTTTTTAAACTATCACAGTGTTTATTTTTGTTCCTATCTCACGACGGGGAGGGGATTATTTTAATAATTATTTTTATATCTCTGAGAGGGAGGGGGGGGGGGGGTCTTAAAGTTAAAGATGCTGTTGGGAGTTCAATATATGTGAACTATTTAGCATTTTGTAAAAATATATGGATTTTCGGTTCGGATTTACATATTGGCAGAGAGCATTTCTATCCTCGGACGACGGAGTGGGGACAAAGGTTATGTAATAGAAAAGCAATGGGTGTCCCACTCGCTGTGTGACATATTTAAGCTATGCGAAATATATGTTAGTACATCGCGCCCGAGATTGTGAGGGGATGTTCCTATATAAGAGACAGTTAATATTTGGTGAAATGTTCCTTCTATGCACCCATAAAGAGTGCAAGTGGAGGAAAAGGACATTTTTAGTATATATATATTTTATTGTAACTGTTTGCAACTACCTGTTACCACGGGGCCGATGGGCCAGCACACCAGCCATACTGCATTTATTATGGACACCACCTGCAGCTGGGTTGGGTGACCGCTGCCCGTGGGGGGGCATCACCTCCCAGGCTGTGCAGGGGATTTGATATTGATTTATTCTGGACACTGCTCCAGACACACTGGGCAGATCACTCTACTCCTAGCTCTTGAGTGAGACACACTCACCTCCTGAGCAGGAACCCAGACACTCTGTCTGATGCTACCACCTTTCCTATATGCAAACTGAGCTGTGTGCAACAACCAGGGGACTCCGGTTCAATGGGCTGTAGGCACTGATTTATAGACAGACTAAAGAGGTATTGAGGCTCTGTGTGGACAGAAGGTAAGGGGTCAGGGGGATAGGTCACTAGCAGGTGAACAGGAGTTGATGCCAATAAAGCCCAACTTCTTCACTGTCAATCTTGCATGACTTGTCTTCCCTTTCTTCCTTCTGAGAGTGTTTAAGAGAGGCATAAGGTGTGAACAGAATGGGGAGAGTTTGTGGTATTATCTGGTGCTCAGACGGCCGGGCATCCAGTAATATTATAGTGGTGACCATGATGATTCTCTGAGACGCCGCCGATCATCTCAGATGGCAGACTGGGCTTCCATGACTGAAGACAGTCTCAGAAGACGGAAGAACTGACAAGAGACGTGCCGCGATGACGCCCGTGATGACGAGAGACGTGCCGCGATGACGCCCGTGATGACGAGTGAGACGCCCATGACGATGAGAGACGCGCCTGTGACGACAAAAGGCGTCACTGATGACCGGGTAGGGTCCAGTTTTGTGTTATTGCTTGTTTTGGACACTGGGGCGCCGGGACGGGGTGAGTCACTGTTGTACCGCTATTTATAACGTATTTAGGTGTTAAAATTACGTATTTGGGTTAAAGTAATGTATTTAAGAGTTAAAATAACATAATTAAGTTAGAAATACGGGATTTATAAAGAAAAATTGTATGTAAATGGTGCTGGTCAGAAGGAGTGGTGAGGGGGCATTGGCTAATAGAATATTAGTAGTCGCACTCCTTTGACCATGCTATTGAGCAGACTAGACCGACTGTTGGTGGCTGCACGCATCAGTGGCACCACCCACCGTTTATGACCAGCCGGTGGGGGATGGCGGCCGGCAGGGCGGTGTGTGTGTGTTTGTGTGTGTGTGTGAATGTAAACAGAGGGAGGTGAAGTTGACATGAGGTGACCCAGCCAGGGTCGGTCAGTATTGTGATATGTATGTGTCGGGAGTATATGTGTGAATTGTATATATGTATGTACACACAGGTACACATAAGGAGCAGCAGGCTCAGTCCACACAACACACATGACATACACACTGCACGCGCACACACAACAACACATAATATACATGTAAGGTACATATAGGTGAGATGATGTTGATGTGTATGTATGTATGTATGTCTGTGTGAATGTATAGAGCCATGGCGCTCCAGGGGATGAAGATTTCTGGGAGGAAGAAATTGAAGACGGGGAAGACATCTTGATAGAGGGTATTGGAGTGTGGGGCATGGAAGATAGAGTGGACATGGTACATGAAAATGAAGTAGACGGGATTGACTGGGAATTAGAAGATCAGTTAGAATGGGAAAGGAAGAACTCAGCTGATGGGATACTTTTAGATAAAGAGATGGACCTGGGATATGAGTTGGATGATAGGGTAGAGGAACAAAAAAGATTTGGCTAGGGAGACCTGGGCACAAGGGGATTTTGACATGCTTAAAGTATGGGAGAGGGCAGCAGAACAACAGAAGGAAAAAGTGGACAAGATGGAAAAAGCATATAAAGAGATAGAGGAAGGGATTAGAGAGGCAAGAAGGAATGAAAAGATCAAATATATTAATCACTAATGGGAAAAAGCATATAAAGAGGACAGGTACCCGCAGATGGGGACCAATTATTATGCGACTAAATATGTGGCTGGGCAGTTGGAGTCGCAGTCTAAATTACTCAGGGAAACAAGGGAGTTTGGGGTCGTTCTCAAGCAGGAGAAGGCGCAGATCCTGCGAGACAGGCTGGTGGGGGAAGAGAGGCTGGCCCTGAAAAGAGACCGACTCGAGGAGGAGGAGAGAACCTGTAAGGGATCTCAGGGATCAGGGAAGACAGATAGCCACTGTGGATAGCTCAGATCTGGGAGTCCTGAGAACCTGGGTAGAACAGGTGGGCCGGGCAGGCCAAGTGGCTGGGGCAAGAGGGGTGGATGTAGTAAAGTTTGCACTCAGTCACTCTAAGGGCAACCTCCATGAGGTAATGTACTCAGTATATGAGGATGATGCAAACAGCTCATGGGAGGAGGTGCGGGGACGCCTGGTGGGACTGTTCTTAATGGCCAGGGAAGCCACAGCATTGGTTGATATAGTGTTCACACTAAAGCAGGAGAAGGGGGAGCTGATGTAGGTGTACTGTATGCGATACAGTACGGTGGTACAGAGAGCCTGGCTGGATAAGGGATTAGCAAAGCTAAGTGCTGTACATGATATGGTGATCAAGAAGTTTGAGGACTCAATGATTGAACCTGTGGTCAGGTTGGCGGTGCGCCTGGCCAGGTCGGTTAGCCTGGAGGCGGCAATGGCTGTAGCCAGGGAGAATGAAGAGGGCCTGGCAGAGCCAGGGGGCCGGCTGACCGGGCCCATCGGCTGGAGGAACCAATGGAGGTGGGGGCCATGGAAGCCCACACCGGAGGCTGCATGGCTGTGTCGGCAGGTGCCTCTGGTGCAGATATGACTGTGTTAAAACAGATGCAGGGGGAATTAAAAAGCCTCTGGAGATTTGTAGCAGAACGCACTGAGCGGCTGGTACAGGCCGCACTGTTGGCCATTGCACTGGCACCGGTGGTACCATCGACAGTGGTGGTAAAGACGGCACCGGCACTCCCCTCAAATATGAATGATAAAGGAGGTGGTAGGAGGAGTGCGCCACGCCAGCTAGTGGGGCGCGGCCCACGGCACTCTCACCAGAGTCAAGTGAGATATACGGTAATGTGTAGTTATTGTGCACATAACTACCACCGGGATTATGTAGCTGCCCATGAAAAGAGGTGCATGCAGGTACGGCTGACCATACCACCAAAATCAGACCCATGGGGAGGCAGCTCTGTGCAGTCGAGAAACTAGGGGAGGCATCAGATCGGAGACCGTGCATCCAGATGGAATTTGGCGGAATTTCATTTGCAGGTCTCATCGATACTGGTGCCAGCAAGAGCATGATAAAAAGTCAAGTATATAATGCTTTCAAATCGAGGAGATATGCAAGAGGTAAACTCCGGCAGGGCTTGAGGCTTCGCTCACTCTCAGGACATTTGATCCCTACAAGGGGAGTGGGGAAGGTCACCCTGGTGGAAGTTGAGTGTGAGTTTTGTGTGGTCGGGGAGTTGCAGCATGATATCCTGATAGGGACGGATGTCATGCAGCAGTGTGATGCCATGCTGTCCTAAACAGATATGAGTATTATCCTGAATGGTGAGGAGCACAGGTGGTTGGGTACAGAAGCTACATGTGCTAGTGTGTCAGGGGTAGTCTCGGAGGTGGAGTACTGGAGGGAAAAATTCCCCACAGTGTTCCCCATCCAGGGGGCTCCCCTAAATACTGCAGATGTGGTGGAAATGACCATCGACACTGGGGATGCCCGTCCTATCAATCAAAGACCATATAGAATTCCACTCTCAAAAATGAGACTGGTAGAGGAAGAATTGGAGAAGATGTTGAAAGAGGACATAATAGAACCAAGTCGCAGTGCATGGGCGAGTCCTGTAACGGTTGTTCCGAAAAAGGATGGTTCTATTAGGTTATGTGGGGATCATAGGTGTCTAAATGAGGTGACTCATGAGGATGCCTACCCACTACACAGAATCCAAGACATCTTTGACCAACTCACAGGTGCAAAGGTTTTCACTACAATAGACCTAAAGTCGAGCTATTGGCAGGTGAGAATGCACCCAGACAGCAGGGAAAAGACTGCAATTACTACCCATAGGGGACTGTTTCAGTTTAAGCGAATGCAGTTTGGGCTGACTAATGCACCTGCAGGGGAGATTAAATCCAGCACAGCTGAATTACCCCCACCATTGAGAAGGAGGCATACATGATGATCTTTGCGCTCATAAAGTTGAGGCCATATCTATATGGTGCTGACTTTGTGATCTATACTGATCACAAGCCTCTAAAATGTCTATTTCAGAAGGAAATGAAGAACAGCCGCTTACAGCGATGGGTAGTATTGCTGGCTGAGTACTCAGCTCCCATCCAGTATTTTGCAGGGGCATCCAATCTATGGGCAGACATGCTGTCTCAGCTGAGACCAGTTGAGATAGCTGAAGAGCCAGAACAGATGTCGGTAGTAGAAATAGCGGGTATGGAGGAAATGGTCCCTTTTGAATATTATAAATTGGACAGGGAATCCATCGGCAGGCTGCAGGCTGACAGTGCACAGGCAGTCCTGGCAAAGGAGGATCAGGATGATTATATCCTGATGGATGGATTAGTATATTCCCTGATACCACCACCAGGGGGAAAATACTATCCCAGATTGATGTTGCCAATGGAGTGTCGGGAACAAGTGGTAGAGCGAGCTCATAAAGATGTGGGACATATGGCAATGGCCAAAACATTGCAGAGAGTGCAGGAGCACTTTAAGTGGCCAGGCATGAGAGGCGATATTGCCAAATTTATAGCCAAATGCCCACCGTGCTCCCTAAACCGGGTGCAGCGGGATTATCCGCTCCCCATTGCAATGCCGCTCCCAGTGGCTCCGGGACTGTTGGTGGCAGCAGATCTGACAGGGCCATTTCGAGAAAGTAAAGAGGGAAACAGATATCTGCTATCTATCATAGACCACTGCACAGGCTGGGTGGAAGTAAAACCCCTCCCCAGCAAATTAGCCATGGAGATCTATGATTATTTAATAAGGCAGTATATACCCAGATATTCGGCACCAGAAGTCTTCCTGACCAATAATGCTCTGGAATTCAAAAATAAACTCACTGTGGGGTATTCAGAAGAACTAGGTGTGGAGGTAAGACACTCCAACCCCCTACCACCCACAATCAAATGGCATGGTGGAGCATTTCCACAGAACACTAAAATGCATGCTAGCTAAATTAGTTAACTCTCGAGCAGCTGAGTGGAAGGAATATCTGGGGGATGCACTGTTAGCATACAGATGCACATGCCTGGGTGCCACAGAATTTCACCTTTTTATTTGCAGTTTGGCAGGCATCCAAATAAACCACAGTCCCAGCTGTTATACAGGCAGACTGGTGAAATATCATCAAATGTAGCCCGGCAAATTGATGAACTGGCAGACTCACTACAGGAGGCAGTGAGAAACAGGGTCATTAGCAGGCAATATAATACAGCCAGAGGAATTAACAGGGCTAATGCTGTGTGGGAGATGCTGTGTTGCTGCTGGTTAATGAGCCAGGTCCATTAGACCGGCAGTTTGATCCTGGGTTCATTGTAACAGATGTTAGGGGGGCTGTAATTACTGTGGTGGGTCCTGGAAATTGTAAATGGGTGGTAAACAGAGACCAAGTGAAATTGGCTGATGGGGAGATGGAATGGGATTTAATTAATTCCAGACTGACCCGTGGACAGAGGAGAAAACAGAGGCTACAACAGAGGCAGGCCATAAACACGGCACACACCACCAATTATGATCAGTTTGATGGGGATGGGGATTGTCAGTTGCCATCGGGGCAATTACAAGGGCAATTACCAGGTCTACTGGATCATCACAGTGAGTACAGAGGGCCTGGGTTACCGAGCACGCATGCGATGGTGACACGTGGCCAGGCGACATTAGAGGTAGGTAACACTTGGCAGGCACAATCAGGCCCTGCGGATGAAATTGAAGGTCCCCCACTAATGGGCCATAAAGTGCCTGGCAACACGGGACAAGCCACACGCAATAAGGGCCAGAAAGTGCATGACGACACGGGGCAGGTCACGGACAGTAGTGGGCCATAAAAGGTGATGGGCCAATTACAGAGGTCGGTGATGCACACATGCCGCGCCCGGCGATGCATGGCGGGTGGTGCCTCCGCCTGACACAACGCCGCTTCACATGACGCCCGGGGGAGGGGGTCTCCCCTGGCGCGCTGGACCGTGCCTCACAGGACGCGACGCCGCTTCATGCGACGCCTGGGGGGAGGGGGGGGGGGGGTCTCCCCCGGCGCGCTGGACCGTGACTCACTGGACGCGACGCAGGAGCTGAACTACCACCGGAGGGTGACTGGTGCGGTTAAACGCCCACCGCCAGTCAGCGCCGACAGTCACACCACCCGAGTGTTGCGATCTCACACCTGCGAGAAGACCATACTGATTACACCTGTCCCAGACCCACAGGAACAACACTTAAGGCCCTGTCACATTACGGCGTATGGCGGGAGGGTATTGAAAACCTACGTAAGTCCTGCGCGTGCCGGCCTATCATGAACTTTGGTGACCTATCGGGTGTTTTTGAGCGTATGCGTAACCTATGAGGAGCATTTTTTGACGGTTTTGATTGGCATATGGAACTTATGCATAGCGTATGAGTAGCGTATGCATACCATATGCATAGCGTATGCATAGCGTATGAGCGTATGAGTAGCGTATGAGTCAAGATCGATGTCGAGACCTATGGCATAAGCTTGGAATACGCTGTGCATACGCTGTGCATACGCTGTGCATATGCTGTGCATACGCTAGGAGTACGCTCCCATACATAACTCGTAGGTTATGCGTACGCTACATACGCTAGAGATACGCTGGTGACGCAAGTTGAGCGTATGCGTAACTTACGCCGGCGCACCCCTAGCATACGAGGAGCGTACACTGGCATACGAGGAGCGTACACTGGCGTATGAGTAGCGTATGAGTAGCGTATGAACCATACGCTCCCATAGGTCGAGATTTTTTGAGCATGCAAAAAAAATTTGGACGGACGGACGGGAGAAAGCGTATGGTGGCGTACAACGGCATACGCCGGCATAGGCCGGCACATGATGGCCTATGCATAGCGTATGCATAGCATATGGTGGTGTATGGCAGCGTATGCCGACGTATATGACGTAATGCGCCTACGCCGCCGTACGCTCCTGCAAAAAACCCTAATGTGACAGCCCCTTTAGCAAAATGTGCCTGCATTGCTTGTGTGGAGCTGTTCTGTGGACATCCCAGGAGGAGGAAGCATTAGACCGTGTATTCCTAATATTATATATATATTCACGAGATCGTGCATATATAAGACATTTTTTATATGGACAAAATATTGAAACTTTTTGATTTTTGATATTTTTGTTTGCTTTTGGCGGTGTGTCGTTGCATACATAGGCACGTTGTCACGGATCAGGGGGGATTGCCACAGGCATTGGGTCCAGCTCAGCATTTCACAAACATTGTGTGAATCCCAGCATCAGGTGAGCATTTCCACAAACATTGGGTACTGTCATATATTTACACAGACATTGTGTGAATTCCAGCATCAGAGGAGGATTTCCACGAACATTGGGTGCTGACATATATTTACGCGAACAATGTGTGAATTCCAGCATCGGGTGAAACATTCCACAAATATTGGGTGCTGATATATATTTACACAAACATTGTGTGGATTCCAGCACCAAGGGGATGCTGGTAGGCTGTACACAGACATTGTGTGGTATTTTCCCTCGTAACAGTGATTAGTTAAAACAATATTTCTATTCCTATCATTAATGGTTTTTTTTCTCAAGTATGTGCTCGTCCGGGAAGCTAACGTGTGTTTTTAAGACTGAAATTGACTTTTCATCGCTTTGGGAACCTCCGGGGTGCAATTAGATTGCATTCAGGAGTTGTCCAAATTGATTGCAGCAGTTTTGATTTTTCATCAAGTACCATGTGAGTCTTCGTCGAATATAGCAGTGTGGGGCTGATATTAGGATCTGCCCGGTCTCGCTATCAAATAATACTAAAGGACACGATTTCCTTGGATTTATCACCCAGAAACTGCATTTCTTTATATTCAAGTTGAGTTGTACCATGTGGGCCTTGTATTGGCACATAGGCATCATTTGGTGCTGCCTGCCTCTGGGCAGCAGCACCGACCTCTTTAAGGAGGATGGTGTCCTAGTTAGGGGCCAGGGGGAGGTGAGGACGGTGTCGGCTGTGTATCAGCTGGTGGTATTGATCACACCCCCAAACCAGCCACCGGTGGAGCACTGGTTCTCATAGGTGTGGGACCATGTGGACAAATTGACTAAAGAACAGGTGGTATGATAATATTCATCATTGGGAAATGAAGCTCAGTGTTCTGCAGCCTAGGATGGAGCAGGATCCTGCTGAAGTTCTGCAGGTGATTGCTAAACGGCCTAAAAGGGCTCTGGTTGATGCAGTAGGGGTGGCGGCATCCTGGCTGTTTGGTACAGTGAGTCAGGCACAGTTAAACAAGGTGCAACAGACTATTACCTCACACAGTCTACAGATGCGTGCCCTGAAGCATAACCAAGAGGACATGCTTTCCATTATGAATAGAACCCGAATTATCCAGCTGCAATTAGCGGAGCATGTTTCTGTAGTGTAATCGATAATAGCCTTAGCACAGGACGAGGCAGAGGACATGACAGCAGTCTCCAATGACAAACTGCTGCTGCAGCACTTGAGGCTGGCAGTGGAGGAGTTGGAGAGTGTGGTGGTCGACTATGTTTCAAAGCGGGCTTTGCACCATCGGATGGAGATGCAGCTGGAGTGCGGTATGCTCACAGAAACACTACTGATACCTGCTCACCTGGCACTCATGCTAAAGGCAGCCAGAGGCACTTGCTTTCGGGGTCTCGATCTGCCCTGTCACTACCAGCACGCACGGATAGAGGCAGTGTGGGGTCTTGGTGCGTCGATCGCCTTTCGCCTGGGACTGCAAATGGTGAGTACGGAGACATACTCGGCATACCACTTGACATATCTGCCGGTGCTACTAGATGCTGAACATTTAAGGACCGTGGTGGGGACGTCTGTGGTAGCGGTGAGCGCGAGAAGGAAGCCGAGCTTCTACCCTGAAGCTTGCATGGGCAGCCTGCCCACCGTGTGCTATCCTACCATGGAGATGACCTACCAGGCCTGTGAAGCAGCACTCGTGATGGGGACCGAGCCAGAAGACTGCAAGGTGCGGATCACGAAGATCCAGAAGACCGTGTCTGCCACCTTTGTGGCACCTGTGGAGAGCATGGGTGATGTGAGCATTGCACCCCATGAACCTCATATTGATGTGATAATTCGTTGTGCTGGAAAGCCTCAAATCAACCAGAGGATCGCCAGCCCTACATTGCTGCAGGTGCCGGAGGCATGCATGGTGGAGGGCAGAGGTTGGCTCCTGCGGACATTGACAGTGAAACATGAGACCGTGAACATAAGACGGATACCATCGACACTGGACCTCCCAGCCTTGAATGTCTCATGGCCTCCTGCTCTCCACCGAGTCACGAAGGAGCAGCTCAAGCGGCTGCCAGAGCTGCAGGTTCCCCTGATGTCACTGAACGGTCTAGAACAGGTGCCAGATGATTACGTCGGTCTTGAACATTTTAGCATGTTGTGGTATTGTCTGTTGTGTGGAAGCTTGGCCAGTGGTTCTTAGGTTTGAGCGTGTTGGGACCACAACTGGGGGCAATTACTGGCCAGGCTTCCTCTGAACGACCTGAAGGGTCTGCCAGGCTTTAAAATAGTACACCTTAATGTACGTAGTCTAACCCATAAAATTGAACAACTAAGAATGGACCTGCCATGGTCAGGACTTGATATTTTTACAGTATCAGAAACATGGCTAAACAGCCACATTGAGGAAAAGCTGATATCAATTCAAGGGTACAAGTTCCTAAGATTTGACAGACAAACAAAGCTTCCAAATGGCCAAGTCAAAGCTAGTGGAGGCCTAGGATTCTACTGCAAAGACACACTGCAAATAGACACTGAAAAGTATGCCAACCACAATATTTCAAATGGAACTCTGAAATTACAGTGGGCAGTCATCACCAGACCACACACAAAGAAAATTCTAATAGGTAATGTACATAGGCCCCCAAACGGGAATATGCAGGAAGCTTTTGACCTACTAAGCTCAACCATGAAACAAATTATAGACATTAACAAATATGAAACTCTTCTCATTGGTGATTACAATGCAGATTACAATACAAAAAACCAACCATCAGCTAATATCACGAGACAATTTGCCACAGAACATGAACTGCAACAGATGATTAACAAAACTACTAGAAGCACACAAACCTCAAATACAACAATTGACCAGGCTTTTACAAATATAAAATATTGTACTACATCTGGTATCCTCAACTACAACATAAGTGATCACAAACCTATTTATATAATAAAAAAGAAACAAGGAATGACAAACAAACCAAATCACACTGGGGCCGCTCATATAGAAACTGCACCTATGAGGACCTTTCAACCACATTACGGGGATTTGCTACCAATGAAATATTTTATGAGCAAGATCCGAACAAGTGCTGGGACATGTTAGAAGCTATCCTTGATAGAGCTGCTGACAAACTTTGCGCAATGATTGAACTGAGAATAAGAAAAAACACAGCTAAATACTTAAATGATGAATTACAAAAACTACAATGAGATCGGGACTAGAAAGGCCAGGACTGAGGTTCGAAAGGCAAAATCAAGGTACTATCTTGACCAAGCCATCATTCACAACCAAAACCCCAAGAAATTTTGGTATGAACTAGATCAAATAGAGCCTGATCCCAAGCCAAAAATCAGTAATATAATAAATGACAGTACTGGTGAAACAATACCTGATATTCAAGTTTCAACTAGCAGAAGAGATCAACAAATACTTTGTTGATATAGGAGCTAACCTAGCCCAAATATTTCAACCAAAAGATGATGTCCAGGAAAACTATAAGGTTGTAGTTGACCAACATAGATATGATCTCATAGAAACAACAAAAGACAAGATCCTTACCAAAGTACAAAATCTATCACCATTCAAACCTTCAGGCATGAAGGACATCAGTTCAACTTTTATCAAGGGCACCATCAAGGCTCTGATAGATGAATTTACATACCTATACAACCTCATAATTACTACTGGAATTTTCCCAGAAAAATGGAAGAGAGCAACAGTTACCCCTATACCCAAGGTAGGTAACCCAAAGTCCTGTAACAAACTGCGACCTATATCCATACTACCTCTCCCTGGCAGAATAATTGAACAGATAATTCACGACCAAATAAAAACATTTCTTGAGGACACTAACTATTTAGCCACCCAACAAAATGGCTTCAGAAAAGAAAGGTCAACGACTAAGGCACTTCCCTCATTAATGGATGAATTGTTGATTAGCACAGACAGAGGTGAGCTTACAATAGCTGTTTTTCTTGATTTCAAGAAAGCTTTTGATACAATTGACCACAAAATCCTGCTATGTAAGATCAAAAGAGCTGGACTCAAAAGAGTAGGTTCATATCCAACTACTTAAACAATAGACAACAAGTCACAAAAATTAATAATACAGAATCCTCCACGAGAACTGTCAGAACAGGAGTGCCCCAAGGTTCCACTTTGGGACCACTCCTCTTTCTGATATTTATTAATGACCTACCATTGCTGTCTACCAGTGCTAATTTCACACTTTTTGCGGATGATGCTGTCCTCACAGTGCACAATAAAAACATTATTCTGGCAGCTACTATGGTAAACAAGGTGTTAAAAAAGGTCAATATTTGGTGTGCTGATAACAGACTTACCTTAAACACACAAAAATCTGAATATGTGATATTTGGAACAAAATCTAGAAAATCGCACGCGCAAAATATAGAGTTATGTATAGGCAATGCAATGCTAAGAGAAGTGAACTCGTACAAATACTTAGGAACCACACTTGACTCTACACTGAATGCGAACCAGCAACTATCGAGGCTGAACCAAATTCTAGGTATGAGAATGACAACCTTTAGAAAAATAAGATGCTACATGAGTGAGATCACAGCGCTAAAACTGTATAAGGCAACTATACTGCCAATAATAGATTATAATGATCTAATCTATGGCCTTTTAACAAAACAACAAGAAAATAAATTTCAGAGAACTCAAAACCAAGCTCTTAGAACAGTATATAGGGGCAAAGTTCTCTCAGTGAATGAGATGCACACTAGATCTAATATCACATACCTGAGCCAAAGGAGAGATGCACATCTGCTATCTCTTATGTTTATCAGAGCCAAGGATGAAAACTACATAGACCATACTACCAGAGTTACCAGGCAGGGGGATGCTACACTCCTCAAAGTTCCTAAACCACTCACAAATAGACTGACAAGAGCCCCTATCTACAAAGGCAGCAAATTATGGAATGAACTCCCAGTCAGAATTAGACATGGGCACAAACACAACTAGAATTCAAGAACCTGGTAAGAATTCACCAAGCCAATCAGGCCCTTCTACAGGCCTAGTGATGAGGTCACCATATTTAATTAGCTATCTATTATAAGCACCTATGGCCACCCTACACCCTCCCACCACCCCATGCGCTCCTTTGCCTGCTGCCAACAAACCAAGTTATCCACCGTAGAAATTATTTGCCCAGCAAATTCGGAAAGGTGTGTCAGTTGGTAGTATTGCTATAGACCGGGGGCCCTATGGTACTGGGACGGCTCACTCCCTATCTCTCCCATGTGATGTAAATTTTGCGGTGCCACCTTGTGGTGGGTTTGATTGACCCAGCTGCTAGTTGGTGTTTCACATGTAAACACATACGGTTATATCATGCATGAGGTGGGTAAGCGTGAATACACATCAATATCAGCTTTCACATTCATATATACATTTGTGCATATATTGTGGCCGGGGGAACAGCCAGCACACCAAGTGGTGGGTTTGATCATTTTGATTACACAGTACAGGCTGAGTGAGCTGTCTTGGTATTATAGGGTCTTTGTACAAACATAGACACTAATAAAGTCTGTACTAGACTAGTAAATGACTGAAACATACAATCCTCCAAGCATTGTTTATCCCATCATTACTAACAACCTACTTACTCAAACTACTTCATATAGTCAAAAAAACACACCTGAGGTATTAACCTTTTAAGCATAACCCTATAAGCTAGCCACACTCTATCTAACAGAATAAACAAACCATTCTACTAACACTCACTCCATCTCAAAATGTTAACTCCAACAACATGATAGTTTTGCAATTCACAACATAGTAGTCATACAAACCTATGAAGGAAAACTATGCACCTAACCACTCCATAATGTAAAGGTCTAATCAATACACATGTATGTATCAAGTGTGTAGGAATACAACATATAACTGCTATTTTTGTATGTGAATTGTCAAACTATACCATATGTAAGTCTTTGAATGTTTGATATTGTTATTTCAGCTGATTTGGGCTAGCTGCATATATTGTAAATAACTGTATTGTCACATGGCTGGAAGACCAGTGCCACGGCGCTGACAAAAGACTTTATTCAATGAATAGACTATATTTACAACAACAAAAATTGCCCCCAGTTGTGGTCCCAACGCGCTCAAACCTAAGAACCATTGTCTCCCCAGTAAATATTATTACTGCCCTGTCTGTTGCCAGCACAAGATTAGTTATGAAAGTTAAAGTTGTTATCCCACCTGCAATGGAATAAAGTAATAATGTCATATCGATGACTATTTTCCAAGTAATTGACTGTTGCATAGAGTGAGTATAAGCTATATTGGTAGATGGGGGTGAGTTAATGATTTGGAGATCCGCTGCTGGAGTGTCCGTAGATATCAAGGCCGTCTGTCTCATGATGTAATATTATCTGATCGGTTTGTGACTGTGTAGCATGCTCGCAAGGATTAGCAACCAAACATCACACACAATAGTTGTAAGGATGATATCACGCATCGTTAGGTAGTGCAGTGTAGAGTAATTATAAGTATTGCTATTCCAACCTGGCTTACCCGGCTTACCCGGCTTACCCGATTTGTAGGAACTTGAGTCGAGTTCGGTTTAAGTTTTAAGGGGGCTTGGGTTCACAAGAGAATGAGCGATTACAATACGGACATTGACGGAGAATAGGAGTATATATTATCACATAGACCTGGGGTAGGTAACGCTAACGACAGGCTGCGGAAGGAACATAGACGCACGGCACTGTCCGGATGCGCTATGGCGACGGGCACCGTTTGGGTGGAAACCTTGTTCTGATGAAGATTAGTGGTGTCGCACGCACGGCGCCGGTCAGGGTGTGGCGTCGCGGTTGGATCGCGGATCCTTAATTGGTTACTGAGCATCCGATCATGGTAACGGCACCGGGCTGGATGCCAGGCACCGATCCGCACCATAGTCGGGCAGACCTGGCTGAGATTCTCAGCTGATCCCAGCCCCCAAAAAAATGTGTTCTTGATTGATTGGGATCAATCACTTACTGGAGAAATAGTTGATTTGATTATCCTTTACAATGATGTAACCTGTCATTGGTCTCTGCTTGTGTTGCTATTCTGTCCCGGCTTACCTTATTTTTTAAAACTTTTAACATTTTTATTTTGGTCATTAAGTTTTAAAGTGGGCCTGGGTGCGCAAGAGAATTAGCGGACACAACACGGACAGTGACAGGATGGATAAAGACATTTTTAAAATAGAAATTAATATTAATTAGGGGGGGTAGAACTAGTATAGATACGTAATATGACAGCCAGTTTGAAGCCACCATCTATAATGGGACCGCCATTCCAGTATAGATTTTGGGTCTGTTCTTGTCTAAAACAATTACTGTAAACAAGTAGATGGGAATGGGTCCTCAATGTGGTGGAGAACTGGAAAAAGACAGAAAAATTGAAAGAAAAACTTTGACAGTGACTAAGGGAGGAGTGGCCAATACAGTGGACAATATACCTAAGGTAAAATACAATGCGTGGGCATTCGAACGGGAAGGGTCTATCTTGCTTAAGGTATCTATCCTGTATAAGGCATACTATCCTGCATAAGGCATACTATCCTGCATAAGGCATACTATCCTGCATAAGGCATATTATCCTGCATAATGCATATTATCCTGCATAAGGCATACTATCCTGCTTAAGGCACACTATCCTGCATAAGGCATATTATCCTGCTTAAGGCATACTATCCTGCTTAAGGCATACTATCCTGCATAAGGCATACTATCCTGCATAAGGCATACTATCCTGCATAAGGCATACTATCCTGCATAAGGCATACTATCCTGCATAAGGCATATTATCCTGCTTAAGGCATACTACCCTTTGGATATATTCTATTCATATGAGCTTACCCCATAGTAGAGACACACAAGACACAACTCGTGATTCGAGTCCAGCACCAGCAGAAGTATTGGTAGAAATGATCCTGATGCTTTGTTTTATTCAGTTTATATACATGCAATAGTGGATGTTATCAATATTCTTATCGGTTGCTTTCAGGGCTCACCCCCCACCCAGCTTTGACCACCACCTGACTATCATAAGCTTAGATAACATGTAAAACTCCAACAACCAACCAAGAGAACATGTGGTGACTGTGTTTCTCGGTGAGATAAGGGGGAAGGATTGTGCTTAAAGGGGCATTGTTTCCCTCCCCCTGTGTGAGCCTTATAAAGGGAGTACTGTTTCATATTTAACATCTCGATATTCAATATGCACTTAATCGGAGAATTTTATAACCTTCGGTACGTCCCTCTCTAGCCTCAGAGTGGGCCTTTAAAGCTATCTTTTCAGGCACTCACTTGATGCTAGAGATAATCCCAGAATAGTTGAAAAATGTCTACCCCGCATTATGTCTCCCAGCTTTTCCCTGAAGCGGTTCCACATGAATTCTTTAAATTTTGGCATGCTTCTTTAATTCTCGATGGATTTCCATTTCCCGCTCTCAGATGCTACCTATTGACATCGATTTACTTTGACAGACAGAATTCCGGCCCTCCGGCACCCTTTTGCGGCTTTCGTTGGTTGACCACCCACTTCGCGTGTACGTGGTTTTGGGCATTTGGTGCTTTCCAGTCAGGCAGCGCATTTCGTGTGTGGTTGGTTACCGGACTGAGTACTACGCATGGTACGTGGTGTCATACCGGTCTTCTCATGTACCCTATGGGTTTCCAAGGTTGTGAGCTGGTCTAACCGATCCTGCCAGGTCCTAAGCCGGAATTTGGCTCTTATCGCCCCCACAGTATGTCTTTTTAGTCAACTTTGTAATCGATATATCAATAATTAGCTATCTTGCATGCTTCATCCCTTTCAATTGTCTATATTACCCGGGAACCTGCTTCGTGGAGGTGCTAGTAAGTTACGGGGGCGGATGTAAGTAGCATTCTTTCCCGAATGCCTCTTACGTCCCTCCCAACTTTATATTATTTCTTGCTTTCTTTATCATTCCCGTTATTTTGCGGGTTCCCGCGTTCATTCTTCACCAATATCACACTGTTGCTCTTCTCTCATTATTTCGCCGGTTTCTCCTTTATAACCTTTCTTTATATAACATGTCTGCATCATATAACCATTCAGCATCATATAACATTTCTGCATCAAATACCATTTCTTCATGTCATTTCTTTTGTATATAACATTTCTGCATCAAATTACATTTCTTCATGTCATTTCTTTTGTATATAACATTTCTGCATCAAATTACATTTCATCATATGTCATTTCTTTCATATATAACATTTCTGCATCAAATTACATTTCATCATATGTCATTTCTTTCATATATAACATTTCTGTATCATTTAACATTTTAACACTGCGGTCTTCTTGCGTTAATGGTCGCCTTTCCAACTTCCTGTTTGACATTTTGGGTTGAAAATTAACGATATTATGTTATCAATATATATACATATATACACAATAGCAATATCTGACTCATATTACACACGATACACCCCCCGACCTAATCCGCACCCAACTGTGGGCGGGTTATGTCAGCTCATGTGTGTGATTACTTCTCTTTCGATGTACATATCGTAATAGTAATGCAATATATTTTATAGCAGATAGCAAATGTATTTTACATTTTTAATTCGAGAAATTACTTTCGCGAGAGTCGCCTAAGCAGTGTTATTCCTTAGTTCTTACTTATGTCTATGTACAGGCATCACTTATCTTTTTTCCGTGCCCCAGGGGCCTGGATCCTTATAACTTTATCACCACTTAGTCGTGATTCTTAATCCAATCTTAACTTATGATGTATGGTATGTTAATGAAAATGCCCGCGAGCAGGTTTAGACTTAACGCTAGGTAATTTGGGAATTCTCTTAATCAAACAATGAGGTCAATTTGGTGACAGAACTAGGCCACCTGGATCACCGCCCGACTTTCGATCATCCTACTTACCAAGGTATTTTCTCGAAATCCTGGCGGGTGATCAGAATGATATTCTCTTACTTGTTCTCGCATTTGTTTTCTGGCCGGCGGCCGCACTTAACTTATTTTATTTCAGTATCATTCATTCATTGCTTAAGCTTCAATATTCCCCGTGCTCCAACTCCTCATATCTCGCCATCTTTCGTGACTATTTTCACCTTCAATAGTCAACATACTTCCACTCCTCCTATTCACCGTACCTCACTCCTCAAAATGTCAATTCCTCATAGTCAACTCTTCATAGTCAACTCCATATAGTCACCTCCTCCTAGTCAACTCCTCCTAGTCAACTCCTCATATCTCAACACACCATGACTATTTTCACCTTTAATAGTCAACTCCTCATAGTTAACTCCTCATAGTCAACTCTTCATGATCAACTCCTCCTAGTCAACTCCTCATATCTCAACATACCATGATTATTTTCACCTTTAATAGTCAACTCCTCATAGTCAACTCCTCATAGTCAACTCCTCATATCTCAACATACCATGACTATTTTCACCTTTAATAGTCAACTCCTCATAATCAACATACCGGGGGAAACCAAGACTCCCATAGTTGGGGGAAAGCTGGCGGCGTCCCTACCACATATTGCAATGCTTGCTCTCCCGGCTCCATGGTCCATCCCCCCGCCCCCCCCCCCCGAGTCGGCTCCTCACCGTCTTGTTACTACCACCCTCACTCTCTCCTCGCCATTACCTTTCTCACTTCCATATTCCTCTGACTGCTTCTACCTTTCCCCACATCTTTTGCGTGCTCCTGCATCTCTTATTCCTTTGACTGCTTCTATATTTTCCTGCATCTTTTGCGAGCTTCCGCATCTCTTATTCCTTCGACTGCTTCTATATTTTCCTGCATCTTTTGCGAGCTTCCGCATCTCTTATTCCTTCGACTGTCTCTCCCTTATCCTTGTCGGTACTCTCCCTTCTGTACCCTCTTTTAGTGGTCCCCTTGCTCTCACTTCAGTTAGTCCCTGCATCTCCATCGCTTCTTCCACTTCTCTTCCCTGTTTCTCTTCTGTCGGCAGTTTGGGTCTTCCCCTCCCCCATCGGCGCCTCCCTGTTTTGGAGTGTGTGGTTGCACCTCCTTTCTTCCCACATCTCTGCTTGCACTGGTAACTCCCGTACCCCAATACCATCAGTAACACCTCTGTACCCACTGCAAACACCCCCCAGGCATAGTACCAGCTGTCCCCCATGTGACGATCCATGGGTATTTCTCGGATATCTCCCAGATCCAGTGCCGGCACTTGTAACTCTTGTCGGTACCTGAGCTGTTTCTTTAGGGCTGGGTGTAATTCCGTCGCCCATGATACATTGAGTGGCGGTAGCGATATCATCGGTATTTCTTCTTGCAACACCATGTTCTGTATTCGTACCTGGATTGATCGCAATCTCCACCCTTCTCCTTCGATGGTGCACCCTTGTGGTAGCTCCACCAATGTTGGTATCGCGATTCTTACCCGTATAGGGACTTTTCCGGGGCAGGTATAGCAATACCTCAGGGAGTTTGACGCCCCTGCCTTGCAGAGTTGTAAACCACTGCCTTGTGGTACAGGTCCTTGACAGAACCGAAGGCTAAGGGAGCAAACCCTAAACAGAAAACCATGTCACTGTGGCAGCATTAAGGGCGGTTGATGTATGGAACTCCCAACATCTCCCGACCAGCCACTGCAGGGACAAATAGTTTTGCGCCTGTCTTGACATGTTCTTGCCGGTGTGAAACCTCTATTTGCTCCCCGAGAGAGTGCCGCTGGTAACTTGCAAAAGCCAGCAGCACTTCAACACTTTTGCAGGCAGCTTTCATGAAATGTTCTGGCTACAGAAAGAGAGGGCGCCCCCGTCTCCGGTTCAGGGATACCATCAAGAGAAACCTGAAGCTGAGAGACATTAAGACCGACTCATGGACACAACTCTCACAACAGAGAGCTAAATGGAGAGCGGCAGTCAAGTAATGAAAGCAGTCTTTGTCGCATCGCGACCGACAGCATGATGATGATGATGATGAGGGACTTTTCCGGGGCAGTGCACCGACATGGCCGTGTCTGCTCCATGTGGTGCAATCGTGGCCCCTGTCTTACCATGCTGGGGAGGTATTACTGTTGCTGACCCTGTAGGTGTTTGGCGCACTCTCAGTGTACATTGTACTTGGAGTGCACCTGTGACCATTGCGGTTTCGCAGCCCTGTATGGTTGTTTCTGGCACCGGCCAGCACACCTCCGGGCCTCTACCCATACACTCTGTGGGCACAAAGCTTGCGCTTGTCTCTGTGCTCACCGCCACCCGTGGTGCACCTACCACTGTACGGACATGAGCGTTGCCGACCCGCACCGGTAGATAGTTGAGACCGAAGAGTAAGTATCATTCGCTCGCAACTAACGGTAAGGCGACACTATATGCCAAGTGACCTTCTCTGCCCCACACTCGTGCAACCGCTGTAAACTCATAGTACCAATGTAACGGTAACCCCTCAAATCCCGCCTCTTGAGCAGCCTGTAGCACCTCCATTAACCTATCTTTCGGCAGGAGGTCCTCCGTGAGATCGCCTCTCTCTAGTTGCATTTCCAGACGGTGATGTTGGGCCTGACTGGTGCGGTACACTGCCATTGCTGTCTCAATTACTTGTATAGAACGGGTAATTCTCTGCTCTAGCCTCAACTTATCCACCGCGTCTTAATTTGGTTTTGTAACATCGCAAAAGCCTCCTCCGTCGTTTCCTCCACCATCCCCATTCTATGAGCCAGCTCTCGTTCTATATTTCGAGTGCCGTTCATCAGTGTCAGCATCACGCCCTGATCAAGTGCGGCGGTACGCAACTGCCCCCGTTTGACAATTTCGTCAACCCGGTCCAGTTGGTCCTGGGTAACTACCCCGAACAGCCAAGAAGCCCCCGCACCTACAAAGTTGAAGGGGGACCCCTTCACCCTAGCCGGTCCCTCATCGCTCTGCTCCGGACCCACGGATAGCTGGATTTTTATGGCTTCTAGTCTCTTACCCCAGTTCCGCTGCACTCCCGACCATCTGTTGTTGCTTGTGCGGGCTATGCACCTCTCGACAGTCGCGATCCATCGGGCCACGGGTGGGCACACTGGTGGTCTAGCTATCACCACCAGCTGCCATATCGCGGTGATGGACCACGCTTCCCCCTGGTCCCTCACCAGCACTCCGTCCTGGCTGAAAAGATCCCCATCGGGAACCAGTCCGGTGGTGAGTATGGCCAGGAAGCTGCCGAGCAGTGCGACCACCCACATTTCGATGTTGAAAACTTTGGTCATTCTCTGAAATATGTCCACATATCCACAATTAATGACAGGTTTTTCCTCATTCATTGTAAATACCCTGCATTATTGAAACCCATATATTACGCAAGTAAGACAATAATTCTGAACCCCCTGCGAAAATATAATTTAATGTAATCCAAATAATGCACAACAATTTTTTAACTATCATTCGAAACACCTAACATAAATACAAAAATAATAGTGTTTCAGATCTCTGCCATCATGTTAATTTCCTGAAATCGACAATAATCACAACAGTTTTTGAACTACACTTCGAACACACCTAACAATGATAAAATAATTGTGGACATGCCTATACAGACAACATCATCAGCGATTGATACAATTTGGAATAATATAATTTAATTTTTAATTCATACCTTCTTGCTATTCTAACCTCTTATCCCACTGGTACGCCATTTGAATACTTACGGTATATCTATGAGTTAATTCCTGTTTTGTTGTAGTGTTTACGTTGTCAGTGTCTGTATCTCTCTGTGGGTGTGTATTACTTTGCGGGTTCCCGCAAGTATGGGTGGGTGGAGTATGTATGTGTGGGTGTAATGACCATCAGCCTCCAATACACCGAAAAGTTGACAACACTCACCGAGTTGGTGTTTAGATGGTGGCGATAGTGGTTCAGCTGTGGGCGAGCTTCAGTGTGGTTACCTAGTCTGCCTGCTACCTTTTATCACCCAATACACTCCCGCTTTGCCTGGGTTGTTTGTCTTATCCCTCCCCTCTGTTGTTTATCTTCTCCCTCCCCTCTGTTGTTTATCTTATCCCTCCCCCGATCTGTTGTTTATCTTATACCCCCCCGATCTGTCATGTCGCCCCCGGATTATTGGCTGTGTGCGCGGGTGTGGGTGTGTGTGTGTGTTGCGTGTTCCCGTCTCTCCGTACTCCCTTTGTTCTCCTATCTCTCTATTGTTCCATCACGGCTGTGGTTCAGCTTGCTCGCAGTAATCCTCAACTCCTCGTATCGGTTTTATTGGTGCTTATCATCATCGTCCAGCCTTGTCCGATTGTACCGGACTTCCGCGTTCCTGGTTATATCACCGCCATTGCATCATCACCTTGCTTAATCTCCCTCAATTCCTAATCCGAGCCTCCACTTATCCCTATCTAGCCGTTTGTATCTGCGTCTTCCGGTACTCGGCCCTTTATCCACAGATAACGGTTGTGACTGTCCTGTGTTTGCAGGATTTACTGATACCAACTGCGCCATCTGTTCCCGCATCTTATCCGGCTCTTATCTCACCAACTTTACGATTAATACATTCTCCAACACGAATACATAAAATAACAATAAAAATGTGACAACCATAAGCTTACGATTGCAATGTTGGTGTCTTTCCCATTTTTTACGTATACTACTGCGTGTTGTTTGGCGCAGAGTTTATGTGTGTCTGCGCCCGCGTTACTGGCCCGCGGCCGAGTGGGCGTTCCGTGACCCGCGTTGGGTTTGGTGGTTCGGTCCTAATGCGCCGCTCGCTCTCTCTTCGCACTGCGCGTCTTTGCGTGCGCGTTAATCATGGTAGCATTCCTTCCCACTCAATCCCTGGCTCTACCTTTAACACACTACCTCTGTTCAGCACTTTTCTGACATTACCCTGTCCTACCACCGTTATCACCTGACCTCGTATCCTGGTAATAATATACCCCGGGTCATACTGTCTGTCCAGGGCTCCCTTCTCATTCACCCTAATCATTACTGCGTCCCCCACCGTTAGTTCTGGCGCGTTGGCTTCCCGGTTTAGGCGGCGTTGGTTGTAACGTCGGCTTTGCCGTTAATTCTCCACCGCCTCTCGTACCACCAGTGACAGGTCTTCAATATGTCATGCCAGATTGGTCGTAATACTTTGTCATTATTGTTATTTCACTGTATCTCTGTATGTTGCCCGAGGCGTCACAATAAACGCCTCAGTTTTCCCACCTCCGCCTCTGTTCTTCCTTCTCGCGCATCGGTCGTAATGCGAAGCATTTCATTTGATGCGAGGGGAGGGAGAACGACTCACCCCGCCCTGAGCGACTCACCCCCCCCTCCTGCCACTGCTCACCTCCCCCCGCCCCTGAGCGACTCACCCCTGCCACTGCTCACCTCCCCCCGGCCCTGAGCGACTCACCCCCCTCCTGCCTCTGCTCACTTCCCCCCTTATAAGGCCGCCCGCCGGCCTCCCTCAGGCACTCAGCCTCCAGCCGCCTTCCAGCTCTCTGCCCCTTCTTCTTCTCCACCCACCCACCCAACTCTCCCTCCTCTACCCTCCCCCCTCTGCGGTGGAGGGCTCCTCGGCACCCCCTCACTCCACTGACTTTTGAACTCTGCTCCTTAGCTACTCCGCTCATCATCATTTTATCCTTTCCTTATTTACCTCTCTTCCCCGTTACCCATCTGAGCCCCACACTGACTCTCTTACCAGCTCCTTCTGAGCCCTTTATCCTCATTATTACACTGCTCCTTATGAGCCCCTCACTATTTATCCTCTGCTCCTCATGAGCCCCTGACTCTTTGCTCCTCGCGAGCCCCCTGCTCCTCATGAGCCCCCTGTATTGCTCTGCCTCCTCAGCCTGTTTACCTCCTCAGTTACCCTGTTTGTACCTTACTTTGTCATTATTGTTATTTCACTGTATCTCTGTATGTTGCCCGAGGCGTCACAATAAACGCCTCAGTTTTCCCACCTCCGCCTCTGTTCTTCCTTCTCGCGCATCAAATTCCACTGTCTCATCTCCTGTCTCCTCCGTCCATTGCTTCAATCCTAGATACGGTCTGTTTGGATGGCGTCCATATGTCAGATAGAATGGGGAGAATCCCGTACTTCCTGAACACACCGTCCGATATGCCAGTATCGCATCGCCCAGGAATTCTTCGCACCGACTTGCTGTACTGTTCACCAATTTTTTTAGAATTGTTTTTAGAGTTCGGTGATATCGCTCCACCCTTCCATTGGTTTGCGGGTGGTAGGGTGTGGTATGTCGTATCTCTACCCCACGGTCCCGCAAAGCACCCATGACTAGTTGATTTTTTAACTCGGCACCATTATCGGTTAGGAAGATTCCCGGTGCCGAGTATCGCGGAATGTATTCGCGTATCAAATAGTCATGAATACCCTGCACTGATTTGTCAGGTAGTGGTTTCACCTCTACCCACCCCGTATAATGGTCCATAATGGAGAGTAAATAACGATTTCCCTCTGGACTGGTCGGAAACGGGCCCGTCAAGTCCGCTGCAACCAGTTTATCCAGTGCTTTAGGTAGTGGCATGGCGGTTGTATGCGGCTTTTTGCGTTTGGTGCGATTTACCTGACACACGGCGCACATGGATATATACTCCCATACATCCCATGCCATCCCGGCCCACTTAAAGTGTTCTTGTATTCGCGCCATTGTTTTCGCCTGTGCCATGTGACCTACCTCTCAGTGCGCACGTTTGATCACTCTCTCTCTGAATACCTTTGGGAGGATCAATCTCGGGTAGCTTGCATTTCCATGTGGTGCCCGCAGTGTGTACAGCAAGCTCTCTTGCAGCACAAACTCTTGTGCATCCTGGCCACCCAACTCGTATTCCGGCATTTCCTTTTGGGCCGTTAGCAACTCTGCATTGTCCAATTGATAGTGCCCAAATGGTATTTCTTCTTCCGACACGCAAATATCGACCGTGGCCATTTCTTCCGGCTCTGTAGCTTCCGCGGTCGGTCTCAGCCGCGACAACATGTCTGCCCAGGTGTTGTCTTCCCCTTTCATATACAGGATTGGTGCTGCATATTCTGCCAGTAGTACAGCCCACCTCTGTATTCGCGTGTTCTTGATTTCTTTTGTGAAGAGACAACGCAGTGGCGCATGGTCGGTGTATATTTTTACATCTGTGCCATACAGATATGGGCGTAATTTAACCAGTGCGTAGATCAATGCGTATGCCTCCTTCTCCACCGTTGGGTAGTTCAGCTGAGCGGCCATGAATCTACCACTGATGAAATGCACGGGTCTGGTGATACCTTTTTGATCTTCTCGCACCAGTATCTCGCCCATACTGTAGTCAGACACATCTGTGTATAGTTTGTAGGGCTTGGACGGATCGGGAAACTGTGATACTACACTGTTAAGTAATAGCTCCTTCAATTCGTCCCAAGCCCTTTGGCACACCTCTGTCCACACAAACTTCACGTGCTTACCCATCAGTGCTGTTATGGGTGCAACTATGTCGGCGTAGTTAGGCATCAACTGCCGGTAGTAGTTTGCGGAACCCAGTAGGCATCGAACTTCTTGCTTCGTAGTCGGGGCTGCCATTTCGCGGATGGCCGCAACTTTTTCTGGGTCAGCTTTTAGACCGTCCTTACCCACCACGAAACCCAACAACTTCACCTCTGTTGCTGCGAATTTGCATTTTGACGGCTTAATGGTCAGTCCTTCACTTTGCAATACCCTCAGTACTTCGCCCATGTGGCTACGATGCGAGTTTTCATCCGGAGAGTATATGATTATATCGTCCAAGTAAATTAGACAATATTTCCCCAGTTGCTTCGCCAATATCGCATTCATCATGCGCTGAAATATTGCCGGCGCATTGCACAGACCAAACTGCATCCGCGTGAACTGGAAGAGTCCCATGTGCGTGGCAATCGCGGTCTTTGCTCGACTCGCTTCTCCCACCCAGACTTGCCAGTATCCTGATTTAAGGTCCAGTGTTGTGAATACCTTCGCGCCACCCAACTGATCGAAAATATCCTGTATTCTCGGCATTAGGTAGGCGTCTTTGCAGGTTACAGCATTCAGTTTGTGATAGTCCCCGCAAATCCTCATCGTTCCATCCTTTTTCGGCACCATCGTCACTGGGGATGCCCACGGGCTACAGCTCGGCTCAATAATGCCCTGTTCTAGCATCTGGCGCAGTTCATCTTCCATCATGGTGCGTTTTGCCAGTGGCATGCGGTATGGGCGTTGATTGATGGGGTGTGCCGACCCGTTATCAATATCCATCTCCACTACTTTTGTGGCTTTCAGCGGCCCATCTGCTGATGGAAAGACCTCTGGATACGCCTTTCTCCATGTCTCCCGGTCCGAGATGTCTTCATGTATCACATTCATCTTCCGCGACCCCCATTCATGCATGATATTACACAGCACCACCTGTTGTTTCCTATACAGTAAGGTGGCGCCACATAGTAATAGCGCATCGGTTCCTAACAACATATCATGCTGCAAACTTTCTACAACATAACAATTAATCCTGACATCATACATATTTACCTCCGCTATTCCTTTTGTCATCAATAAGTGCCCGAACAGTGAGCACAATCCAATTCCTGCTTCCAACCTCTCACCCGCTGCTCCTAATTTTACCAACCGCTGCCAACTAGCGATTTTTATCATTGAACGTGCCGCTCCCGTATCCACCAATGCGGTAAGTATCGCGTCGTTAATCACAATACTCACTGTTGGCCTGTGGTCGGTCGCGGCCTCTAGTTTCCCGACAGTGGGCTGTACCGGCTGTCCATCCACTGGCCGTTCCTCTGCCACTGTGGTGCCTGGGCCTGTTGCATCCCCTGCTGTCCCGCATTTTGACAGACCCGTTGGATATGGGGCCCGCCACATATCCAGCATCTCAGGGGTGGCCTGCTCTCGTTATATCTCTCATTTCTGTAGATCTCCCTCGCTGGTTCTCTTCTATATGCTGCTGGCGCCTGTACCTGCGGCCTGGGGTGATATGGCAGCGCCTCTACAGGTTTTTCTTGTGGGACCATCAAACGCTCCACCATTTTCCGGAGTGCTTTTACCTCTCCCTGTAGAGTTTTCCTGTCATTCTCGGCCACGCTCCTTCCATTCGCTGCAGTCTGCTGGTCGGGGCGCTGCGGGGTGTTGTTTGGTTTGGGTGCATTCTCGCGGAGTGCATTCTCCCGGGGTGCCCCCTGCACCTTTTCCTCCCTCTCTACTGCTTTCTTCTCTCCCCTCTTCCAGGCACGACCCTGCGCGATCGCTGTTTCAAAAGCTTCCTCCAGGGTTGCGGGCCATCGGAAGTCCACCGCGGTGATCACAGCCTCATTTCTCAGCGAGTCTATGAACAACCCTAGCAGTATCCCCGCGAAGTCCGACCCTGGTTTGGCTTCTGCAAGGTCCCAACCCCTCTCCACTGCCAGTCGGAAACGTTGTCAATACGATGCTTCCGTTTCCCCCCATTGCTGCTTCATTTTACTTACGATATTCCGCAGGTGGTCACACTCATCTTGCGACAGGAGTGCCTCAGTGACAGCCTTGGCCACCGCGCTCCAGTGTCCTTCTCTATCCTTCTTGAAGACACCATAAATAATGTCTTGTACCATGCCGCTTGCAAAATCCAGGAAGAACCGCGTGATCTCTTCCCTGGTGGCTTCTGCGAGGTCCCCCTCGCGCTCGATTAGTCTTAGTCATTCACGGAGAGCTCCCGCATCTGTCCCGTTTATTGCCATTATTGATTTCCCATAATCTCGGAGAATTTTCGCCCGATCCGCTCTGGCTCTCTGGGCTGCGGCCGAATCTTCTCTCTCCTCCCTCCGTTCCTCCAGGGTCTCCCTTCTCTCTGCATCATCCTTCACTATAACGATCTTAGATTCACAGAACTCTGGCCAATAGCTGTCCTTATCTTTCGTCTCATCGATCCCTCCAGTTGCTGCGGATCGATCATACCAGTCCTCAAACTCCTGTTTGAGTTGAGTCTGGTGGGAGCGTCGGTAAGGCATAATTGCGTTTGATATGGCAGATTAATACGCGTTCAATAATACATTAATACAACTTGTATTTGTTTTCTACCAACCTTACACATCTCCTATCGTGTCATGCTCCACCACTCTGTCTTCGCTGGTGCCGTCCTCTCGCCGTTGTGACTAACATGAGTTACTCATCTTACTTCCCCTCGAACCACCTCCCATTTACCATTTTAACCACACCCACGCATCCTGCCCAACCAGATAGCTCGAGTACGTGGTCGCCAGTCTGAAATCCCGTATTTGCGGGTCCCCGCATCTCATATATGCAGGCGTTTGAAGCTATTGATGGCCGATCCAGTTAGGTGGTACGCGAGGGTTATGGTTATCTTTTCTGATGGTTACTCATGTTATTAGTGATACTGTTCTACACGGCCAGAGTGCCCTACTATCTTGCTTAAAGTATCTATCCTGTATAAGGCATACGATCCTGCATAAGGCATACTATCCTGCATCATCATCATCATCATCATGCTGTCAGTCGCGATGCGACAAAGACTGCTTTCATTACTTGACTGCCGCTCTCCATTTAGCTAAGTACATTATATGAAAGCTGCCTGCAAAAGTGTTGAAGTGCTGCTGGCTTTTGCAAGTTACAAGTGGCACTCTCTCGGGGAGCAAATATAGGTTTCACACCGGCAAGAACATGTCCAGACAGGCGCAAAACTATTTGTCCCTGCAGTGGCTGGTCGGGAGATGTTGGGAGTTCCATACATCAACTGCCCTTGATGCTGCCACAGTGACATGGTTTTCTGTTCAGGGTTTGCTCCCTTAGCCTTCAGTTCTGTCAAGAACCTATACCACAAGGCAGTGGTTTACAACTCTGCAGGGCAGGGGTGTCAAACTCCCTGAGGTATTGCAATACCTGCATACTATCCTGCATAAGGCATACTATCCTGCATAAGGCATACTATCCTGCATAAGGCATATTATCCTGCATAAGGCATATTATCCTGCTTAAGGCATACTATCCTGCTTAAGGCATACTATCCTGCATAAGGCATACTATCCTGCATAAGGCATACTCTCCTGTATAAGGCATACTATCCTGCATAAGGCATACTATCCTGCATAAGGCATATTATCCTCCTTAAGGCATACTACCCTTTGGATATATTCTATTCATATGAACTATATAGCAGAGCTTACCCCATAGTAGAGACACACGAGCCACAACGCGTGATTCGAGTCCAGCACCAGCAGAAGTATTGGTAGAAATGATCCTGATGCTTTGTTTTATTCAGTTTATATACATGCAATAGTGGATGTTATCAATATTCTTATCGGTTGCTTTCAGGGCTCACCCCTCACCCAGCTTTGACCACCACCTGACTATCATAAGC
Organism: Branchipolynoe longqiensis; assembly: GCA_030323885.1. Taxonomy (NCBI): domain Eukaryota; kingdom Metazoa; phylum Annelida; class Polychaeta; order Phyllodocida; family Polynoidae; genus Branchipolynoe; species Branchipolynoe longqiensis. The sequence continues at coordinate 7,524,614 of CM059187.1, forward strand.
TTAGATAACATGTAAAACTCCAACAACCAACCAAGATAACATGTGGTGACTGTGTGTCTGGGTGAGATAAGGGGGAAGGATTGTGCTTAAAGGGGCATTGTTTCCCTCCCCCTGTGTGAGCCTTATAAAGGGAGTACTGTTTCATATTTAACATCTCGATATTCAATATACACTTAATCGGAGAATTTTACAAGGGTACAGAAACTTATGAAGTCTATTAAAACTCATATTGGCTCCACTGTATAGCACTCGCTCTGGCCATACCGAAAAAGACATAATGTTTCAGGGCTTCCATTTTCGTTGGCCATTGGCGCAAGTAGAATGGAAGAGGGACGTTGTAAAAATATATGGATTTTCGGTTGGAATTATATCCTCGGGCGACGGAGTGGGGACGAAGGTTATGTAATAGAAAAGCAATGGGTGTCCCACCGGCTGTGCGACATATTTAAGCTATGTGAAAGATGTTAGTACACCGCGCCCGAGATCTTTTGTTTGTTTGTTGTTGTTTTACATCCTAGCAACATCTAAGGTCATATCAGGATGAGTAACGACTTGTGACAGTTCGCACTCATGGCGACTTTATAGTGCTGTCCCACTGGGAAACCAGGCTGCCGGCACCATGACTTGGTATGCCACTCAGTCACATTATCCTGACACTGAGCACACCAGTCCTTGGCCTGTCCTAATAATGCCGAGCGCCTGGCTAGGAAGCGACAAGTATCAATTTTTAAGTCATTGGTTTGACTCAACCAGGGTTCAAACCCACGACCCCATGATCTACCAGCACGGGTGATGAATGCTCTAACTCATTCGGCCATCCCATCTGGTCTCCGTGCCTGAGATGCTCAGGGGATGCTCCTATATAAGAAACAGTTAATGTTTGGTGAAATGTTCCCCCTATGCACCCATAAAGAGTGCAAGTGGAGGAAAAGGACATTTTTAGTATATATATATTTTATTGTAACTGTTTGCAACTACCTGTTACCACGGGGCCGATGGGCCACCACACCAGCCATATTGCATTTATTATGGACACCACCTGCAGCTGGGTTGGGTGACCACTGCCCATGGGGGGGGGGGGGGGGGGCGTCACCTCCACGCTGTGCAGGGTGCCTGATTGGCTACCTGTGGGAAGCCCAGTCTCCTGCACCCTCGTGCCGCCTGACCACACTAGCCTCACTTTGATAGTGATTATTCTGGACACTGCTCCGGACACACTGGGCAGATCACACTCTACTCCTAGCTCTTGAGTGAGACACACTCACCTCCTGAGCAGGAACCCAGACACGCTGTCTAATACTACCACCTTTCCTATATGCAAACTGTTTGTTTGTTGTTGTTTTACGTCCTAGCAACATCTAAGGTCATATCAGGACGGGTACCGACTTGTGACAGTGCGCACTCATGGCGACTTTATAGTGCTGTCCCACTGGGAAACCAGGCCGCCGGCACCATGACCTGGTATCCCACTCAGTCACATTATCCTGACACTGAGCACACCAGTCCTTGCCCTATCCTAATAATGCCGAGCGCCTGGCTGGGAAGCGACAAGTATCAATTTTAAAGTCATTGGTTTGACTCGACCGGGACTCGAACCCACGACCCCACGATCTACCAGCACGGGAGACGGACGCTCTAACTCATTCGGCCATCCCGTCTGGTATATATGCAAACTGAGCTGTGTGCAACAACCAGGGGACTCCGGTTCAATGGGCTGTAGGAACTGATTTATAGACAGACTAAAGAGGTATTGAGGCTCTGTGTGGACAGTAGGTAAGGGGTCAGGGTGATAGGACACTAGCAGGTGAACAGGAGTTGATGCCAATAAAGCACAACTTCTTCACTGTCAATCTTGCGTGACTTGTCTTCCCTTTCTTCCTTCTGAGTTTGTTAAGAGAGGCATCAGGTGTGAACAGAATGGGGAGGGTTTGTGGTATTATCTGGTGCTCAGACAGCCGGGCAACCAGTAATATTATAATGTGATTGTTGTGGAAACCACTGGTGTGCGGAATGTCTCGAGATGTCAAATGAGCAGTACTCAGCAGCACAACGAGATGACCTTGTGATTTTGCTTCCATTGAACTAAAAAAGTACTCACCCTTATTCAAAATAAAAGTGTGGTTAAACAACACTGCAAGAAAATAGTCACAGATGTCAACGAAAAATTTGCTCAAATGGGAGCTAAATTTGATGATAAATTTAAGAAGTACTCAGAAGATCTCAAAAAGTCCTTAGAAACTATAACAAAGGTCCCTGAGCAAATCAATAAAGGCTTCAAGACCTTCGCAGTGATGCAAATAAAACCGCAACAAATGCAACCCCATATCTCAAAGCCATTATGAAGAAACACTAAATGAAACAAAAAAGGAAGAAAAAGGACTTGAAGACAGGAAGAAAAACATTATCATTTTCAATGCAGCCGAGCAAACAGGTGAATCCTGAGAAGAGACAAAAGCAAATGACGTCAATCTGTTCGACAGCATTTTCAAGACAGTGTGTGACCAAGAGGGTGAAAACGAAGTAATCCAGGCATGTCGCCTGGGCAGGATCCATGATGATGGCTTTGCTAGACATCAGAACAAAAACAAAACGCAAACTATTCAGTCAGCTTTTTAAACTACGAGGTATCGATCAATACAAGAATATCAGCATGGGCCATGATATGACACAAAAAGAAATAAATCAAACAAAACTCCTGGTAGAGGAAGCCAAAAAGAAAACAGCAGACATGGCATCGGACAGTGAACCAGGAGAAGAGGCAAAAAACTGGGTATTCCGTGTCAGAGGACCACCATGGGAACAAAAAATAGTGAAAGTGAGACCATGCACCCAGGTTTAGATGTCAGCCAAAGTAACATCAACTGTAACATCAGAAGTATGCAAGAAACAACTAAACCTAAACCATGTATAACACAAAAGTATCATTGGGGCCACAATCGTAACACAAACTCGAACAAAAACAGAATCCATATCAGTACATCTAATAAAATTATCAATGGACCGAGCCAAACTGGAAGCAGCAAATATTGCAATTTACAACCCAGATATCATTGCAATTAGTGAAGTCATACCAAAAAATCCAAAAGAGCCAGTCCAGCTATGTGAGATTGCCTTAAATGGATTTGATATTTTCAGCAATATCGATGAGGAGAGAAGGGGTGTGTGCATATATAGAGTTCAGGCGCAAAACTATGTTAAGCCCCAGTCACACCTACCTGAATCAGGGGCCAGGGTGGTCTGTGGCGATCCGGGGTGATCCGTGGCTCGTCCGTGGTGACCCGGCCTGATCCAGCGTGATCTGGTGTCACCCGTGGCTGGTTCGGGGTCCGCCCCGGATGTTTTAAAATGTTTAAAACATCCAGGGCAGTCCGTGGCATTTTGCGATCCGGGCTTGATCCGGCATGATCCGGGGGTGGTCCGGGTAGTCCGGGGGTGGACAGGGGGTGAACCAGGGCCGGTCCGCGCTGTCCAGGGGTGGTCCAGGGTAGTTCGGGGCTGTTTCACCCCGGATGAGCCACGTTTCAGCCACGGTTTCACCCAGACCCCCCCCCCCCGACTTTCCTGGACTACCCCCGGCGGAGCCACAGACCACTCCCGGACTGCCCGGATGAGACCCGGACGCCCCGGATCACCCCGGATCAGCCACGGACTGCCCGGTTTACCCCGGATCACTTGTCTGGGACTAGTCCGTGGCTACACAGGGGAGTCTGGGGGTGGTCAGGAGTGGTCAGGGGCGATCCGGCCTCTGGTCCGGGGGCTCGTCCGGGAAGGTGTGACTGGGAGGCAAAAAATGATGAAAACAGTGATTTTATCCGGGCGATTGGTCCGGGGATGGTCCGGCTCAAAATCCCGGGATAGTCCATGTAGGTGTGACTGGGGCTTTAACGCCGATCCGAAAATGGAATTAAAATAAAAGATTTGTACCTGAAAATGATTTTAATTCTCATGAATTCCACTTTTCTTGTGATGACATGATTATGGAGCAATGAACAAAAAAGTAGGAATGTAAAAAAACTTACTTTTTGAGGGTTTGAATCCAATGTTTTTGTCAATTTTTGGATTGGCGTTTACGTGGTTTTGCACCTGAACTCTTCATATATACTAAATGCAACCTTAATGCACTCCCTCTAAATGTACTCTTTGTAACTCAACAGAAGCGATATCGTGCGAGATTAAGCTAGAGGACAGGGACAGTCTGCTTGTTGGATGCATCTACAGGTCACCCAACAGCGACAACAGTGTCCATGAGGAAACTCGACAGTTGATCCAAAAGGCCTCAGCCCTAAACCACAGCCACCTCCTAATCATGGGAGACTTCAATTATCCAGGAATCAGTTGGCAACCTATGCGAACACCAAATATCGAACAACATCCAGCAACACTCTTTGTCAAAAATCTTAGAGACTGTTTCCTTTTCCAGCACGTCACGGAACCAACACATAAGCATGGTGACCAGTCTGCAAATATATTAGATCTCATCATCACAAATGAGGAGGAAATGATTAGAAACCTTAAACATGTTGCGAGACTTGGAAATAGCCACCATGATTGCCTTTTCTTTAAGTTGCTATTACCACGTAAACTCAATTGGAAAACACAAATTCATATTGGATAAAGGCAACTATGAGGGCTTGAGACAGGATCTCGACCAAGTTCTACTAAGTGCAGCTTCAAATACAGACATTGTTGAGAACAATTGGAATGCATTTGAAAAAACTGTCATGGGAAAATGCAAACAGCACATACCCATGTAATCTGGCAAAATGAATAATGGCAGACCACAGCCATAATGGATGAATGGCCAAGTCAAGCGGAAGATCAGCTTGAAACAAGAGGCATACACAGTGAAGAGACATTCGACACAGATAGTGACAGACTTCGATATGCAAAACTATGTAACCAAGTAAAGTGGGAATATAGGAAAGCAAAGCGAGAGCATGAGAAAAACATAGCCAAAAATGCCAAAGAGAACCCAAAAGCCTTATATAAATATCCTAGGAATAAACTCAAAGTACACATTCCAGTTGGAGATTTGAGGTGGGATGATGGGACCATTGCACAAAATGATATCGACAAAGCTGATACGTTGAACACCAGATTCGCAACTGTCTTCACACGAGAAGACCTATCATATATACCAATGTTTGAGGACCAACTCTTTCGTGCCCCCCTGACCAACATAAATATTGCACCATCTGATCTGAAGAAAAAATTGTACAATCTTAATGCATCTAAGGCAGCAGGTCCTGACGGAATATATCTGCGTATATTGAAGGAGCTACACAACGAGCTTGCTGAACCACTTAGACACATTTCCCCAAAATCACTAAACCAAAGAAAACTTCCTCACCCATGGAAGGATGGACATGTATCTCCAATCTTCAAAAAGGGTAACAGAAGTGATTCAGGAAACTATAGGCCAATCAGTCTAACAGCTGTAGTGTGTAGGTTAGTGGAATCAATAATAAGAGATTCTATCATGGCTCATCTTGTCGAAAACAACCTCCTATCAACACAGCAGCATGGCTTTGTGCAACGAAGATCTTGTATGACCCAACTATTAGCATGTATGGATGAGTGGACCCGCATTATTGATGACTTTGGAGCTCTGGATGCTATTTATCTAGATTTCCAAAAAGCATTTGACACTGTTCCACACCAGCGACCGCTAACAAATTGCATGGCTATGGCATAAGAGGAGATGGCCTACACTGGATAAAGGATTTTCTGAGTCACAGAAGACAGCGAGTCATTGTAAATGGCAAACCATCAGGCTGGTGCTCGGTGAAAAGCGGAATACCTCAGAGCAGCGTGCTTAGACCAGTCTTATTTGTGATATATATCAATGACCTACCAGAAGTTGTATATTCTATGGTCCAAATGTTTGCTGACGATACCAAAGTATTGCGCCGTATGGGAAAAGATAGTGACTCAGGGGACTTGCAGAAGGACCTCAACAATATGCAGAAGTGGTCAAGTGATTGGCAGCTGAAGTTTAATGCTTCAAAATGCAAAGTGATGCATTTAGGGGGCAAAAAGAGCAAGCACATCTATGTAATGAATGATGGTGTGAATAATGTTCCGCTCTCCGAAACAATGATAGAAAAGGACTTGGGTGTCAAGGTGGACAACAAACTGACATTCAGCGACCACATCCAGGAAGCCGCCAACAGAGCTAATGGAATACTGGCCATCATTCGAAGATCGTACACATACCTAGACGAGGATGTTGTGCGCAGACTGTACACATCCCTTGCATGTCCCCTTTTGGAATATGGAAATGTTGTGTGGTCACCACTCTACCGGAAGGATGCTGAGTCAATTTAGAAGATCCAAAGAACGGCAACGAACCTTGTACATGGATTCGATGAAATACCCTATGAACAATGTATGCATCATTTGAAGATCCCAAGCATGTACTACAGACGGGCCCGGGAGGATATGATTGAAGTATTCAAATATCTCCATGGTATTTACAAGACAGGCAGCCCCCTTATCAGAGACTCCAACACCAGGACCAGAGGACACTCCCTGAAGCTGAGGAAGCGGTATGCCAGACTGGACCTGCGATACAACTTTTTCAGCTTTAGGGTGGTTGACCTGTGAAATGACTTGCCGGAGACTGTCGTAGCAGCAGAGTCGGTGAACTGTTTCAAGTCCTGACTGGATGCATATTGGTCAAGCATTACGTATATCTTGGAGCCAGTGACAGTTGCTACAATCTACCACATCTCAAGAACTGTCTCCATTTCTATTAATTAAGAGCGGCTAACAGGTCCAAGGCCTATTATAGCTGTATCCTATTGATTGATTGATTGATTGAATGAATGACTTAAAAATGTATACTCGTCGCTTCCTACCCAGGCACTCACCATGATTAGGAAAGGGCAAGGACTGGTTGGTGCAGTGTCAGGATAATGTGATTGAGTGGGATATCAGGTCATGGTGCTGGCGGACAAGTCTCCCAGTGGGGCAGCACTATAAAGTTGCCATGAGTGTGCACTGTCACAAGTTGTTTCCCGTCCTGATATGACCTTCGATGTTGCTAGAACATAAAACTCCAATGACCAGCTAAACAATGTGCATGTTATTGCCGTTCCCACTACTGGCACATTTTACCCTAAAGGGTGGCACACTTAACTGTGGTAAGTTGTGTGACTTCGAAAAATATATTCAACATCCCACCACACCATTATGAGAAATCCTGTGGCGTTAATATTGCCCATATATATGAAGATCTTGCTGTTTGAGTATCTCTATTCAATTTTGGTGGAGATGTTGATTCATTAGCCTCCAGGTCGACTTAACAGGAAAAGGGCACAACTTACCCCCTCCCCTACCTCATTAACTTGCTGTCCGGACCCGGCTCGTCCACACCTCTTCTATCACCTCTCCGCTGCGCCACGCTCCTCCTTGATTATGTCTTAAAAGAGTTCCAGGAGGGGGAGCCGGCCAGCCTTGCACCTGTCGAGGAGCCCCGAGCCAAGCCCATATCCTTAAGAGGGTGGGTGGGTGTGGTAATCTTGAGCATGGTGATCAGGAGCTACTCTGCCGAATGGAGACTATGGGCCGAGCAGTGTGCTATGATAGTGAGCCAGTTCAGGATGTGCACATGGGGTGGCGCATCAGCTCGCCGCCGAATCAACCACAATTTTGGAATTATGCGCTGATTCGGACAGAAGGAGCCAACACGGTTATATATTTTTGGATGGGAAATTTCTTTATTTAATTAACAATGTGGGTTCTCTTGTGTTCGTCTCTTGGGTTTGTCTCAGTTTAAACAACATTATCTAAGTCAAGGGGGGCCGATTTGAAGGGAACCCAGGATGCACCTGTCGAGGAGCCACGAGCCAAGCCAAAGCAAAGTGCCAGGGCTCGGGGTGCCTTGACAGGGGCCCGACATCAGACTCCCAGATCCCCTGCGCCCTGATGTCTGATATGTGGACCCCCGGGCTGCATGGGCTTGGGCCGTGGCTGCATGGGCTTAGCCCGTGGAGTGTGTAGCAGGCCGCTTCTGCCACCCCAGCCTCCTCAAGGGATTCCTTGAGGGTGATCGTCAAGCTGGGTCACATGACCAAATGCAGCATTCTGATTGGTTTGTCATGTGCTTTTGTGATCATGTTGTTTTTTGCATTATTTAACTAATAATTGTCAGTTATTTACCACAGATAGTAGACATACATTTAAAAGTCAGTTTTCCGTTCAAATTAAGGGGTTTAATGTATTTTAACCGAATACATTTGTTTTGTAGTGCTATCTGTTATTTTAATTTTTTGCTGCAAGTCCCCAGCTTAGGCACCAGAGCCGAGGCGGGGGTCCTGGTTTTAATGTCAATGTGCGGTGGTAGCAAGCCGCTCAACACGAACGAACACAGTATAGTGAGTAATAGAATCTGACAGACAGTGGGGTTAGTTTGCTTGGGCGAGATTTGTTTACTTTTGTGGTGTTGCTTCCTCTCCAGTTACAGCCATGGCCAATTGGGATCCGGCCGCAGGCATAATGTCACTGAGTCGTCGGGCCACTTGTTCCAGTTTGGGGGGGGGGGGGGGGATGCTGCTGGCACTCGCCAGGAACTGGCTTCAGCTGCAGGCGCAGAAACACCGAGGGTGTGCCCAGCCTCGCTATCATTCCAGCTGGACACATGTCAGGAACCGGCAGCAGGTGCACATCATCATAACATGTGGAAATCCCCGGGGGAGTCCCGCTATGGGGCATGCCCAGCAGGAAGCCAAGTGGCTCCCCAGCAGGGTTGTAAACATGTGGCTAAAAGTCCGGAATGGATTTCTTTCCGGGTCCCTTCCCCCTGTGATTTCTTGGAACAGCACACCACCTCTGCATGGTTGGTGACGATCCATATTATGTTTGTGCAATCACCACAGATGTGAGCGAACCTCTGTCTTGTGCAATCACCACAGATGTGAGCGAACCTCTGTGATCCAGATCCATGGGACTCACCCTTGCTGGCCTTGTTGCACAACTCAGTGCGGGGTTGGTGGTGAGGGGAGTTGGCTCCGCGACTCGTGCACGTTGGGGGCATGAGTGATGTGGGTGGCATGGGTACCATAAGTAGAGTTTCTGGCAGCGGGGACCGCAAAGTCCCCGCTGCCATTGCCTCTGCAGGGGCAGGGCTTTGCCACACATTTGCGTGTTCTTCCATCTGTTCACAGCGCTTTTCCATTGCTTTAGTCCTCTCCTGCATTTGGGTGTGGATTTGGATGTGTTGGAGGATGCCAAGTCCCAGAACATCCCCCGTGGTCATTGAGAAAGCCATCGGTTATCCTCCGACTCACGGAACTGAGGAAGTCTGGGACACATCCACTCCAGTACCAAGGACTGCATGCAGAGATTCAAGGCCAGTTTGCTGACCACCTCTCCATATACACTGATGGTTCGAAAGACCAAAGCTGGGTAGCTGCTGCGGCAGTCTGCCGACGGGAAAGATTTTGTGTACGTTTGCCCGATCAGAGCTCGATTTTCACTGCAGAAGCCCGAGCACTCCTTCTCACATTGGAGTGTATCGAGGTATCCAACCACATTAACTATGTTATATACAGTGATTCGTTCTCTTGCCTCCTGGACTGAAAACGATCACCCTATTCTAGCAATGGTCATTTATAAAATGAACCAACTGACAACAGATGGGTATGACATCCACCTGTGCTGGGTGCCTGGCCATGCCAGCATACAAGGAAACGAACGAGCTGATCGGGCTGCGAAGAAGGCCCTGAACTGTGATCTTGAACCGTGTCTGATCCCTCACTCTGATCTGAAACCACTAATAGCCACCCACATAAAATCCAAATGGCAACAACAGTGGGATGAAAACATTAATAAACTTAAAGAAATTGAACCATCTGTGGGAAAGCCACCACAGACTCATGCGGGAGGTTGGTGGGACCAAGTGGTCCTTAGCCGCTGCCGTATTGGCCACTCGTGGCTTACACATGCTTTTATGCTCAAGGGGGAACCTCCCCCTGAATCTATTGGGTGCCAGTCCCCGCTGACACTCAAATACATTTGACTAAGTTGCGTTGATTTTTTGGCCCTGCACCAACAGTTCTACACTGCAGACAGTATGCATGACTTTTTTCTGAGGTAAAACAGGAAAACATTTGAGCCTTTTTGAGGGCAGCTGGACTGTACCACCTCATGCAGTTTACTAAATAGATTCTATCAATTATTAATCAAACTTTTCTTTTTCTATGGGAATTTGTTTCCCTTGACCATAAATATATGATTGTGAGCTTTCTAATTTAATGAGTGTCTATTGGCACATAATTGATTGTCTGCTTTTACATGTAAAAGCGATGGTTTGAACAAAAAACAAACATTTCTCGCCGTGAATATGGCCTATGCTGCCAACACGGCATAAAGCAACCACCAATCAATCAATCAATCTCCTGCATTTTAAGCATTACATCGGCTGGACTTGGTATGGGCACGTTGGGTTTTCACTGATGGCGGTTATCTGATGGATCTCTGGAAGCCTGTTAGCCGGGCTGGGGAAGTGGTGGGGTATGCAGTGTCAGCGCCATCTTGGTCGTTGGTGGGGCTGAGCGCACTCTGCACTGGTTATGAGTGCTTCACTGAATGCTTGGCTGGCCGGTGGGTGGGACGTGTTGTTCCTCTGATCCGCACCAATCGGGAGTAAACTGAGTGTTAATATGGGAATAGAAATGGGTCAGTCTTTCCTGTGTCTTCTCACTATCACATGGCTCACAATTCTAGAATGGTCTGGTAGGCAAAAGACATGTACAGTTTTGCATGGAATTCAATACAGCAGTATTTCAATTAAACCGATCATTTTCATCAAATTCAAAGTTGCCGACTGTCAAACCCACTGAATTTCAGCCCATTGTGCGTTTGTCGTTGTGTGTCCATTCAATGCATCAAAACATTATAAATAAATAGATGTTGTTAAACCACAGAATCAGATCCATAGAACATCTCAGTGATCTCAGATAACACTAACAGAGACTAATTACTAGAAAGAAATTTAAACAGTGTTAAATAAGCATGCTGGTGAATTCAAATGATATGTTTCTATATTACTGTAACTAATATTAATAGTGTCATGACCAGAATATATTCAGATCAGGAAAAATACATTTTTGACAAGGCAGTGAAACTGGCATAACTGTCAAACTCACTCAATCTGCTTTTGTCGACCTGTGTGCCTCTCTATTACATTTAAATATTGACTATCCCAAACGGAGCTAAAATAAAAACAATTTTAAAGGGATCTTTGTTTGCACCACCACGCATGCAGGCAACACCATTCATGCATGCATCACCACACATCATTATGCATGCATGCAGCAACATGCATGCACACAGCCCCATACATGCACGCATCACCATGCATGCACACAGCACCATGCATGTAGCACCATGCATGCACGTAGCACCACACATAATTATGCGTGCATGCAGCAACATGCATGCACACAGCACCATACATGCATGCAGCAACATGCATGCATACAGAACCATGCATGTAGCACCATGCATGCACGTAGCACCACACATCAGTATGCATGCACGCAGCAACATGCATGCACACAGCACCATACATGCACGCAACAACATGCATGTACACAACACCATACATGCACACATCACCATGCATGCACATAGCACCATATATGCATGCAGCACCATACATGCATGCATCACCATGCATGCATGTAGCACCATACATGCATGCAGCAACATGCATGCACACAACACCATACATGTAGCACCATGCATGCACGCATCACCACACATCATCATGCATGCATGGAACACCATGCATGCACACAGCACCATGAATGCACGCAGCACCAGTGCCACAATAGCACATACAAACAACATGCGCCAACTTCAAGCACTAGTGTCGATACACGCTAACTACGCAATGGCTGCCTTCAACGCTCCCAGGACGTGTGGGACTTGTTGGACGACAGGACCGTGTCCGAGTGCCATACGGAGCATCAAGCATCCATCCCCCACCTCAACGATAATCGAGTCGTCTGCTTGGAGGCGCAAGCTGCGGGAGATGCGGCACACCACGTTCACTGGTGTGGCGGTTTCAGCTCGTTCCCGTGCTCAGCCGTGTCCCGTTGCTTCTGCGCATGCGCGGATTTCGCATCAACTCGGGTCACCCGAGCCACTTATTGGCGCATGCGCACATCCTACAAACTCGGGTCGAATAACCGATAAAAGTACAGCAAAATAGGATTTAAAGCAGAGTGTCATGTGGAATGACAAAGGTAGTGTCATGTGGAATGACCTCCCTATCAGAGTCAGAGAAACGCAAACAATACTTGCCTTCAAAAATGCATATAGAGCCCACCTATTCAGGCCCTTAAATGACTACTGCAGTAATTACTAGCAAAGCCCTGAGCTGCTGCCACCCCGGATCCTCGCTTGCTCTCCGGTGGGTTTTTCCCCCGTACCACCCACCCCAATGGGCCCCCCTCCCCTGCCACCACCCTCAACCATCATGAACAAACCATCAACACACCGAACATCCTACACAACTATCAATCTGTTTAAACACATCGAACATTATATAAGACAGACAAAATGTCTTGTCAACTCTGAACTTAACTTGTTTTATAAGAGAAAAAATGTAACCCACAACGATTATTTGAGTTGCCCCGAGTATACACCTTCTACTCGGTGCTGCTCCTCATTTTTGCATGAACTACAGTGACTGTTGCTGTACATTATACAGCAGGAGCCACTCCCTTAATTCTACAGGATCGGTGCTGTAACTAATACAGCACTGATCAAACTTATTCTAATAGTAAGATGGCCGGAAGACCAGTGCCCCGGCGCTGACAAATGTCATGTTCAGATGAATAAATACTTTACCAAAAAAAAAAAAAGAAAAAAAAAAGAGTATTTTATGATGGCCTAGTTTAGCTATATTTCCATTTCATTAATCTAAGTTATTCTTTTTTTGCACCCGGCACGCGAATTTGTCGACTCCACTCGCCGTGTTCTATTTGAAATTCGGATGACCCGAGTCGCCCGGGTAGTGTTAATCGATTACGGCCATGTTTATTAGATTCTGACGCATGCGCAGAAGCGAGGGACACGGCTGAGCATGGGAACGAGCTGAAACCGCCACACCGGCGTTCTGCGAGATTTCCGTGAGCGATTTGCGAACGTATTGCGTTTGGCCATACTTTCTATGATATGCTGTCATACGCTAGCAATACGTCGGACATACGTTCTGCATAAGGTTCAGTATGTTGTGTATATGTCCAACTATGCCCCCCCCCCCCTCGTGCCAAAAGTTTACACTTCTTGACGTATAAAATTGATTTCATTCGTTGGGCATACTCTGACGCAATACGGCATAGTGTGACAGGGCAAACGCATGTTCCGAAAATGCATCACATGCGGGGCACTTTTGTTGGTTGCTTGTTGGAGTTTTACGTCCTGGCAACATCTAAGGAAACACCATGATGGGTACTGACTTCTGACAATGCGCACTCATGGCGACTTTATAGTGCTGCCCCACTGGGAGACCAGGCCGCCAGCACCATGACCTGATATCCCACTCAGTCATATTATTCTGACACTGAGTGAACCAGTCCTTGCCCTATCCTAGTAATGCCGAGCGCCAGGCTAGGAAGCGACAAGTATAAATTTGTAAGTCATTGGTTTGACTCGACCAGGGTTCGAACCCACGATCCCATGGTCTACCGACATGGGAGACAGACGCTCTAACTCATCCGGCCACCCTGTCTGGTTACCCCCTCAGTCACATTATCCTGACACTGACCTAACCAGCCCTTGCTCTATCCTATTAAAGTTGCATAGTCCGATGGCTGTTGAATTTTTGCCTAATTAATGAGGTCACAACACATAAACAAACAAACTGCAAACTTCTTAGGCTAAAAAGCTTCAGCTTTGGGATACACACACTCTCTAAGTTGTAATGAGTGCAAAAAAGGGAAGTAGACCTTATACATGGTCGACCTAAGATACACCAAACTGGATCTGCAAAGAAAATGGCATGAGATGAGTCGCAGAAACACTGAGATAGGACTCGTGTGATTTTGCTTCATGCGTATTCAACGATGGGACTGGTTATTCGCCCAGCGGCGGTGGGAATAACACTATGTGGTTTCCTTATTCGCACAGCGGCAGACAACCAATCAAAGCACGTGATTCGTCGCGGTGGGATACACAAATTAAAAATTAAAAATGCCTCCCTAGTAAAATAAAAAAGAAGTGGCCCCCCAAGATATATATAACAAAATTCAAATAATCCCCAAACCCACCTGAGGTAGGAAATAGCTGAAGATTTTGTATGGATGTATGACTTAGAATCCACGGACCAGTATTCGCACAGCCGCTGTGCGAATAAGAACACCAAATGCCGCTATTCGCACCACCGCTGTGCGAATAGCTGTGCCCCTTCACGATGGACCAAGCTGCGTGAAGAGTTGAAGCCAGGAAGCAGTGAACTCGCCAATCATATGAGAGGAGTTGCCAACTAATTTATTTTGCAGTGATGTGATAATATTGATTAATTACTGCCATTATGCAAATGGATTTGACTGAAATCCTAATTTATTATGTCAGTTATATTATAAGTTCATCAAAATCACGACCAAATGTGGCAGGATCAATTGAGCATGAGAACTACTGGTGGAAATTAAAACGGAAGGTGATAGCAATAAATTTGTGGGCTGACATGACACCGACGAAACAACCACACCGACCCGATTACAACACTGGCTGACTGGGTCAACTCCCGACGACTTGATGGTGGCGCCATCTGTAGATTTGGACTTGACCCTGTTTTCGATACCATCAGCAATACGCACTTTCTCCACGGTCGACGCAGTCACTGGCCAACTGCAATCTAAAAACTCTTCAAAAGATCAACATCCTCATTTTGTAGCTCTTTCGCACAGATTTTAGTTTTACATTCTAACTCCTTATGTGCATGCTTCCGACGCAATTTGTATGCACAATAAGAACAGACATGCATGAACTTATTACTGCCATCCCTGTGATCTCCAGAAAAACCACATGTGCCACCTTTATTCCAAATTACACATGGCCTTGCATCCACACCCTTCCTATAATCCATTGTAGAGTTTAAGGAAAGTTGTTTAGACGGCGCATCCACCCTCTTGCCTATACCGCACACATCTCTATGGATCTCAATAATACGGCGCTTATCGGTCCATCCATCAGGCAACTGCCTATCCGCTATCATGCTGAAAACCTTTTCACTGTAATTTAAGCAAGTCTGCCATGAATAATTTTGCGCCATCTCAAGGATAGAGTCCACGTGGTCCTCGACGTGAGAAACCCATTCCTTAGGCACATCTCCTCTTCTAACCATACACCTTATAGCTGACAAATATTCGTACCAAGTGGCCTCCCCTTGCGCCACCTTCCCCTTCTTTTTCTGACGAATGACATATTTATGAGGGAGAAGCTTTAATTTACTTGACTGCCTGGCTTTTTTCCCCGCAATCCTGATCAAGTCCCGCATCATTGAATCATCACTATCAGAGTCATCTACATTAAATGGTTCATTACACGACTTGCGCTTTCGCGCACTCGACAAGTTATAAGAAACACAATCAGTACCTTTCGCTGTGCGTATCACGGTTCCTGCAGAACAAGCATTACAAGAGTGGGCCGGACGAACTGGAGAATCCACTGTCGTGTCCACAACTGTTACGCCATCGTCCTCGATGATGTCACTACAACGCACTTCCGGCCCGCTTGGGATTTGACCTATATAAGACAAATTTCCTGCCTTGTCATTCTCCAGCAACAAAATCCGAATTAACAATGGCTTCTGCGACTTGGCGAGTTTTTAATCAAGGAGGCGTGAAATTTCCTCCAGAGTCGCACCCTGATTCGAACTCGACAGTAACACTGGCGATGCACACTCCAGGTCTGCCATCCGTATTCTCGTCGAAGAAGATGACCAACACACATCGCCGCGAACTTGAGAACCCGAAGCATTTCCTCCTGATAACTCCATCGATTGCAGAAGCGCTCTTGAATACTTCCCCACAACACTACATACTTTTGATCCTCTAGGCATCACGACACCGCACAAAATTTCGCATTGAAACTCAATGAACTGTCGTCGACAGTGGCCAGGTAAGGACTGGATTAGCCTTTGAATCTACTACCGGAAGTTAACTTTGTACATAGCGACGCGCACTATGAACGGTATCTATGGTATTCATAATATCAGGCCCGTAGTCCGGGTTTTGAATTATGCATGTTACCGCCAACATGGACAATGCAAATGGATTTGACTGAAATCCTAATTTATTATGTCAGTTATATAAGTTCATCAAAATCACGACCAAATGTGGCAGGAACATAAAGGCCCTGTCACATTGCGGCGTATGGCGGGAGCGTATTGAAAACCTACGTAAGTTGTGCGGGTGCTGGCCTATGATGATCTTCGGCGAACTTCCGGGAGGGTTTGAGCGTATGGTAGACCTATGAGGAGCGTATGAGGAGCCTATGAGGAGCATATGGGAGTGTGCTGCGACATTTTTTGACGGTTTTGATTGGCATGTGGAGCATATGAGGAGCGTATGAGGAGTGTATGAGGAGCGTATGAATATTTTAGGAGCGTATGAGGAGCGTATGAGGAGCGTATGAGGAGCATATGAGGAGCGTATGCGAAACCTATGCGCGACCTATGTTATCTCTCCGCGGTCCGCCGCTTGGTGGCTCCTGGGTATATTTTGCCTGGAGCAACAGGCTCCCCTCACTCTGCCACCATGCCTGCTAAGAGGAACACCACTGCTGCTGCTGCTGCTTCTGCTACTGCTACTACTACTACCAGTACTACTGCTACTACACCAGCCTCCAGAGCTGCTCTAACTACAGGAGGAGGACTAGGCCGTGGGAGAGGCAGAAAGAGGCAGACTTTACAATGTTCTCCATCACCAGCCTCCTCACCTGCCTCGCCACCTCGCAACTCTCCACACCACTCTCCAGAACACCACTCTCCAGAACACTACTCTCCAGAACACCACTCTCCAGAACACCACTATCCACTGGAGTTGCTGGAGATGGAAGTGGAGAGGTCGACGGCGCAACGCTTGCATCCCCGCTCCAGCTCGCCATCTCCTGCCTCTCGGGGCAGCTCATGGGCATCGTCCGCTGCCTCCGCCGCCTCCACTGCCACCACTGCCTCTAACGCCTCCACCAGCACCGGTGGCATCTGCGTGTCAAAGAGACGGAGGGCCAAGAAGAGCGACTGTTCTCTGTCGGTCTTCAAGGAGGATCAAATGTTGGACTTCCTCCAGGAGAACCCCATCATGTGGAACATGAAGCTCACGGATTACCGCCACTCAGACAGAAAGGCCAAGGTGTGGGAGGACCAGGCGACACTTCTGGGGACCACAACAGTCCATCTCCAGAAGTGGTTCAAGTCGCTCAGGGACACGAACACGCGGCTCCACAAGAAAAAGAGCGGGGACGGAGCTGCTGACCTGACTGAGCGTGAGCAGTGGATCCTGCGCAAGTTCGGGTTCCTGCGGTCCATCGTCCGTCACCGACCGGAGCCCTGCAGGAGTGTAAGTACATAATCTTTTCTCGTTCTGACATGTGCGGCCGTTAATATTCTCGTAAAACCGCTCGTATTCTAAGTTTGTTATGTTATGCTTTTGTTGTATTTATGTTTGTTTGTTTCTTTGTTGTTGTTTTACGTCCTAGAAACATCTAATATTCTAGTAATTTGTTAATGTTATTTATTTCTTTAATCTTGAGTTGTTGTGTAGTTGTTCTTAAATCGAGATATTGACAATAGATGTATCGTGATATAATCGTTATAAATCCATGTTTGCATTTAACATTAATTATTTTTGCTTTATATATTTTTGATTTACTGTTGACTTGTCGTGTCTTTTGTCAAAATATCGATTTGCATTCATGTTACTTATGTTATTTTATGATTTTGTCTTGCAATTGGCCACTCCTGTCTCGGCTCCGCAGCTCGATCTCAGCATGGAGGAAAATGTCGCGACCGATGTGGAGGTGGCGATGGACGAGGATCTTCCACCCACTCCTCCCGCTACATCCCAAGAGCAGGGAAAGGGGAGAGGGAAGCGATCTGCCCCAGTCGACAACAACCTCCTCGCTGCCATCCACAAGAGGTTCGATGAGTCTGCCGACATCCTCAAGGTGATGCAGCCGCCTCCTCCTCCACCCACCGACGGTGACGAAGCGAGTGGCATTCGCCAACTATGTGCGGGAGATGATCCTCATGATGCCAGAGGAGCGGTTTGTGTCCATTTGCGGTGCACTCAACCGCATGGTGTCGCACCATCTGGAGGAGGAGGAGGAAGGAACATTCGTGGCACCGGTAGTTTGTGTGGCTTCTCCTGCACCTGCTCCTGCACCTGCTCCTGCACCTGCTCGTGTGTCTGCAAGTGAGGCATACCAGCCTCAACCCCACCAGTGGGCTCACCAGCCACAACCGGCATCACCATGGGCTTCACAGACACACGAGTATGTGCAGCACTATATGGGGCAGCCACACATTCATCATCAGCCACAGCCACAGCCGCCTCTGCCAAGTCTTCCGCCTCAGCCTCTGCCTCCAACCTCCGTGGGTCACGAGGCCACCGCAGCTCCGCTGGTGGTACGGCCGTCACCACCGCACACCGCACAAGTACGGACATTAGGAATGGTGGCGCACACCAGGTGTTCTCCTGTAGTTGTGGTGCGCGGGGATGCTCCGCCGAACTGTGGGTCCGGCATGGCCAGGGACTGGCGCTGCCGCAGACATCGTGACTCCGACACGCGGCGACCCCCAAGTGAACTTGTCTGAGTCGGCCAGCCCGGAGGGATTCTTCAACTTGTCGGGGTTATCCGGGATATCTGGCATGTTGGGGTCCAATTTGGACTTATTTGCCTCGTCGTCAGCCACACAGTCGCCAGCTGATGCCAACGGCAAGGGAGAGAAGTGATTGTAATATGTGTATATATGTATATATGTAGTCTTAGTTTTTATTTATCTTTGTACATTTGTATGTATATATGTATATATATTGTATGTTTATATATTGTTTGTACATTGATATGTCAAGATGTTTAAATAAATAAATATACTGTCACTTTTAATTTTTGTGTCCGTGTTCAGTAAAGGCATGCCATCATTTAATTGTTATATATTAAAGTACAATTAACATTAAAATTAAAATTAAAACATAAATAAAAACCTTAAATTTAAAATATTTATAATAATGTTTCTCCTTCACCTTTCTCCCTTTCCACCTTCTCTCTATCTCTGTTCCTCCCTCTCTCTTCCTCTCTCTATCTCTCTTCCTCCCTCTCTCTATCTCTCTTCCTCCCTCTCTATCTCTCTTCCTCCCTTTCTATCTCTCTTCCTCCCTCTCTATCTCCCTCTCTCTCTATCTCTCTTCCTCCCTCCCTCCCTCTCTCTCTCTCTTCCTCCCTCCCCCCCTCCCCCCCCCCTTCCCCCCTCCCTCCATCTCCGCCCTCCCTCTATCCCCTCCCTCCCTCCATCTCCTCCCTCCCTCTATCACCTCCCTCCCTCTATCCCCTCCCCCCTCCCTCTATCCCCTCCCTCCCTCTATCCCCTCCCTCCATCTCCTCCCTCCCTCTATCCCCTCCCTCCCTCCCTCCCTCCCTCCCTCCCTCCCTCCCTCTATCTCCTTCCTCCCTCTCTCTCTATCTTCCTCCCTCTCTCTATCTCTCTTCCTCCCTCTCTCTATCTCTCTTCCTCCCTCTCTCTATCTCTCTTCCTCCCTCCCTCCCTCTATCCCCTCCCTCCCCTCCCTCCCCTCCCTCCCTCTATCCCCTCCCTCCCTCCTCCCTCCCTCTATCCCCTCCCTCCCTCCCTCCATCTCCTCCCTCTCTCTCTTCCTCCCTCTCTCTATCTCTCTTCCTCCCTCTCTATCTCCCTCTCTCTCTCCCTTCCTCCCTCTCTCTATCTCTCTTCCTCCCTCTCTCTATCTCTCTTCCTCTATCTCTTCTCCCCCTCCCTCCCTCTATCTCTTCTCCCCCTCCCTCCCTCCCTCTAACTCGTCTCCCCCTTTCTGTCTCTGTGTCACTCTATTTTTCCCTGTGTTCTTAGTATGTATGTAAAAGATTAATTCATGTAAAAAGAGAGGAGATTCATTACAATTACATTAACTAGATGACTTTAAATTAGGGAGCGAAAGAACATAACAGACATGTAAAATTGTGTTTTCATATCTATAAAATGATTTTGTATGGACACGGGGCCCAGACTCTCTCATCACACAGAAGAACACCAAGATTCAATTAGAGTACGCTTCAACTTGGTTTATTGAACCATCTGCTCTCCACGGCATCAGTAGTTGTCTGATCCGCCCCTTGACTCGGCAGATCCCACATCGACTCTATAGGTGTGTGTGTGTGGGGGGGTGGGTCAACCCACACGCTGTAGAGGTCAAAGCCCAGTTGGGGTCTGACGCCCGGTGGCTAGTGTGCGCCATCTAGCGCAGTGTAATGGTACTGCGCTGATGGCGTCGTAGTCTCCACTGCCACCGCGTGATAGTAGAGCTCATGTTCAGACTACTACACTGCCCCCCTTAGAGTCTCACCGGTTGCAGAATGCAAACCGATGAGAATCGAGAAATGATAGAAGTCAACATGAGAACTAACTTGAAAG
Organism: Branchipolynoe longqiensis; assembly: GCA_030323885.1. Taxonomy (NCBI): domain Eukaryota; kingdom Metazoa; phylum Annelida; class Polychaeta; order Phyllodocida; family Polynoidae; genus Branchipolynoe; species Branchipolynoe longqiensis. The sequence goes on from CM059187.1 coordinate 7,545,273, forward strand.
GGAGAGAAGCCTTACAAAGCTATGTATCCTTATGCGCAATTCCCAGATCTGCCTGCAGCGAAATAGCGATGTGAATCTAGCTAGCTGCAAGGCAAACATGTCATCAATCTAGGTGAAGAAAGAGTCTTTAAATGAGTCGCACAAAAACGACCTCTCCCAGCCTCTATGTAGTTGGTGTATAGAATGTTTTTTGCTGGGAGAGAGTTCATACCCCACAAGTGGAACCCCCTCAACAGAAGGAAGCAGGGAACTGCTCAGTCCGCCCCCCACCGCCCCCCATCTCAGGAGAACCGTTAGCGGGGCGCTCTTCCTTCTGCGCGGAGCGGCTCCTCTTCGAGCTTCCTCAGTCCGTCCTCCTTGTGCCCACGTCGCCTGGCCAGTAGATCACAGACGGTATTAAACCGCGGACACGTCAAGCAGTCGCACGCAGGACCCGCCACGCTCGGTGACCCACTCCGGTGCAGAGTGCATGAAAGTAGAAGGGCGGTGTTACTTATAACAATTGAGAAAGTCTTCGCAGATACAACGTTCGGTATGCAATACATTTCATAAGAAGCACTGGGTGCCAGCAAGAACGCGGCCTCCTACAAAGTAAATTACACCCATGTGCATCCTCACCTGATCAAACAGGAGCCGATACACACGCCGTCTTTCATGTTCTGCCAGAAGCGCTTACTATAGTAGTAATTTTAAATTAAAGAATGCAGTTTAAAACAAGAGCCAGGGCGACACTGCATAGGAAAATCTTTTAGTGTGAAATGTACAGTGTCAACCCACCAACTCCCACACCATTGACCACCTCGTTCCACTGAGATAAATTTAGACGATAATGTTTCCTAATAGTGTGGAAAAAGGAAGTCAAAAACGGGGTGAAAGTTGAGGAATATAAGAAAACAATTAAATGTATATAATAAAATTATTTCCAACTCCTACTGCAAAAAAACCGCAGAACACAAGAAGCTAGGTCCTCCAATCGGGAGAAACTAAGCTCTTCACCACAACATATTATATCAACAATCGTACTGCAAAGAAAAAGATTACAATATGCTAATTACATCGTGGCTATCAATGTAAAAAAAACATTCAACATATATATCATATTCACAAACATGCATATATACACGGCGGTATCCACCCCCATCAGGGAGATGAAATCAAAAATTCTTTATTTATTATCAAAGTATATGTATATATATTAATGAAAAAACTAAAAATTAATCACCGCCACAGGGGTGCTGGTCTTTCAATTACCCCCGCGTGACACCCAAAATCCCTCGGACAGGGCATGCACTGACTACCTGCACGAGCAGTCAGTCACTGCTAGCCTTAACTGCCACCTGTCATCTGATTGTCACGTTCAATCCAGAATCCCTCGGACGAGAGAGATCAACAGCTAACCGCTTTACCAGCCCACTATTGCTCATCACCCCGTCACCTGTCATCTGAATTTTCCGACGAGACGTCCAAAATCCCTCGAACAGGAGGGAGCAACACCTAACTGCGCGAGCAGCTAGTCATCGCTCACCTTCCCGCTACTTGCCATCTGGACATCCCCGTCTACATCAAGGGGGGGCACTCGCCGCGCGGCTAAGCAGGGTCCGATGCGCCGTAGCAGCAGCAGACACCAAACTAGCCGGCAGTCCGTGCAGCCGATCCTCAATGCTGAAGCTAGTTAGATCTAAGGATCTCAGTGATCCATCCCAGCTTCTGAAGTCTCGGCGGAAAGCGGCATGAAAGGTCATATCGATATCATTTATGACCTCAGCCTGCCGAGCGCTCTGCTCGCGCGATGCCTCCAACTTGCGTTCGACAATCTTTTTGTCCTCGACCACACAGTCAAAGTCTGCACTGCGCCTACCCTCAGCCTGGCGTACCAGAGTATCCTGAGTCTGCGCCACAACCGCGTCAAAGCCCTCAATGAAGGCTTTGACCAGGCCTTTGACCGACTCAGTGATCTTCGACGTCACGTCCAAACGATTCGCCTCGCAGAGATGCTGCGTTATGCCGTCCAGCGCGAGTACAATACCGTGGTCAGCTACCGGGGGCATCGCTACCACCAGCCGCACGACCACAGGACTCGCAGCAGCACAGGCAACCATCGCAGCAGTCTCTACCGGCTCCATCACCTGGCTCCCTGACGCCGTCAGCTGAGAGGCGGCTCCCGCAGCGGCCGTCACCCGATGCCGCGGAACCTGACCCAATGACACCGACTGAGAAACCGATGCCACCTGGATTGTCGCCGCCGGAGCTGGACCGCGTGCCACCACCACACTTAACGTGTCGGGTGGCTGCACCGCTGCCAACTTCCGGCGCTTGCGACGCCGCCCTTTACCACTCTCCTCCACTCCAGCCCCGGCTGTGACTGGCAACTCAGGCCAATCCTTCACGCCCTGAGCTGACGATGGAGGTGGCGGCGGTGGAGGTGGAGGTGGAGAGGCCGACCTGTCTGACCCCTGATTCCGCTCCAAATTGATAGCAGACCTACCATGGAGCGACACCAGAGACGAGGTGCGCTTCCCTCTCCCCTTACGCCGGCCGACCTTCGGTTGCCGCCCAGAGTCTGCTGCGCCACCTACCGCGCCCGGCCGCAGTACCTCCCTCTTCCGAGACACCGCCCCACGACCTCTTCCCCGTCTCGCCGAAGATGCCCCGCGACCGGCTATAAACCGTTCGCGACGCAGCTCCGCCGACCCTCTGTCATAGAGGTGCAAGGCGATCAACCTGTGCTGCCGTGGCAACGCAAGCGTATCCTTACCTAGGTAGAAGTCTGGGCGCTGCTTATTTGTGAAGGTCACTGCGCGCCGTGACTTGGAGTCAGGATTCCACTGAATCTCACTGAGCCCCGCCACTAAGTCGTCCATCACCCGACCGTGGCCCTCCATGAGGTGCGTGATCATCACACCGCGGCGCCTCGTTGCGAAGTATTGTCCAGTCGTTTTAAACGAAGGACACGCCTCACAACCCGTCACCGCGTTGAATGGACGCACACATCTCCATAGAGGTGCGGTGTGCAGATGCTCCTCACAAATGTGACGAGCCAAATGCGACCACCGCAGGAACAGCTTGGGGAATCGCCTATTTCTGACTCCGTGCACCTCACAGAACAGGCAAGCCTGTCCCGGACGGAACACCCTTCGAACATAGCCGAGACATGCCAGTTCCTGTTTCGTGTAGCCCTCCCACTCCGCTGGAAAAGATAGCGAGCGGAACAACAAGTTCACCCACTGGCTATACCACCTCAGCGGAGTGACCGGCTCACTCTCGGGCTCCGCCCAGCCTTCATCGTCGGAGACCTCATACTCCCTGTCGACATCATAAGGCCGAACGATCTGCCTATACCCCCTCTGCCACATCGTGTAGTCCCTCAGACTACGTGGCTCGTCGAACGGGTCGTGCCAAAGCCGCGACAGGGACGACTCCGTCAAGCCCACCACGTTCCCAGAAAGGAAACGCGCAAGCTTAACGGGCCCCCCCCTACGCGACCGGACAATCCAGTCGGACGATGGAAGCGGGTCCTCGGCGATCTCATACCCGAGTTCAACCCCAAACTGACCGTGACTCCGCCAACAGGCGATCATGGACGCTACTCGCCCAGTCGAAGTCCCAGTCACTCCTCCCGATGCCACAGGTTGTCCCGATGGAACAACCCCGGCAGCAGAGGCGACCGACTCCGACGAGCATTCGCGACCCGACCCACCCGAGGCTGGAGTCACAACGACGTCCAGGTCTATCGGTACGTCCCGCAGCGATCCATCGCTATTCCGATAGCGATAATCCTGCGATCCGTACGACACTTTAGGCGACACCTCCGCCTTCTTCTCCACAGGTCGAGAACCAGTGTCTCGCAGCACGGAAGCCTTTGCTTTCCGCACCGCAGTCCTCACCTGCGCCTCCGATAGGGCTCTGGTACCTGTGGAAGGGGCAGGAGGCCTTGGCTGCTCACCACCCACAACCGGGGTAGATAACACCGGGTCTATGTCCATCGCACCCCCAGAACCTCCCCCTGCTATCTGCCCGCTGTCATGAGGAGCCAGAACCAGCTGCCCAGAGGCGCTAGTCCCTACTACCCCAGAGCTCACGGGCGTATCCGCAAGAGGTCGGCCAGCAACCGCGGCTGGTGGCACCATCTGGCGTGAACCAGACAAACCACTGCCGAGAGACTGGGCCACCCCCCCATCAGCTGGGCTAAGGGAGAATGGATCCGTTCGGGATGAACAGGCTGACCCGACTGTCATCGCCTGATCGGCCTGCCACGCTCGAAAGCGTGCCAGCTCGTCAGAACTAACCGTCGTCCGATCAGCCACTACCCTAGAGGACACGTGCTGCAGTGTCAACAGCACCTCAGTAGAGCGCAGCAACAGGCCAGCAACCCCCAATGGAGAAACTGACCCGACATCCGCACCTCTCCGAGGACCTCTGGACACCGTCAACACGGGCGACAGCAGTGGGCTAGACAGCGATGGAGACATTGCTAAGGCAATCGTCCCACCGCCTAAAGGTCTAATTGTGCCTAAACATGACACATCCCCGCTGTCGCTACCCTCAACCTCTGCAAAGAGACGATCGAGAGAAGTGTCAGCCTCGGCATCCCGCAAAGGGGAGCCGGGCGAAGCTAACTCATCGTCGGCCATGATAGAAACACGACGAACTGCGCAGGCAGCTCAGCCGTGTCTCCCTCACCACCGACGATCGCCGCATACGCTGTGTCCGGCCTGTGCGCCTAAACGCACAGACAAACACAGACGTGGCCGGCCTTGCAATACTCTATGTACAAATGGACAACTTAAACACAATACAGAGTATGCGTGAGATGGGTAACTGTACAGGAACAAAAACACCCACCTCGTCCGCCGGCAGCCGGTAGAGTGACTAACTCCACGTGCTCCCTCGCAGTACTGCAGAGTCCAGCCGACGAACCAACCAGAGAGCGCTTACCTCACTCGCGAAACACCAGGTTCGCCACCGGTACACCCAGCGCGACCCACGCAGGAACCAATCAAATCACCCGACGGCGGCACTCCCCCGGCCCCGCAGTACCGCTGACGTCACCGCACCACGTGGCCCCGGAGAATCCCCCCCCGCAGTCATAGCAGAATGTCCGCGTGACCTAGTTAGCTCTACCACGTGGCCCGCCAGCCATTGCACAATACCGAGCCACCCCCGGCAACAGGTCCCCGCCACTCACGCAGTGCCCAACAACAACAAACCGCACTGCATAGCGTCAACAACCCCTCGCCCGGTTACACGCACATGCTATAAGTGGCCCAGATACGTCCAACTGAACAGTATAACCAGTCCCGAACCCATGCACGCAGCACACATAAACACTCCCCGCGGCACCTATAGCCAATACGCAGTACGCCCCGTCAACTAACCCACGCGTTAGGCAAGAAATAGCAGATAATCAACACACGGCTTAGGCAGAGGCATTACGCAGAACAGTAGTAACTGCGCCCATTCATTGGCGCCCCCGGTCTTTCCCCACCATTCTCAAATAACTGCGTAGTAAAGTTTAACTGAACATATGTACTGTGTTACTCGTTGTGTGACAGGGATCAGCATATCTTATGTACAACCAACCCCTGGAGACCAGACAACACCAGGGTGGAGTAGCCTAATACCTACTACCCCACCCCATACCAGTTATCTGCGTCGTAATGCTAAACGCTCAGAACGCCGCAGAGGCGGTGCATCTGAACCCACATCAGACCTCTGTCCAACTGGTACAAAGTCGCTGTCACTACCCGAGCCACTGCGTACAGAAACAATACTATCGACATCAGACACTGATCTAGAACGACGCCGACGTTTATTTTTCCGCTTATCAGGCCTATGCCGCCTAGGGCACATAGCCTCCCCCGCAGTAACTGGAAGCCCAGGTACTTTCTTCTGACTAACCACATCTATAGTGCCAGCCTCCACCCTCGCAGGTGCGGGCTCGTCCCCTACATGTGCATCCAGTGAGGAGGATGGTCCAACGTTTCTAGCCATCTGCTCGGTGTAAAGCTTAAGACGTCTAACGTTAGATTTACGGTATTTACCATCCTTGCCCTTCATAATAACTGTGGTGTCAGAGACAACTTCTGTTATAGTAAAGGGACCATCCCAATTCTTTGCGAGTTTGACCCGAGCTAGCGGCGCATGATACCGCACCACCCGGTCCCCCACTTTGAAATGGCGCCACGCAGCAGGCCCGTAGTCAGATTTCTGACGAACCGCTGCCCGACCTAAAGCATCGCGAATTGCGCTATACGCGTGGTGAAAGCAATGTTCCAACCATCTTACAAACACGATCTCACAAGGCCGGTCTACTTGACGATTCACCACCCCAAACTGCAGATCAGCTGCTAGTCGGAGCTCCTCCCCAAATAGTAACCTGTTCGGAGTCACACCCGTAGATGCGTGCTCCGTACAGTTATATGCGTGTGCCACAAACTTGACCTGTAAATCCCAATCATCCTGAAAGTCATTCACGGTACAAGCCAACGCAGATATCAACGTTTTATTAAAACGCTCCACCATACCATCCGATTGTGGACAGTACGGGTTCGTACGCGTTTTCTTAACGCCCAACAAGCGCAACATGGACTGGAACAGTGTGGACTCAAATTCCCTCCCTTGATCCGAATGGATCCGCATCGGGGCACCGAATATCAAAATCCAGTTATCCACCAACGCCTGCGCTGCAGTGGGTGCAGTGTGATCTTTTAAGGGGTACACTTGCACGTACTTAGTGTAATAGTCTTGCACTACCATCATCACCACATTCCCCCTAGACGTCGTCTTAAACCCGGACACAAAGTCACACGCTAGACGGCGCCACCGATGCCCAGACAATTCCTGAGTCAACGGTAACTTAGCGATCCCTTCACCTGGCTTAACCACCTGACATTTATGGCAAGTGCGTACCCACCGTCTAATATCAGAAGTTATGCCAGGCCAATAGAACTGCCAAGCTAAACGCTTGGTGGAGCGAACACGCCCAAAGTGCATAGCTGTAGAATGCCCATGACAAAACAACAACACATCATCGCGCAATGCAAATGGCACGACGATCTGCAGGCGACTGCGTAGGTCTTCACCCACTACCTTCCACCTGCAGAGCACACCCTCATGCAGTTCCAGCAGATCCCATTGATTTATAATCTTACGAGTCTCTGTATTCTCCACCGCCAGCTCATCACGCAGAGGTTTCGAGCGGCCCACCTCCAACCACTTGATCACATACAGTATGGAGGGATCTTGGCGCTGTGCCAAGCGAACCTCTGACAACGTCCAAAGCTCATCATCATCTATGTCCGCCAGACGCATCGCAGAAATTGCCGCGAGTACACAATTATGCGCGCCACAGTCTGTGCAATCACCCCGGCTGCACTTACGCACCGGGATTCTACTCAGACTATCTGCGTTGATATGATCCACCCCTTTTCTGTACACAATATGCTCAATCGTCACACCATATTCAGATAAAGTGGCCAACCAACGCCCCATCATCCCCTCCGCCTCCTTGAAATTCAACAACCAACGGAGAGAATGATGATCAGTCCGGATAATAAAATCCGACCCTATCAAGAAATGTTTCCACTTCCTGCTATACACGACGATAGCCATCAACTCACGCTTCGTTGTGCAGTAATTCCGCTGCGCTTTATTAAGTTTGTTACTCGCAAAAGACAACGGGACCTCCACCCCATCCTGCACATGACTCAACACGCCTGAGATCGCAAACCCCGACGCATCAGTATCCAGAATGAACCGCCCCACTGCCCACGGATATCGCAGCACTGGGGTCTGAGTAAAGGCACCTTTCAAGCCCAGAAATGCCGCCTCCTGAGCGTCGCCCCAAACAAATTTTCTTTTCTTTGCGGTAACGACCAAGTCCTGCAAAGGAACAGCGAACCGCGCAAAATCAGCAATGAAATCGCGATAATATGACACAAACCCAAGGAATGATCTCACTTCCTTCATATCCTCAGGTCTGGGCCAACCCGCAATTGCAGAGAGCTTTTCCGGGTCTGCCTTAATCCCCTTCGCAGAAACTACCCGCCCCAGGTACTGCGTCTCGCGCCTAAAAAGTCTACACTTTGAAGCCTTGAGTCTCAGTCCATAGGAACGTAAACGATCGAACACTGCTTGAAGTCGCTCCCGACATTCGGTTAGTGTCCGACCAAAGACAATGATATCATCCAGATACACCAAGCAGATCTTCCACTGAAGACCAGCCAGCATATCCGTCATCATCTTCTCGAACGTGGCTGGAGCATTACAAAGCCCAAACGGCATCACGTTCCACTCGAATAAGCGTAAGTGAGTGCTAAAAGCAGTCTTAGCAATATCCTCCGGATTCATTGCTACCTGATGATACCCAGATTGCAGATCCAGAGTGCAAAACCACTCATTACCCCCTAAACTCTCGAGCGACTCGTCTATGCGCGGTAATGGGTAAGCATTCTTCCACGTCACAGTATTGAGTTTTTTATAGTCAATGCAAAAACGGATAGAACCATCTTTTTTCTTGACTAAATGGACAGGTGAACTCCACGGCGAATCACTACTTCTAATCACCCCACTATCTAGCAGCTTATGCAGCTCCGTCTCCAGTGCCTCTTTCTTTGAATGCACGAAACGCCGATAAGGAATCCTAAAAGCAGCAGACTCACCGACATCAATGCCATGCTTCACCACCTCAGTCCAGCCCAACGTCTCACCAGGCACCCCGAAAACCTGAGTATTCCCAGAAATTCCACAACCTGCGAGCGGTCAGACTCATCAACCACCTCACACCCCATAGCCAAAGGTATAAGATGGGCAGGCAAGCTTCCATCAAGGGACCGAGATACAACAGAAGGCGCCACGCACTCCTCCGTCATACCAAAAGTAACCGTCTCGGCAAACTCCCCCAACGCAGCAACGCCCACTTCCCCCCTACTACTCACAACACTATAGGGGCAATCCAACTGCGCCGCCCGCGCGCCACACAGTTCGGGCCAACCACTGCCCCAATTACCAAGTAACTGCGAACAGCTGGCCGCCCAACACTGCCCCACGCCAACCCCGCCCACTGGGTCAACTGCGCCAACAGCTGACTCAATGACCTCGCTGCCGCAAGCAATGTTTACACCGGATTGTTTGGTCAACCCCGCCTTAGCGTATTCACAATGAACATCACCAAAGTCAGTAGCCTCACTCAACACCCCGATAGTCGTACCCTTACGTAACCTAACCGCATACCGATTCGGATTAAACAAAGGTACCACTGAGCCAACAGGACTCCACACTAGCGTATTCTGACCTACCAATCCCAGCTCATGCAATTCTGAGACCATCGGTTCAAATAGGCTCTGGTGATCACCGTCAACCCCTACAGCTGATATTTTAACATCACAGCCGGTCATCGGAGCAATGCGAATATCCTGCGCAACAGCAGACACAGTCTGACTATCGCGACGCAATTCACACTGCACCGTGAGTTGATATGGATATTGAAGATACAAGCTGCCCGCCTGACGCAGTTCACAACCATAATTCTCCAAAAATTCCGCACCTAAAATACCATCTTCTGAAATATCGGAAACAGTAGGGGCATAATGAAATATTTTCCCCCCGATCTCCAGAGATAGTATGGCTTGTCCGTACTGCTTGAGTGGTGCACCGGTGACAGTGACAGGCTTCACGCTATTATCGAAAAACACCTTATCACCGTCCAACTTATCGAAGAATTTTCATCCAACACATGTGACCGCAGCCCCACTGTCTATTAAAAAATACCCGATAGTTCCTCTAACACACACTCTCACATACCACCGTTTTCCGTCCAAAGTCCAGAAAGTGGAATCCACGAATAAGCGTTTACCACAAGGGTGAGACAGGTCGCACCCCTGATGCTGTACTATAAATTGCATGCAGTCGTCCAAAGGTGCGGGAGCCAAATCAGAAACGCAACGCGCTATCTGCTCCATGCCATCCCACAATACCGACTCCACTGGGATAGAATCACCAGGGGCGATCACCGGCGGTCCCGCGCTAGCATCAGACTGCACACCGGCTTCCTTGATAGTCAACACCGCATCCGCTTTGGCGGTATCCAGGCTTGCCAATTGGGTTGGGCCTATGCCCAAACGGTCCAACCCTAGGCGTTTAACTGCGGCTTAGCCTTAACGTCCCTGTCTTTACGGCGACGTGCCAACCTCGCCCTATCAACACCCGAGTTGTCCCTACCCTCGCGATCACCGGCTATTACAGCCTCCTCAAGAGTACGTTTTACTCCAGTACATTGTATAGGCCAATGACCGAAAGCAAAGCAACGACCACACTCGTGATCCCGAGCACGCGTATCCTTTTTAGCTACGCGCTTGCGCTCAGATAACCCAGATGAGTTAGCCCCACCTGTTGCTACCTGCGCCGCATATTTCTGCTCCCCTATCATATCGCGCATCCACCCCTGGACCAGCGCCTTAGTGATAGGCGGCGACTGATAACCCCCCCCCCGCACGTTCGTACGGAAATTGCCACCCTCCCGATAGCCACCACCCGACAAACCGCGGAAGGAATTACCACCGCGATAGCTCCCCCCAGAACTCCCCCGAGAGAAACCACCACTGCCACCACGCCGAGGATCACGTGGCGCGTTATACGCAGCCACCTCAACCTCAAACTCACTATCCGACTCATCTGATAGTCGAATAGCCTCCACCGCAGTCGACTGCCCAGCACGCAGTGCCTTGGCACAGTAATCGTCGACTACCTCAAACATCTCCTCCAGAGATGACTTTCCCGGCCGCCACCGGTCATAGGCGGCATGCTGCTCCCCCGGATCTATGAGTGAGCACACGAAACGCTCGACTATCTTAGTCTCGATCGCACGCTCACTCATCCCAGTATCTCTCGCAGCCTCCCGCCCATCAACCTGCAGTTGCAGACCGTACGCCCGGTATGATCCATCACGGGCAGTCTGGACGCGCTTCTTCCACTGATACCAGCGTGCCATGGGGTCCACTGGCCGGAACTTATACGAGATGATAGGAAGCAACTCCCTCATCGTCGTTAACCCATGACGCCTCCACGCGTCCACGCAGTCCTGCGCTGGCCCCCCCCCTCAACAGAGGCAACAGCTGAATGAGAGCTACCCTCTCATCCCACATGTTTGACCGCATATCCAACGTAAAGTCCCGCCACCAGATATTCCACTCCTGCTTAATACCCGTGAATGGCTTAGGACGCAGCGTCGGAATACGCGCAGAACCTGCCACAGGATACCTTAAAACATTCTCATCCAGCTCTAACGTATCCCGATTACATGACTCCCATCCGGCCCCCCCCCCCAATCGAAGCAGGCTCCCGAATAACATCCATTATTGCAGGATGATTCCGGAACAACCACATCTCTTCCACTGAGTACTGGCGACCCACAGGCAGCCCAGGCAACGACGCAATGGGCACTGCGTCACCACCCAAACCCTCCTGGTCAGGAATCCTCTCACTCCGTACCTCCTCATGAGTCCTACCCACGTATACGGAATCCTGAACAACACCCCTCCAATGCTGCATAGAACCTCCTCCCCGAGAACCACTATCCCCAGAAGAGGGCCCCGGCTCCCTCGGACCCCCACCTCCACCACCGCCCCCCTCAGAAGGCGCCGGCAAATGCGGCGAGCCACCCACGGAAACCGGGCGCGCACTAGGCACTGGATACAGCGTCTCGCGGTCATCTAACCGCGTAGACTCAGTAACCCTCGCACCACTATCTCCAAGCCCCAAACCGCGCTCAAACGCCTGTCTTTCAGCCTGAAAAGCTGCGTGCTCACCTGCAAGGATCTCCAGAGCAGAATCAAGACCAGCCCTCTCAGCAGCTAGCAATTGTTCACATCTCTGATTCTCTCCCTGCAACTGAACATTCAGCGCCTCCCGCCTGGACAAATCCACCGTCTGCTGCATGAAAGCAGCTTCCTGCTCCTCAACCAGCAAACGGTTAGAATTCACCTCCTCTGCGGCGATGCGCCGTGCCGCGTTTAGATCTGCTAAATCGCGCGCGAAGGATTCAGCATTGGAAACTCTCATATCATCCAACGCCCTCCTCTCCTCCGCCATCCGTTCAAACTGGAGACGCTTCCAAGCTCGCAGACGGCGGATACGCATCACATCCTGACGCTCCACCTCCAACTGCGATCCCGAAACCGTACGACCCATAACCGAATCATGCTCCGACCTGAATGTCAACGAGTCATCGGCTACGAGCCCTGTCTCCAAAGACGGGAAAACCTCCCTACGACAGGGAACTCGGGGATCACTACGTCCAGCTCCCATCCCCACAGAACGGACAGCTGAACTCCCCCACGGCGAATACTCCAGTGGCACTTCTCGCATAGAACTCCCGCGTACGCCCAGACCTAAGTCATCACGATACCCGATCGAACTGCTACCCTCATGTACACCCGCCCCCGAATCAGTATTGATCGACAGAGACCGCATAGCATTAAGAGCGAAGCCCCCCTTCACAGCACTCCCCGCAATGCCCCCCACAGTATCATTATCATCAACTGAGAGAACATTTCGCGCCGCAGTCGATGGCGCAACATTACTCAATGCTGCGCCACCACTATCAGAACGCGTGCTCAACTGCGTACCACCCCCACCACCCTGCCTCGCTGCCGGTGTAAACAACGGCGCAATGCCTGGCGGCGGAGTGCCACTCAGCTGCGCTAACTGCGCCCAATAACTATCAACGCCTTCAGCACCCGCAGGCGACCGCACCGGCACCAGTGCAGGAGTGGCTACACCCCCCCCCACACACCGACCCCTGGCGGCGGTCCCCTATGACGCCGGCACCTGCATTTGTAATGGACGTCTTAACATCAACATTCCCAACAGGTGTATCATGAGCGCGGTGCAGTGTACTCACCACAGAAGCGTCCGCGCCCACCGGCAGTCCCACCGCGTCGGGACGCCCTGTACCATCAGTCTGGTACTGGCGCCCACTGCGCAGTTGACCTGCCGTCGCCCCTTCCATAATAAAATATTACGAAGAGACCTTACCTTCGGAGTCCATGGCCCAGGTCCAATACTCACCCCTTACGCAGAAGGTGAGCTGGCTCACGGCACCAATGTAATGGCCCACGGCCCTCCGACTCTCTCACTCACACGGAAGAACACCAAGATTCAATTAAGTGTACGCTTCACCCTTGGTTTATTGAACCATCTGCTCTCCGCGGCGTCAGTAGTTGTCTGACCCGCCCCCAGATTCGCCAGATCCCTCATCGACTCTATAGGTGTGTGTGGGGGGGTGGGTCAACCACACGCAATAGAGGTCAGCCCAGTTGGGGTCTGACCGGTGGTGACCCGTGCCGCCACCTAGCGCAGTGTAATGGTACTGCGCTGATGGCGCCGTAGTCTCCGCTGCTACCGCGTGATAGTAGAGCTCATGTTCAGACTACTACAATATCGTTTATTTTATACTAGACATATAAGCATATTAGCATCTCATATAACAGGAGACATGTCACAACATCACAGACATGTTTGCAAAAACAGTAGACAGACACAGCGCATACAGACTGATAAAATGTTTTGTCAGATCATCCTGTCTTGCCATGACAGTGCTCCGGTGGGTGAGACGACCCAGTCTTTAATTAGATTGCGCTGTTCCTTTCCTAGCTTGGACGCGGTGTTGGGGTTAACAGGTACAACGTTAATGTCAGGAAGGTTGTGGCCCTCTCACCAACCTCCAGGCACAAAGTTGTTGTTGGCTGTCTCGGGACGATCCAGCTGCATGTTCTGTAGGGCTGGGTAGCGTGTCCTCATGAGGTTGTGCAGAACAATGCATGCCTTGACAATGATCTTCACATTGGAGGGGTGGTGCTGCATAGTCGTCAGCAACACTTGGAAGCGGTTGGCTAGAATGCCAAAGGCATTCTCCACCACTCTCCTAGCTCGGGAAAGCCGGTAGTTGAAGAGTCGCTCATCATTAGTCAAGCCCCTCTTGCCATACGGCTTCATCATGGTCGGCCGCAGGGCAAAGGCGTCGTCACCGATCAGAAAATACGGCACATCCTTCTGGCCGTGGACGAGTGGTTCAGGGTTCGGAAAGCCGATGGTGCCACCTTCTGTGCCCGCCTTCAGCTCGGAGGCGTTGTAAATCTGGGGATCGGACGCGGAGCCCAAACCGCCAATATCTGCCCAGATAAATTTGTAATCCGCATCTCCAAGCGCCAACAGGACTACGGAGAAAAAGCCCTTGTAGTTGTAGTAGAGCGACCCACTCTTTGGAGGGCACCGGCAGGCGATGTGCTTCCCATCCAGAGCGCCACAGGTATGGGGGAAGTTCCACCTCTCTGAAAAGAGGTCCGCGACGGCACGCCACCCTTCTGGAGTCGTTGGACACGTCATGACCTCGGCCATGTACTCGTCGATGATGGCCTTACAGACTTCACGCACTATCAGTGACTGTTTGTTGTGGGGCACCCTCCACCCAAACTTCGTGGAGGAGTATTTTGTGCCAGATGCCAGGTGCCGCAGAGTAAGTGCTATTTTCAGCGCCGGCTCGAGTGGCACCCTGAATGTGGTCCGTTTTTTGGCGATCCTCGGTCCCACTCGCGCCACAATCTCATCAAACAACTGGGGAGGCAGCCGCATGAAGTTCACGCCGGCATACCCCTAGCATACGCCGGCGTACACCCGCGTATGTGAAGCATATGCCGGCGTATGCGAAGCATATGAGTAGCGTAAGAACCATACGCCCCCGTAGGTCGAGATTTTTTTAGCATGCACAAAAATATTTGGACGGACGGACGGGAGAAAGCGTATGGCGGCGTACAGCCGCATAGGCCGGCATAAGCCGGCACATGATGCCATATGCGGAGCGTACGCAGAGCATACGCGTAGCATATGGCGGCGTATGCCGGCGTATGCTGACATATATGACGTAAAGGCCACCATACGCTCCCGCAAATAACCCTAATGTGACAGCCCCTTAACAGTGTAACATAGCATAACGTAACATACTGCCAGTGAGTAAGCATCCTGATTCCAACACTTTTACTTCAATATCGGTGACACTTTATATGATTACCTATCAAGTGAGTAAGATAATGTCACACATTATACATCTAATGAGAAGAAAGGTCGGTCGATCACAGAGGCCGTACTGAGAGAAAAAAGGATAGCAAACATATCTTTGTTTTGGGGAGTGTTTCCAGTCCAGGTCATGTGGTCAAGACCTGCATTTTTTTTAGGTGTTTGGTTTCCATCAGTTGTTGTGTGAATTGCATTCTTGTAAAGTCAAATTTCTACCATAAAGGCAGCACCAATTTCTAATTGAAGGCACCACTATCTTATGGTGCTGTCACATTACGACGCTTCTCGCCGGCGCGCCGGCAACGCGCAAAATAACTTTTTATCGTCGAGAAATCTCAAACTTTTCGGCGTCAGCGCAAGGTATTGGTAGCGTGTTTTGGCGCGCCGTCCTGACATGACCTTAGATGTAGCTAGGACGTAAAACAACAACGAACAAACAAAGCAACAGTTTGGCGCAAAGTATGGGAACGACCCTCACGCGCGCGCGGCGTGTGCCGAGCTTTCGCATAACGTTATTCCAGCGCCTCCGACGTGTTCCTAACGTCGCCATAATGTTGGCACTCGTGGTGTGACTCGACCTGGAATCGAACTCCCAACCTTCCGCAGGGGAAGTCTGCGCTCTACCAACTGGGTCACCGCGTCCTGTCTGGGCACTATAGCCCTGTGATCATAGTGTTATCACAAGGAATGTGTACTGCCCGTTGGACCGAATTGAACTGGTGTTATGTAACTTCAGTTTGGATATTTTGAGAGAATTCCTAGGGCTGTCTTATTAAGATAACATGGCGGGTGAAAACACTGGTACAGGAATTGGAGAAGTGCGCATACGGGACGTGGACAGACGCGCTGAAGGGGTGCATGTAATGGTGTTTGTATACGAGAAGAGCCTCGTAGTGGGAGGGCGGGGGCGGGACCAGGCCATGCCCACATCTATCACACGTATTCTACCTGCACCCGTATTGTCGCCGCACCGGTATCGAGGTCATGTGTGACGCCATTGTAGAAGCTGCGTACAGTGAGCAAAGCAGAGCTATTGAAGTAGACGGCAATAGGGGCAGACTGGGGCAGTTAGACAATCTGCCTCGGAATTCAAGGATGTTTGTTGTAGCTTTACGTCATAGCAACATCTAAGGTCATGGTACCGACTTGTGACTGTGCGCACTCATGGCGACTTTATAGTGCTGCCCCACTGGGAACACAGGCCGCCAGCACCATGACCTGATATCCCACTCAGTCACATTATCCATACACTGGGCGAACCAGTCCTTGCCCTATCCTAGTAATGCCGAGCGACAAGTATCAATTGCTAAGTCATTGGTTTGAATCGACCAGGGTTCGAACCTACGACCTCATGGGTTCGGATCCCCCGATCTCCCAAAACAGGGGACGGATGCTCAACTCATTCGGCCACCCGGTCTGGTTGGAATCCAAGGTCACCCATCCACATGAGATTCCCAGCATGGTTAACTGGGCGAGACGGTTAATGACTAACAAAAATCCAAAAACACATCATGTGCTGCTATCTGGTCTGGCGTCTGGCAATGTTACTAAGTTAGGGCAAGGAGCATTGGAATGAGGAACACTTGAAATTCCCCTTGCTTATACCCCTGTCACACTACGACGTAATGAGCCAACATAAGCCTGACGTGCTCGCATTTCGCCATTACATTGACGTACGTTATGATGACGTCAGAATGATGTTACACTGACGTCGAGCTACATCATGTTAAGTCGTGTTACGTTGGTGTGTGTCATGGTTTTGAACCTGTTCAAAACTTTTGATGTAACTCAAATGTAAGGGTTTACGTTCGCCGTACATTCTGTGCACGTTTGGCGAACGTCAATGACGTTAGACAGACGTTAGTCAAATGCTGCTCACTATGTTCCACTACGTTGACCCACATTAAAGCTGGTGGAAACATATGTCTAACATATGTTCAGTATTTCGCCACCGTGTCATGAAGTATGTAATGTCACGTAACGTAACACAACATAGTTCTGGCGATGGAATAACATACATAGCGTTTCATGAGTGTAATTACGTTGTCCTCTCTCGTTGAATGACGGTATCCCTACGCTTTACCGACGTTATGCTCCCATCAACTACGCTGCATCCACGTTCAACTTGTGCCCAAATTTGCATACTACGCTGAGAAGTTCGACGTTTTTCACGTTCTCTCTACGCTGACGTCATTACGTTGTAGTGTGACAGGGCCTTTAATCAACTAATATGTATGTGTATATATATATACATACAGATACAGTAAAACCTCCCTAACCGACCACCTCTAGAGATCGACCACCCCCCTATATCGATCGCTTTATTTGGGTCCCAACAATACCATTGCAAGGATATTCAATAAACCGACCACCTCCCTAAATGGACCACTAGAAGTCGGTCCCATGGTCGGTCGATTTAGAGAGGTTTTACTGTATATATATATATATATATATGTATATATATATATATGTGTATATATATATATACATACATACATAAATACAGTAAAACCTCTCTAACCGACCACCTCCACAGATCGACCACTCCCCTATATCGATCACTTTATTTGGGTCCCAACAATACTATTGTAACCATATTCTAACTTTCTAAATCAACCACTTATAGTCGGTCCCAAGGTCGGTCGATTTAGAGACGTTTTATTGTATATATATATACGAACCAATGGGGACCCATTTGCAGACAACTCGAGCAGTGCTGGTGGTTGGCGGCTTGTGTCGAGCGCTGTGCTAAATGTGCCACGTGCGTTGAGTACAGGTAGGCAGGCATGCACACGGTGTACTGCCCGTTACATCTCTACATGAGGTGCGTACCTGTGTGGATGGTTGGGCGGCTGTTGGTGTACATGACCATTGTGCTAAGCGCGCCCCTCCCCCCCCCCCCCCCCCCCCCCCCCCGCCATGGCAGGCCAGAGGACTGAGTACCCTGCCAAGCAGACCTAACGACAGGCGTCGCGTGAGTCGGCGCGGCTACCCGACTATTGAGGGGGCTGGCAGGGTAAATACGCGCTCTGTGTGCCAGCTTACACTCTGGTAGGCGCACACAAAAGATAGCATGGCCGAACACGAAGCAGGCTTCAGTTCACCCGGTACAATGCTGACTGACACTTGGTTTTCAGGTCTCCGGTTGGCGGCGCTGTATATAACGAGCTTCCTGGAGTTGTGGCTCTTGCCCCTGCGTGTTTATGTTTCCCCGTGTACGGTTCGCAGCTTAAATGATCCTAGTTTGCTGATAGTGTTACTCGACAAACAAATAATGGTGGCCGGTGCTTGTCTTGATGCGGCGGATGTGGGTAGCACATGTCTGTCCCTGTAGTGTATTGTATATGTGTTGTGTTGAGCATGGGTGGGTAGTATACTAAGTGTTTACAGTAGGCCCGTATACTGTATATGCATGCCTCTGTTTCCCACGGTGACTCAGGTACAACCGCACCCATCGCTCACCTGTTCCATTCTCCCTCGTCGCCCACCCACTCTTACTGCATCCCGTTCAACACCACTACGATTATTGGCGCCCAACAAGGTGGTGTTAATACACGTCTTATGCGTAGAACAGAAAACAAAGTGGGCACATTAGTACTGATCGGGTCGGCCAGGGGTGCACATCGCACTACGTCATATCGACCACTGTTCCACACTCACCGCAAATAGTGACACGCGTGGGTTCGCTTAGATGACAAAGCGTGCAGACCGGGACATCAAAGTCTCTTGTGGGCAGCACGTTGCATGTTAGCATGTTGTTGGCCCCTCTTGGCGTCTGGCGCCAACGAGCCGCCCTGCTGGCCAGATTGTATACCACGTGAGCGCCTCTGTTGGTGCAAGCTAGTGCAGCTCACATCGTCAGAACAGTGTGTATTCCCATCATCTCTTTGGTATATTGAAGTGGTGTTCTCTGATGGGGCTGTCACACTACGGCGTATGGCGTAAGCGTATGCTGGCGTAACGGTTTGCATCACATATGCCGTCATACGCTACATATACGCTACGCATACGCCATTTACGCCCGCCGTATCCCGTCATACGCCGTCGTACGCGCGTCCATCCTAAAATTTGTGTGCATGCTCAAAATTTTCAGCTTATGGCGGTGGAAGGCTCATATGCTGCTCATATGCTATGCATACACTATGCGTATGCCAGCATACGTTAAGCATAGGTTAGGGATACCCTGGCATACATTAAGCGTAAGCTAAAACCATGCCTTCGGCGTGTCTATAGTGTATGTAGCATACGCCTTGCGTACATGTAATGTATTTGAGTGTACTCCTAGCGTATACAAAGCGTATGTGCAGGGTATGCCCGGCGTATGCTCTCGGTATATAAAGGTGCCATAAGGGTTCTTCTGTCAGTCTGGCTCTGCTGCTCAGACAGGATGGATGTCCAGGCACTCCAAATACAGTTCCATCATCGGTACAGAATTGCCCTTTATTAGCATGAGCTAGGTTTCTACCTCATGGTTCTTCTGGCGGCCCGTCTCGAGAGGAGAAGGAGGAGGCAGCGGCGGCGCACAGTGTGGGTCAGACCCTGGGTTGGGAGGTGGCCACTGTTTGGCTTGTACGACAAACTAATGGTCGAGCTCTGCCGCGAGGACACTGCATCGTTTGTGAACTTCATGCGGATGCCTCCCCAGTTGTTTGACGAGATTGTGGCGCGAGTGGGACCGAGGATTGAAAAAAAATGCACCAGATTCTGAGTGCTGCTCGAGCCAGCCCTGAAGATCGCACTTACTCTGCGGCACCTGGCATCTGCCACCAAATACTCGTCGTTGAAGTTCGGGTGGAGGGTATCCCACAACACACAGTCGCTCATAGTGCGTGAAGTCTGTCAGGCCATCGTCGACGAGTACATGGACAAGGTCATGATGTGTCCGACGACTCCAGAAGGATGGCGTGCCATCGCGGACCTATTCTTAGAGAAGTGAAACTTCCCCCATACCTGTGGCGCTCTGCACATCGCCTGCCGGTGCCCGCCAAACAGTGGGTCGCTCTACTACAACTACAAGGGATTTTACTCCGTGGTCTTGTTGGCACTAGTAGATGCAGACTACAAGTTTATCTGGGCAGATCTTGGGGGTTTGGGCTCCGCGTCTAATGCCCAGATCTACAATGGCTCCGAGCTGAAGGCGGGCACTGAAGGTGGCACCATCGGCTTTCCGCACCCTGAACCCATCGTGGACGGCCAGAAGGATGTGCCATATTTTCTCATCGGTGACGATGCCTTCGCCCTGCGGCCGACCATGATGAAGCCGTATGGCAAGAGGGGGTTGAACAATGAGGAGCGACTGTCACGAGCTAGGAGAGTGGTGGAGAATGCGTTTGGCATTCTAGCCAACCGCTTCCAAGTGCTGCTGACCACTATGCAGCACCACCCCTCCACCGTGAAGGTCATGGTCAACGCATGCATGGTTCTGCACAACCTCATGAGGATGCGCGACCCAGCCCTACAGAACCTGCAGCTGGATAATCCCGAGACTGGCACCAACAACTTTGTCCCAGGAGCGTGGCAAGAGGGCCCAAACCTGCCAGACATTGACGTTCCAACTAACCCCAACACCGCGTCCAAGCTAGGAAAGGAGTAGTGTCATGGCAAGACAACATGATCTGACAAACATTGTATCTGTCTGTATGCACTGTGTATGTGTACTGTTATGATCTATTTTTGAAAACTTATGTGCTTTTCTTTACCCTGTCCAGTTATCGCTTATATTTACATGTCCGTTATGTTGTGACATGTCTACTGTTATATGAGATGGTAATATGTTTATATGTCTATTAAAATAAACGATATCATTTGTTAGATATCGAAACCCAATTTACATGTCTGTTATATTCTTTCGATCCCTAATTACAGTTATCTAGTTATTGTATTTGTAATGAATTTGTTCCCTTTTAAAATTAATTACACTTTTGAAAGCATAACCACTGTTAAGAACACAGGGGAAAAGAGGGTGAGGGACAGGGACAGAAAGGGAGACAGAAAGGGAGGGAGGGAGGGAGAAGAGAAGGGAAGAGAAGAGAAGAGAAGAGGAGGGGATGGGAGGGGAGGGGAGGGGAGGGGAAGGGGAGGGGAGGGGAGGGGAGGGGATGGGAGGGGAGGGGAGGGGAGGGGGGGAGGGGAGGGGAGGGGAGGGGAGAGGAGAGGAGAGGAGAGGAAGAAAGAGAAGAAGAGAGAGGAGAGGAGAGGAAGAGAGAGAAGAAGAGAGAGAGGAAGAGAGAGAGAGGCAGGGAGGGAGGAGAGAGAGAGGGAGGGGAGGGAGGGAGGGAGGGAGGGGAGAGAGAGATGGGTGGAGGGAGGGAGGGGAGAGAGAGAGAGGGAGGGAGGGAGGGGAGAGAGAGAGGGAGGGAGGGAGGGGAGAGGAGACGAGAGGAGAGGAAGAGAGAGAGCGGAAGAGAGAGAGAGGGAGGGAGGAGAGAGAGAGGGAGGGGGAGGGAGGGAGGGAGGGGAGAGAGAGAGGAAGGGAGGGGAGAGAGAGAGAGGGAGGGAGGAGAGAGAGACAGACGGAGGGAGGGAGGGACGGAGGGAGGGGGGGTAGAGACTTGTGTCCTTAATATTCATAATAATTATTCTTTATTTTCAATGTTACTTTAATTGTACTTTAATTTATAACAATTACATTATGGCATGGCATTATTGAATACGGACACAATAATTAGTTTACAATATATTTATTTATACAAGATATTTGTCAACATATATACATATGTGCATACAAACATTCAAAGATAAACAATACAACAATACATTTTACGCCGGTGTAGGAGGCGGCTGCATCACCTTCAGCATGTCCCCAGACTCGTCGAACCTCTTCTGGATGGTAGCGAGGAGGTTCGCGTCGTCTGGGGGTGACCGCTTCCCCTTCCCCTGCTCTCGGACGGTAGCAAGAGGAGTGGCGGGAAGGTCCTCCTCCATCCCCACGTCCACATCCGTGGTTACATTCTCCTCGAGGCTGAGGTCGCGATGCGCAGCCTCGATGGCAGCGGCTACCTGCAAGACAAAATAATAAAATAACATAAGTAACATGAACGCAAATCAATCTTTCCACAAAAGACAACACAAGTCAACAATAAAGAAAAAAAAAGTTAACGATAAATGACAAAATTGATTTATCAAGATTCATAATGCAAATAACATATATCGATTGTCGACTTCTCAATTTAACAATAACAACACAACAAGTCAATGTTAAAGAAAAACAACAAACATATAACATTCAACAAATAACTTGATTTACCAAGATTATTTACGTAAATAACATATATCGGTTTGTCGACTTCTCCAGAATAATAGGGGTTTTACTAGAATCCTGACGCCCACACTAGTCAGAAGGATAAAAGATTATGTACTTACACTTTTGCAGGGCTCCGGCCGGTGACGGACGAGGGACCGCAGGAAACCAAACTTCCGCATGATCCACTCCTCCCTCTCAGTCAGGACAGCCGCTCCGTCCCCGCTCTTTTTCTTGTGCAGCCACGTGTTGGTATCCTGGAGTGACTTGAACCACTTCTGGAGATGGACTGCTGTTGTCTCCAGAAGCGTCGCCTGGTTCTCCCACATCTTCCCCTTCCTGTCAGTGCGGCGGTAGTCGGTCAGATTGACGTTCCAGATGACTGGGTTTTCCTCGAGGAACTCCAGCATCTGCCCCTCCTTGAAGACCGACAGAGAATTGTCGCTTTTCTTTGCCCTCCTTCTCTTTGCAATTCTCACATCACTCGACGAAATAAGTGAAGAATTGGCTCGCACCTTTGCTGGAAACTTGTCTTTGGCAAACTGCCTCCCGGGCTTTCGGGCCGTCAAGGAACGCCAAGAGCGAAAGCTCTTGGACTTTTCTTCCGATGGCGAGGAGCACTACAACTCCCCATTCAGTATGGGTGAGTTGAGGTGTTCTTTGGAAAGCTCGCATGACACAGCAGTTGGACCTGATGGAATTCATTATCAATTTTTGAAACATGTCCCGGAACATGCACTGAGACTGTTGCTTCAACTCTTCAACAACATCTGGGAGTCGGGTGTCATTATCGCCTCTTGGCGGGAGGCGACAGTAATACCGATTCCCAAACCTGGTAAAGACCAGAGTGAAGCCCACAACTATCGACCCATAGCCCTCACAAGCTGCATCTGTAAAACCATGGAGCGCATGGTAAACAACAGCACCCTCGACCATTTGGTGCGCATGGAGACCTTCATAAGAGATGCTTTCCTGAAGAAGGAGCACATTGTGGCTGTCTTTTTCGACCTCGAAAAAGCCTATGACACAACGTGGCAGCATGGCATCATGGAGGATCTTCATGCGATTGGCCTTCGTGGCCACTTGCCAATTTTCATCAGGAACTTTCTAGCCTTCAGGCATTTCTGCGTCCGTGTCAAGACTACCTAATCCAGCCTACACTCACATGAACTAGGAGTACCTCAAGGCAGCATACTGGCCGTGACCCTTTTCGGGGTCAAGGTCAATGGTATTGCTGCTGCTGTAAAGTGGGGGGTCTCCTGTAGTCTCTTCGTGGACGACTTTGTTTTATATTACAGCGGTGCTAACATGAATGTCATAGAGAGACAGCTACAACCAAGCATAAATGGGATCCATCGATGGTCAGTTCTGAACGGTTTCAAATTTTCCAAGACCAAAACAGTCTGCATGCACTTCTGCCTGCTGCGTAGAATGCATGCAGAACCAGAGCTGACCCTGGATGGGGATCCCATTAAAGTCGTTGAGAAAACCAAATTTCTGGGCCTCATTCTCGACGCAAAACTGTCTTTTGTGCCTCATATAAAGTACCTGAAAACAAGATGCCTGAAAGTGCTGGATATTCTGAGGGTGCTGTCCAGCTCAGAGTGGGGAGCAGACAGAGATGTTCTGCTCTCTGTGTACAGAACCTTGGTTCGGTCACGGGTGGATTACGGCAGCATAGTATACGGTTCCGCAAGGAAATCATATATTGGGCTGCTAGACACGATCCACCACCAGGGACTGCGCCTGGCCCTTGGGGCCTTCCACACCTCACCGGTTCAGAGCCTTTACGTTGAAGCCAATGAACCATCACTTAACAACAGGAGAATCAAACTGGCCATGCAATATGTAGTCAAGATAAAAACTAATGCATTGAATCCTGCACACAATTGTCTATTCGAGCAACATGACGAATCCAGGTATGAAGCCAGGCCGAATTACATCCGGCCACTGAGGTTGCGAATGAAACCTCATTTGGAGCCTTGGCATGGATTTGGATGTGTTAGAGGATGCCAAAGTCCCAGAACATCCCCCGTGGTCATTGAGAAAGCCATCGGTTATCCTCTGACTCACGGAACTGAGGAAGTTTGGGACACATCCACTCTAGTACCAAGGACTGCATGCAGAGATTCAAGGCCAGTTTGCAGACCACCTCTCCATATACACTGATGGTTCGAAAGACCAAAGCCGGGTAGCTGCTGCGGCAGTCTGCCGACGGGAAGAATTTGGTGTACGTTTGCCCGATCAGAGCTCGATTTTCACTGCAGAAGCCCGAGCACTCCTTCTCGCGTTGGAGTGTATCGAGGTATCCAACCACACTAACTATGTTATATACAGTGATTCGTTCTCTTGCCTCCTGGCTGTTGCGGGACTGAAAACGAATCACCCTATTCTAGCAGCGGTCATTTATATAATGAACCAACTGACAACGGATGGGTATGACATCCACCTGTGCTGGGTGCCTGGCCATGCCGGCATACAAGGAAACGAACGAGCTGATCGGGCTGCGAAGAAGGCCCTGAACTGTTATCTTGAACCGTGTCTGATCCCTCACTCTGATCTGAAGCCAGTAATAGCCACCCACATAAAATCCAAATGGCAACATGAGTGGGATGAAAACATGAATAAACTTAAAGAAATTGAACCATCTGTGGGAAAGCCACCACAGACTCATGCGGGAGGTCGGCGGGACCAAGTGGTCCTTAGCCGCTGCCGTATTGGCCACTCGTGCCTTACACATGCTTTTCTGCTCAAGGGGGAACCTCCCCCTGAATGTATTGGGTGTCAGTCCCCGCTGACACTCAAACACATTTGACTAAGTTCCGTTGATTTTTTGGCCCTGCGCCAACAGTTCTACACTGCAGACAGTATGCATGACCTTTTTACTGAGGTAAAACAGGAAAACATTTTAGCCTTTTTGAGGGCAGCTGGACTGTACCATCTCATATAGTTTACTAAATAGATTCTATCAATTATTAATAAATCTTTTCTTTTTCTATGGGAATTTGTTTCCCTTGACCACAGATTGTGAGCTTTCTAATTTAAATTCTCGCCGTGAATATGGCCTATGCTGCCGACACGGTGTAAAGCAACCATCAATCAATCAATCAATCAATTAATCAATCAATCTCTTTGCAGAGGACAGGCCAGAGGTGCTGGTGGAGGCTGATCGGAGGCGATGGAGGTGGAGTCGGCGGATGATGCCCGTGAGCTGCCCCGAGAAGCAGGAGATGGAGTGCTGGAGCGGGGGCGCCACTGGCACGTCGTCTGCGTCTCCACTTCCATCTCCAGCTCTTCCAATGGAGAGGCGTGTTGTGGAGAATGGTGTTGTGGAGATTGGGGTTCTGGAGAGTGGTTTTCTGGAGAGTGGTGAGGTGAGTGGTGAGGTGGGGAGGCAGGTGAGGAGGCTGGTGATGGTGAGCATGGCAAAGTATGCTTCTTCCTGCCTCTCCCACGGCCTAGTCCTCCTCCAGTGGTGACAGCAGCCCTGGAGGCTGGTGTAGCAGCAGCAGCAGTAGCAGTAGCAGTGGTGTTCTTCTTAGTATTTATACCCAGGTGGCCACCCACCCCCGACCTCAGAGAGATACCATACGCTTTTCATACGCTTTTCATACGCTACTCATACGCTCATACGCTAGGCATAAGTCACTCATACGTTTCGCATACGCTAAAACTGCGACTCATAACTGTCAAAACAACTCAATTTACGCCATGCATACGTCGGGTTATGCTTCTCATATGTTACGCATATATTACGCATATGTTACGCATACGCTCCAAAAGACACAAAAGACACAGTGCAAAAAGGTCACCATACGTCGTCCCGCAACGTTTTTCAAATTTTATCGGTACGTTTTATATACACCGCCACCATACGCTAAAATGTGACAGCCCCATAAGGCCTCGTCAATGCGCTACCTAGTCTGGCACGGCTACTCAGCGTCGGGATGACTGGGATATCGGGCCATGGTGCCAGCGACTTGGTCTTCTAGTTCTAGTAGGGCAACACTATTAAGTCGATTTGAGTGTGATTTGCCACAAGTCGGTGCCCGTCCTGATATGATATGACCTTAGATGTTGTGAAAACGTAAAACCCCAGGAAACAGCTTTGACCCGATATGTGTATATGCGTGAACCCGTCGGAAATAATAAGGCCGCCAGGGCTGAGCTTGTAGCAGACGTAATTACCCCGGATGATGCGCTGAAGAAGTAGACCAGCTTTGGGTAGAGAAAGCGTTGGGAATGTTAGGCGGTGGTAATTTTAGGCATGCGAGGTGGTGGAGGAAGCAGTAGTAGTTGTGCGCCGACATCCGCCCAGGTTTGGCCGCTGCCCTGATTGATGTATCTGGGCTATACCCGTCCATAACACATTGTACCAGCATGTCTCCCTGCTTGTACCGACTTATTTAAATAGTAATGTTGGTGGCAGCGGTGTGGGTACATAGACTCAGTGACACCCTAATAAATAATAAGTTTTCTTTCTCTAAGGTCATATCTTTCTCTAAGGTCATATCAGGACGGGTACAGACTGGTGACAGTGCGCACTCATGGCGACTATATAGTGCTTCCCCACTGGGAGACGGGGCCGCTGTCACATGACCTGATATTCCACTGAGTCATATTATCCTGATATTAAGCCAACTAGGCCTATTAAAGCTGAGCGCCAGGCAGTAACACTTATCAAATTGTGTAGGTCATTGCTTTCACTCGGCCGGGATTCGAACCCACACAAAAAAAAAACACATAGGAAGCTAGTGCTGTTACCGATTCTGCCATCTCGCCCGATGCAAGTAAATAAGCCTATTATATTATGTGGTCGAGTTGGGAATTTGATACGAGATCCAAAAGTGAGAGAGTGGTAGCGTTTGACGCCATGTCGGCAACACGGTGAGACAGGAATCTGAGAAAACGGGATCATGTTAGTATATACTCTCTGAGTGTGCGTGTCGTATGTAGATCATGCAATATAATACGTTTCTAAAAATACCTAACTCTAACACTTCATGTGTATGTGTGTTTGGGGTATCAGTAGCAAAATGAGAAAGCGGAATGTTGGCTGCTGACGACAGATTATCGTCACGTCCGTCTAGATATCTGCAAATGCTTTATCTCCTAAATACAAGCCGACCTATGTGGTTAAGTACTTTCTCTATATCTGACGGTTTACATATTTCACACAGCCAGTCCTGTTTTACTATCCAGAATGGGCCACTTAGTGGTTAAACTATCTGCTTCATATGTGGAATACCATGAGGCGGTCAAAGTAAAGTGATGGCCAAAACCCCACTAATCTTTGTGTGTGTGTGTGTGTGTGTGTGTGTGTGTGTGTGTGTGTGTGTATGTGTGTGTGTTATAACACACTTGTCGATACTTCTAGCGCTGGGCATTGTCAGGATAGGACAAGGACTGACTGGTTCAGTTTCAGGATAATATAAATAAATTGGAGGTTTTGTCACGGTGCACGGTCAGTGAACTAAAAAGTCCGAATCGGTCAGACTCCCAACTGCTCGCCCCGCATTATGAACTTGTCGGGTTGTTTATGAAAACCGAACATTACAGAATATGCCAGTGATATCGAAATAGTTTTACGATTTTCATATCTTTACAATCACAGTAAAATATCCGATGCATTAGACTTGGAACAACAAGTTATTACCATTACCCAAATGATTCAACAGACAAAGTCGTGTCTTTCTAAGACAATTATTATTATTATTATTGTTATTATTATTATTATTATTATTATTATCAAAGTACACAGTTTTACACTAGGGCCTACACATCTACTAATCCAGGTGGGTGGGGTGATTTCAAATAACCCATTTGAAATCACCCATCCACACACGGGGACTTGAATTGCGATGCCTCCAAGTATGTTCAATCATGTATTTCATATTGATTGTGCAACCAGAACTATTTTGCTATTCACTATTGAATCCTATGACTTCAGATGATACTAGTGTCATTCGACCTAGCAGAAAGCACCCGGTGTGGTGGTTTCAGCGCCCGGTCAGTTTCAGCGGCCTGTCGTGGCTTCTGCACATGCGCGGATTTTCGCATGTTGCGGCGAGCACTGCTATTTGTTTTGTTTACACTCGGCGATTCGACGCCTACGTTAATATCGCTTGGAATTTAAGGTTAATTTAATTAAATTTCATTATTTGAGTATGTAATTCTGTTAAATATGATCGCATTCAATAGATTTCGGCCTAATCGGTCTCTAACACTGCCGGGCACCAGCTGAGCTTGTAGCCGGCGAGGCCTCGGGTGTTTTGACCATCTCTTAAAATCCGCGCATGCGCAGAAGCCACGACAGGCCGCTGAAACTGACCGGGCGCTGAAACCGCCACACCGGAATCAAATAACATGAGTAACCTGGTAAAATATGCAAATGTTCACCATAATAAACTTTCTGGCATACACACATTCCAATGTTAACTATGGGTACGGAGTGGCGGACTGAGGGTCGTGTCTGTATTGTAAGGTGAGGAGGTGGCGCTGTTGTGGCTTGCGAGGTGAGCAGCAAACGGAGGTGATTTAGTCACCAAGGTGACGCGGTGCACCTGCGGGCCGCCTGCCGGGTCACTAAGCGTGCAACCAACATGTATGACCGAGGCTTTATTAAAGAAAGGACCAGATCTGCCATACAAACAAAATACTCATGGGATATATGGTAACAAAGACACCATCATCCAAATGTAGCTCTGAACTGTTATTGTCGGCATATCACAAGGTAAGCTCCACAGTCCGCAGTGGGCCGTTCCAGTAATATGTCACACATATGAATGCGAAGCTGCAATATATGCCCCAAATATCGTTGAAAAGAAGCAATGTGGAGCTTGCGTTTATGTACACATCTAATGCAGTTGCCATATCATGTTCCACATTAGCAGGAGAACTTTTAATTTGTCATTATTTCGCTGATCCCTAAAGTGGCATAGTTATGTTGATTATCAATATGGCACAATGGTCAGAGAAGTATATAAATTCCACAAGTCCACCATTTGATGGCAGGGGTGAACATAGATAAAGTATTCACCCCATACTCGCAGTCGCAGTACACGGGTGAATACCAACCCTATATAAAAACGGTCGAAAAAGCGGGTTAAGGAAATGAGAGCCTAATTTCACAATCTAAGAAGCAACATTTATTCTTTACATATGTCTTATTGATAGCCCGCTACTTTTGAGTTGAAAAATATAATATAATATCTAGTTTAATCAGATTTGAAAGTGAAATCGACAGCGTTCTCTGGCCGCCATCTTGTCTTTTTGCAATCTCGCCTATTTCACCAACTCTGTGGCAATATATGCAGCCATTTGATACTGGAGCCACAGTTTCTAGTTCAGGTTCCATACTAAACCTATTTTCGCCCGTATTTACACTACGTTGTCCTTCACCCATGTACTACAAGTATCGGGTAAATCTTTTATCTAGGGTAAAGATAAATAAAAGATTCACCCCATACTTCTACTAGTACAGGTTGAAAACCAACCCATTAGAAAAACTGGCGAAGAATTTCGACATGGTGGGAAAATGATTTGAGTGGATAAATTCTTAATTTAAGAAGCAATATATATTCTCCACATACATATTCATATTTACCCGCTACTTCTGATTTGAAAAATATAATAAAACATGTAGTTTAAGGAACGTTAAAAATAAAACCGACAGCATTTTATCGCCGCCATCTTGTCTTTTTGCATTCTCTCCCATTTCACCAATTCTGTGCCGATATGGGTAGCCAGAGTTTCTACTTCCTGTTCCATACTAATGCAGTTTTCGCGAGCCTTCACATAGGGCTTGTGTTCACCCATGTACTGCAGTATGGGGTGAATCTTTTATCTAGGGTAAAGAAGTAAGTCGCGGGTATGAATCAGTTGGACAAGTCCCCAAAACACCAGGGGCCGTATGCATAACGCGGTGCGGTGTTAGCGAGCCAAAATGGGTTTTGGCTGAGATTTCCAGTTTAGCGGCGAAAAGTTGCATGCAAGAGTCAATGATAGGGCTAACACCACAACCGTAAACTAGGGTACGCTAACCCTGTTCCATAGCAGGTCTAAGGGCGGTGTTAGGTATCGATTAGGCCCAAATCTATTCAATGCTATCATATTTAACATAATCAAATAATCAAAAAGTGAAATTTGGTCAAATTAACCCCAAAATCGAAGCGATATTAACGCCGCCGCTACATCGGTGGCGATATTCATATTGTCGAATGACTAAATAAAACAAATGGCCGCCGAGGTGGCGGCGGCGGGGTTAATAACGCTTTGATTTTGTGTCTACTTTGACCAATTTTATTTAACAGAATAACATACAAAATAAGTGAGATTTGGTAAAATTAAACTATAAATAAAACTGATATTAACCCCGCCACCGAAATTTGGTAAAATTAAACCAAAAATCGAAGCGATATTAACGCCGCCATCGCCGAATTGGCGGCGATATTGCCAAATAGCAGTGCTCGCCGGGAACAGGCTCAGCAATAACAAGGCTTGCTGGTGCCCGGTGGTGTTAGGTATCGATTAGGCCCAAAAAGTCGACGCGATATTAATGCTGCCGCCGCCACCGAATCGGCGGCAATATTGGCAAATAGCGGTGCTCGCCGGGAACAGGCTCAGAGGGATTTCCCAAATCTATAAATAACTGCATGTTTAACTAACATGAAGGAGTTAGGCGCCTCTGCATACGGCATGACATACTTCGCGATGGTGGTGATAGCTACCCGGTGTTACCGGCTAACACCAAACGATGCTAACACCACGTCATGCATATGGCCCCAATAATTAGCACGAAGCTACAGAAAGATACACTAGAGATACAAAATCTCATAGCATTTCAGAAATTACTGTTTATAAAACGTACAGAGAATTTGTTTGTTTGTTGTTGTTTTATTTCCTAGCAACATCTAAGGTCATATCAGGAAGGGTACCGACTTGTGACAGTGCACACTCATCGCAAATTTATAGTGCTGCCCCACTTGGAGACCAGGCCACCAGCACCATGACCTGATATCCCACTCAGTCACATTATCCTGACACTGAGCCAACCAGTCCTTGCCCTATCCTAATAATGCCCTAACCCTAACCCTGGCTAGGAAGCAACAAGTATAAATTTTTAAGTCATTGGTCTGACTCAACCAGGGTTCGAACACACAAACCCATGGGTCCAGATCCCTCGATCTCCCAAACCAGGAGGCGGATGCTCATTCAGCCATCCGGTCGGGTCATGTACAGAGAATGGGTAAGGTAGAGCATTCGTTGTGTACAAACCGTTGAAACAAGTTGTTGATTAAAGTTTAACTGTTTTGCCGTTATGTCCAAATAATTAAAAATCTAGATCTAGGAGAAATCTACGTTTAGAACTAGCCATATCTACAGTTGCTCCTTTAGTTGCTGCCTCTGTTTATATTACTGGTCAAAATGCTATGGAAACATCACACATCGTCAGTGTTCTATTATTTTTCAATGCATATTCATTGTATTCAATGACCATCTAAATAGTCGTTATATACTTAATTCGCATTTGTGATGTTGACCCGCAACCTTGGCTTCAGCTTACTGTGCATGCTCTTCTTAGCGGAAATGGTCCATAGATATCAAATTGTTAATATCCCAATACTAAGCCAACCAGTCTTTGTCATATCCTCGTAATGCCAAGTGCCGTGTATATTGGCCCTGTCACACTACGATGTAACGCGCCAGCGTAGGGACAACATGAAAATATATTTGACACGTCGAAATTCTCGGTGTAATATGCAAATATGGGCCCAAGTTGGACGTCAGTGCCTCGTAGTTGACGTGAGCGTAATGTCGGTATAGCGTAGTGACAAAGAGTGAGGACAAAGGAATTATTAATTGTGTCAACGTGAGGCTAGAGAAACACCAGCGTGCGCCGCCAGCCTAGCGTGACAGCAGCAGCGGCTTAGCTTCGAGCAGACGTGATCACGCCCACCCTAACATCGCCATGTCCGACTCAACCGTCTTTTCCGATGTGAGTCGATGTCGCCACACCAAGAAACTTAACCTTGCGCTGACATGAGTCGAGCATCGCCAGCATTATGACAGCGCATGCTTGATGCGCTCGGTGTGAGCAGAACGTGGGCCGACGTCAGGAAAAGCACCCGACCCACCCGTGCCTTGGGTATAAATAAGGGCCTGTCTTGCTCTCTCCTCACAACTTCTCCAGCATGCCAGCCAAGAACAACCCCAGCTCCAGTTCAACTTCAAACCCCCACTATGGGAGGGGAAGAGGGAAGGGGAGAAAGAGGATGACTGGTACACCAACAGCATCACCAGCAGGATCACCAGCAGCAGCACCATCTCCACCATCTCCGATGGTCTCATCTCCAGCTCGCCCGGACACAGAGGAGACGATGGACACTCAGTCCCTGTCTCCTTCTTCGGCACATTCCCGTGCATCATCTGCAGCCTCCAACTCATCTGCCTCACATCGTCTGTCAGGAAAAGCAAAAGGAAAAGGCAAGAGGAGGGTGCGGAAGTTGGACTGCACCCTGCCTACAGACGAGGAGGAGGTCCTGCTTGACTTTCTCCATGACGTGCCAGTCATTTGGAATGTAAAGTTGACGGACTATCAGAGGACTGATAAAAAGGCAAAGCTGTGGGAGGACCAGTCCATGGTTGACAGCAACGCCATGCTTCACAAAAAGAAGAAAGGTGACGGGGTGCCCGAGCGGACAGAGAGGGAGTAGTGGATCCTGGACAAGTTTGGCTTCCTCAGCTCAGGTGTGCCGCACCGGCCGGAGCCCCGCAGAAGTGTAAGTAGTATATTTTTAAATTTGCATTCATGTGGATATTAATTTCTAATTTTTTAATTTAATTATTTAATTATTTCCTTTAGACCTCATTGTGGAGAAATCATTTTAAATAATGGCATTATAATATGCAAGCATGGGAATTTATTTATTATTGCCCTAATTGTGGATAAATGATTGTATATATTTAATGGCATTATTGTTTGCACTCATTTATTATTGCCCGCGTTATGTAAAGTCATGTTGTCTTGTATTCATTGTACTTATGTTGCTTTATTATTTTGTCTTGCAGGTGTTGGCCGCCGTTGACACATCGCGAGGCGATCTGGGGGCTGCCGAGACTGCCTGCGCTGACCAGCAGATCAGGATGGAGCCCCAACAAAGACCCCTGGCTGAGGCCCGAGGCAAGGGGAAACCATCCACGACGGAGGAGGAAGTGCTTGATATCCTGAAGCACAACATCGCCGCCTCAGGCGACATCTTTGACTGCCTAAGTGTGCGCATGACTCAGAGGAACGCCTTTGCAAACTACGTGCGGGATTGTTTACCAACCATGACGAAGGGGCAGTTCCACCATGCGCGGGGGGCGATAAACATTATCCTGTCACAGATGATGGAGTCGGAGGTGGCGGACGATGGGACCATAATCTCAGGGCCAGCGCTGTCCCAGGTCTGTCCCCCTCATGCCCCCATGACTCAGAACGTGCGGCCACGCTCTGTGATGTCCTACTCCTCTTCCTCTAATACCTCGTCGTGCCAGTCACCGGGTACCAGCCACACCCGCACCAGTGGTGACACCAACCACCAGCCGGAACACCAGCTGACTACATGCAGCAGCCGCTGTATCCGCTGCAGCCTGCGCTGCTGCACCCTGCCCTGCTGCACCCTGCCCCGCTTCACCCTGCCCCACTGCTGCAGGCCCCAAAACCGGCAGCATTGAGGTTCCCCAGACACACAATGGGTCCACCCGCACCGCAGCCTAGTCGGTCACCACGGCAGCAGCCTGCAGCAAGCGCGAGTGGCAGCGCGTTGACATCGGCGTGGGTGCTCAACCAGAGTTCCAGTATGGCAGTGGGAATGACACCGACAGCCTCGGATGGATTCCTGAATCTGTCCGGGCTGTCCGGCATATCAAGCTTGTCCAACCTCATTGAGCCGCAGGAGCTGTTTGTGGCAGGGGAGGTGGACACCCCCCCCCCCCCCCCAAAAGGCCAGGACCAGGCCCCAGATACTGAAAAGTGAATGTATTCTCAAACTATGTGTGGGACTTTATCCATGATGGCGAAGGGCTAGAACAGCGTCCTCAAACTATGTGCGGGACGAAGGGCCAGAACCGCGTTCTCAAACTACGTGCGGGACTTTTTTATCCACGATGATGAAGGGCCAGAACTGTGTTCTCAAACTATGTGCGGGACTGTTTATCCATGATGATGAAGGGCCAGAACCGTGTTCTCAAACTACATGCGGGACCGTTTATCCATGATGACAAAGGGCCAGTTCCAGCATGTGGACTATGATAAACATCATCCTGTCGCAGGTGATGGAGTCGGAGTTGGCGGACGACGGCACCGTAGTCTCTGGGCCGGCGCTGTCCCGGGTCTGTGCCCCTCCTGCCCCCATGACTCAGACCGTGCGACCCCCTCTGTGACATCCTGCTACTCCTCTTGCCCGTCGCCGAGCGAGGAGTACCAGCCGCACCCGCACCAGTGACGACATGAACCACCAGCCGGAACACTGCCTAGTCAGTCACCACAACAGCAGCCTGCAGCACACGCAAGTTCTCAACCAGAGTGGCAGTACGCCAGTGGGAACGACACCGACAGCCACGGACGGATTCCTGAATCTGTCCGGGCTGTCCGGCATATCGAATGTGTCGAACCTGAACATTGAGGTGCAGGAGCTTTTTGCGCCAGGGGAGCTCGACACGCTCCCGAAGGGTCAGGCCCGTGACAAGTGATAAGTGATAAGTGAACAGAACTGACAGTATTTATTGTGAAGTGGCAGCACATTAACATTAGTGTGACTCCTCAACCAGAGTGCCACGGACGGATTCCTGAATCTGTCCGGCCTGTCAGTCATATCCAACGTGTCGAACCTAAACATTGAAGTGAACAGAACTGACAGTATTTATTGTGTGCCTGCTTGTACATATGTATATATTTGGTATTCTTTTTTCTGTTTTCATTTGTATGTCTTATTTTTTACAGTGTCACTTGTTGTAAATAAAAATACTATTTGTACTGTAAACGAGATTTTTGGTCTCTGAGTGTATTTCTTAGTAAACATTATCATATCATTATTATAATAAGTAATACACAAGTCCCCCAAAATAAAATTGAAATAAATAAGGCCTTTGCCCATATGGCATTATATGAAAACACTTTCCTCTCCCCCCCCCTTAAAATAAGTGACAAAAGTTTTGTCAGTGTTAATTACAGTAATGTTCCCCATAAAGTCTTCCCCATGTAAATTTGTCAGTGTTAAAAGGCTCCCTTAAAAATAAAGTAATAATATCCCCCCAACCAAATATATAACTGACATGTAAATTTGTCAGTGTTAAATGGCCCCCTTAAAAATAAAGTAATAATATCCCCCCAACCAAATATATAACTGACATGTAAATGTGTCAGTGTTAAATGGCCCCCTTAAAAATAGTAATAATATACCCCAACCAAATTTATTGTTACAGCTATATACCCCCTTTTTTTCTCACCCACACTTATAACGGACATGTAAATTAAGGTTCGATATCAATAACAGATTGATATCTTTTATTTAACCGAGCTATTATATCTGAACATCTCACATTTTTGCATATCACACAGTACATTTTAGAAATGACATTTGTACATATCATATTTATTACATATCACACAGTACATTTGTACATATCACATTTTTTCATATCACACTGTACACTTCAGAAATAATGACACCACAGTACAGAAATATCCCAGTGCACACAGTTCATATATTCATAACATATTCTCCGGCCATTTCACTGATCCCGCTGGTGAGTTGACCCAGTTTTTGAGGACATTCCGCTGTTCCTTTCCTGCCCTGGAGCCAGTGTTCTGGCCAGGTAATTGTCTTCCTATGTCTGGCAGGTTTCTGCCCTCTCTCCGTGGTCCAGGGATGAAATTCTGGTTGACGTTCTCTGGACGGTCTAGCTGCTGATTCTGGAGTGTGGGATATCGGATCCTCATCATGTTGTGTAGGACCATGCACGCTGTGACGAGTGAACCCATGTAAATTAAGGGCGGGCCGTTGGTTAAGGAGACCGACCTAACCTGTGCCCACCACATGCAGTTATAATTGCCCCAAAACAAACTGAGCAGTTTAAAGAACGCCCGAAAAGAGGGAGTAGAATAGCCATGTTAGAAATAGAATGTGCCCGTGCGACCTCTCCGACCTTGATAGGCCGGGAAGCGGTGTGAATGTCGGGGTAGGGGACGGGGACGGGGCTGGTAACGGCGGCTATTTAGGTATTAGTCTATATTACTATAGCCATAGAATGCCAACAATGCACTGCCCTCCATGGACTCGGGCAATCTGTTAAATCTGGAAGGTTGGTTGTAGTTGGTTGGGGTGCTAAGACCTAGCAACATCCAACATATCAGGGCGGGTACCGACTTGTGACAGTGCGCACTCATGGCGACTTTATAGTCCCGCCCCACCAGAAAAATCAGGTCACTGGCACCATGACCCGATATCCCACTCAGTCACATTATCCTGATACTGAGCCAACCAGTCCTTCCCCTATCCTATTAATGCCAAGTGCCAGGCTAGAAATCAGTAGGAAGTGACAAGTATCAATGTTATAAGTCATTGGTTTGAGTCGACCGGGAGCCGAACTCCCGATCTCCCGCACGCGAGGCCCGCGCTTTATCGATTCCGCAACCACGGCCGGTGCCGACTTGGGAAGTCAGCCAGCACCTTTGCCGATTCGACCGTCCCGTTCAGTAATCCGTTAAGGCCGCTAACAGTCAGATTTGTGAGAGCATTCAGTGGCCACGATTAAAACTATTGTTTTATTCTTGCCCATTTCAGCAACTCTACTTTAATATAGATAAGCATTC
Organism: Branchipolynoe longqiensis; assembly: GCA_030323885.1. NCBI lineage: Eukaryota > Metazoa > Annelida > Polychaeta > Phyllodocida > Polynoidae > Branchipolynoe > Branchipolynoe longqiensis. The sequence goes on from CM059187.1 coordinate 7,582,439, forward strand.
CGCGCTGGAACCACTAACTCCACAACTTGTTTAAAGTTGACTAGTCCGATGGTTTAGAGGTTCTATTAAAAAATATATATATGTCAATATATTAGGTTGATCAGTATAATCTAACAAAACATTATGTGGAGTAACTTTGACTTACTAACATTGGAGATATTTGAAATGTAAACATGCAAAATTAATTTTGTTGTGCTTATCAAAACTCGGACATTACAGGCTTCAGCAGTGACAAGTTCTATTAAATTGACTTAGTTTTGGCTTCGAAAATGTGTTGCTTTCATCAGAGTGAAAGTTGTATAGGCGATTCATATCAACACAGTTTTTGCTCGAATTTAGACTAGGTTGTCACTCAGTCCAGGGTCGGGGTACATCTTGTATTTACACGAGTCGCTGGATGTAATTTAGTTGTGAGTCGGTGAATACCTTAAACCTGTGGGATTTACCAACAAAGCAGCTCACATAACTTTAAATCCTAATACCCAAACAAAGTTACGCAAGTCCCTTTTAGTAATATAATCATGACGTCACGCAGTTATTTTCTCTTCTTTCGTCTTGGCCGGTATGACCAAGCCAGTTTATCATAATGACTCTGGGAGAATCGCAATCCTCTCTGCTCGGTTACACATGACTACCCTTGGCGTTGATGTGACGGTCTGTAGAATACCTGACTCACGCCAGTCGATATCGAGGGTTGGACTAGATAAAAGATTCACCCCTTACTTACAGTACAGCCTCAGACTACAGAGGTGAACCATAACGTAGTCTAAATACTGGCGAAAATACTTTCACTTTTAAATTGCATTAACGTTTATGTTTGATTATATTTGCCAAATCAAAAATAGTGGATAAATATGAAGAGATACATAAAGAATATATTGTGCAACTTAAATTAAGAATTTACCAGCTCAGTTAATTTCCCCAGCATGTCGAAATTCTTCGCCAGTTTCTAATGGGTTGGTTTTCACCCTTGTACTGGAAGTACGGGGTGAATCTTTTATCTAGGGTTGGACATGATTAATTTCGGAATTTGGTAACTCCCAATTTAGAGAAAAAAATATCGATAATGAACATGATTCATATTCACATGCTGATAATCTACATGGCCAACATGTCTGAGTCATAGACAGCGCACGTCAGTTGCCCGACGAACAGGACACAACAATCTCTAATGTCGATGGTTGTCTGCCAGGCATCATGGGGGGTAAACTGTACGGCCCAGCTGTATACTGGCGGCACAATAACACCCCGCGCCCACCTGTCCGGCCCTTACGCGTGGGGAGGCGGCTAGCCGCCAGTCCCCCCCCCCCCCCCCCCCCCCCCCCCCCCCCGCAGCTACCTACCAGGCTGGACGTCGACTAGCATTGTACCAGCGGCAAGTGAACCACCACACCCACCTCGGCGCCCAGCCAGCAGCGGCAGCGCACGGGCCGGGTCGCAGCAGGCGGCGGCCGTCAATACCGCCACTAGTCGGCCAGACACGGAGGGAGGAGCTAGTACCGGAGGCAGCACTGCACACACCGACACACCCAGGCAGCCGAGTGCCTGCACCCTTACTGTCACCAGAGCGGACAGACACTGACGGCGGCTATCTACTGCATCTCGCGGCACCACCGCCAGCCCGGGATTCTTCACCATAGAGACTCACCACACGACCATTCCAACAGCCACCATGTGGTCAGAGTGCTAAAATTACTTGGACTTCTGCTTTGCAACACTCGATACTACTGACCTGGCCTACCTCCACTCCTGTGCCGCACGCACTCTTGTCATCGCCGTCAACACGCCCGGCGTTAGCCTGCCGCCACCACCCGCTGCCGCCGTCAGATTAGTACCGCTGTCGCTGCACGCAACACTCGAGCACTAAACACCGATACCAAACCGCTCACCTTTGTTAGTCGCTTCTATATAATTGTTGTTGTTGACCACGCAATCCACAAGCACAGCTCACCACTCATCCAGCACACTCCATCCACTCAAGCACCACTGCGACACCATCCAGCACCGACAGGGCTCGCAGCAACATGAGCATGTCAGACATCAGCAGCAACCTGGACGAGAACCCTGAGGTATTACCGCCATTACTATACACTGCCCCTCCCCCACCCATTCCGCGCAGTGCCCAGACGTCAGGGGAGCGCACTGTTACCTGTGCTCAAAGCCACCCGCGCTCCTCGTGGTGCCCGGTGTCCTTGGCGCCCCCTCCCCCGGCCGTAGTGGCCTTGTACCGTGTGCCCGTGTGAGAAAGTGTAATTATTTCGAATATATATTGTTGCATGGATACTGTTAGCGTGCGTGCGCGCGCGCGCACCCCCCCCCCCCCCCCCCCCCACACACACACATTCACTTGTATACACACACTTGTATATATACACACACACATACATGAGATAGGGTAGTACTGGTTCTACCTAGTATTACTCAAGTTGGGGAGTTTACCTGCAGTCGTTCTACACTATTGCGTAAGGTGTGCTATTTACAACTACATTGTACAACATCCTGGTTAGCATTTGTTGCTTGCAGTAGCTCTAATTGTGACTTCGAATTAAACTGAAGAGGCCATCCCCTCCTAATCGAGGCATGTAATGTAGGCGCAAATAGATAGATACATTGAAGGATTGCCGTTTGATTGGAATATAATAAGGGAGTATTCGGTGTTGGTTGAAAAATGCATTAAGTACTTTGTAGGGACGTCGACAGGTTACAAATACACTTTCAATTTCCCAAACAAATATTTACTTCCGTTGAACATGTTTGAGAATAGTGTCAAAATAACCAGTTTTAACCAGCCTTGAGAGACGCACCAATTATTGAGCTGACGTCATTCCCATGCACTCAGGATGCAATAGCCAGGAAGACTAGGAAATCGCAATCTTGTGCATCCCTTTCAAAACATAACTGCTTGCTTTTGATTTAATTCTACATTTAAATCTGCTTTCCACCATTATATTAATAACCACCACGATGCTATTGTCTAGGCCTGTTGGGGAATATTTAGTAATGTCCCCTTTCAGTACGAACACAGCACATGAGAGATTCACCAGTTGTTTGATGTAAGAAATGTAGAAGTAGAGATTTAATTAGTGCAACACTGACGTCAAATGGTGTGTGGTACTTTTGCCTTAGACAGTTAGAGCCCACGTCGGTGTGGTCGCCTGGGCCACGTTCAGGGTCCATCTTGGAGGCGCCTCGGAGATGGCACTGACGTCACACCAGTCTGAACTGCACAAGCAGTTTGTCGCCTCGAAAATGGCCGCCCCCTTAGGCGGCGGCCATTTGCAATGGTAAAGCTGTGCTATGATTGGCTGAAACCACTGAATACGGCGGCCATTTTCGAGGCTCTTTTTGCCTCCTATCTCAAAAGGGAGGCATCGCCGAGACGTCGCCAAGGCGCCTCCGAGACGGACCCTGAACGGCCCTGGTTGCAGATGCAGGCAAGTGTTGCATGCAGTCACCCATTGGGATCAACACCCTGTTGGGTGCGTCTTCTTTCGCCATCTCCACTCAGCGGTCACTCCAGGGTCTGTCTTATCGGTGTGGGGGTGCACAGTTCGCTTTGTACACTGTGTATATGAACAGTGGGGGTCCTTCTCCTCTCGAGTTACCCACGCATAGCTTCCAGGGGCCGTATGCATGACGCGGTGTTAGCGAGCCAAAACTGGTTTTGGCCGGGATTTCTGGGTTAGCGGCGAAAACTCAGTACGCAAGGAGTGGTGTTAGCGTAAACACACTGAGAGTAAGCTAACACCGTGTCGTGAATATGGGCCCAGGTGTTTGGATCGGCACCGGTTCAGGTCTGTTAGGCTTCCATTGATCTAGGTCGGTAAAGCTGGGGGTGCTGGGCAACACGACGCATTCAGGGTCTACCCACGCTGGTGGTTCAGTTGTAAATATCACCTCTGCTGTGTGTCGTAGTGGATTGCGCATTGCCGAATTGGGAAGAAGTAGGAAGGTGATGCGCACTCAAATATAACGTAGCGTCCAGAATATTGAAAACGGGTTCCAGAAGGTTCGATTTACAATTTTCGAGAGCGGATTCAGAATGTAGAAACATGTTGACAGTAATGCCGTCTGTGGACTTCTGAAACCTTAACTTTAACTCTATTCTCTGGTTGGTATATTTAAAGTTAATTTCTATTTGTTCCTCAGAATTTTCACTGATTATTAATATTTTACGAAAATCATAAAAATGTGATACTTGCCGTTACTAGTGTGTCCGAATAGTGTCACTGGGTGAGTATCGTCATGGTGCCATCAGTCCCCGGGACTGTTGCTGAATCTGGCCCTGATTTCCAGTGGTCCAGTTTCCGTTGGTCGCAGTTCTGCAGTCACCATAACTATATTGATATTATTCACCATACATATACACACAATTTCCTTGTATGCTCAGAAGACAGTTGTAAATAGTGCTTTAACCACGAAGCTGATATTGCTTGTAGATAGCACTTGGTGTAGTTACAATGTAGTCACTGTGTGCTGGCATGGCGGGTGGGGGTCAGAGACAGAAGAGTGCTCGTTGAAGTCCTCAGCTTAGTGGCGTTCAAATTAGATAAAACTATGAAACATGCATACCATGCGGTAAGTACACCGTCGATGAAAGCACCCTGGGCCTGTCCCGTCACCCAACTGCTTCGTCACCAGTGCACTCCGACACCCGCACGGTGAAACGGTTACGAGCGCAATTTGCTTGTGGCGGTGAGCCTGGTGAATTATTCATTGTCTGGGCGCTGCTAATGGGATCAACTGGAGGATCAAGGCCCATCCGATCGCCATTAGGGATAATCTGATACATTCCAGTGATGACGCCGACTCGATTTACCCCACATTCTTCGGTGTGGGTATTCGGTGATGGTTTAATAACAAACCACCAACACTCGCAACAAATCGTGGCGACTTTGACCCTCAGTTCTAGAAGATGGCCGCGAGCCGTTTGTGGGAAGACCTGGCTGGGCTGTGCCGAGACCACGGTGCAGTTTTTTAACATGGTGTTGGTATGCTGGTTCTCGGCTTGCTTGATAATACTGTATAGTACGCACTAACGGGACGAATTATATTAAAAACCCACTCGGCAATTCATATAGCCTTTATAATCTTTAAGATAATAATAACATAGAAACAATCCCAAGCGGTTAAGATCAAACTGACGTATTTCTGGAAATATATATTTATACAATGATTCTTTTCTTGACACCACTAATTCATTTGGGATATGGAAGTAAACACTACCATTGAGTTGTGATGACAGAATGAAGTGAACAATCACAATCAGGCGTCATAGATCTTAAACATCGGATCCAATCAAAAACCTCATTAGACAGTTTGTAATGCTCTACAACTACAAGCCTGCTCCTTTTCCGCGGAGTCATGTCACGATATAAAACATTGTTTTGACGAAACTTAGCGATGTTGATGAATCTCTCTCTATACATGACAAACTCTTCAAGAAGTGTCAAGTGCACGTGCGGGCCACTCGGCCTGGTCAGTTGGCTGGTGCTGAGGTGAGTTGCTTGGTCTGGTCAGTCAGCTGGTGCTGAGGTGAGTTGCTTGGTCTGGTCAGTCGGCTGGTGCTGAGGTGAGCTGCTTGGTCTGGTCAGTCGGCTGGTGCTGAGGTGAGCTGCTTGGTCTGGTCAGTCAGCTGGTGCTGAGGTGAGCTGCTTGGTCTGGTCAGTCGGCTGGTGCTGAGGTGAGTTGCTTGGTCTGGTCAGTCGGCTGGTGCTGGGGTGAGTTGCTTGGTCTGGTCAGTCGGCTGGTGCTGAGGTGAGTTGCTTGGTCTGGTCAGTTGGCTGGTGCTGAGGCGAGCTGCTTGGTCTGGTCAGTCGGCTGGTGCTGAGGTGAGCTGCTTGGTCTGGTCAGTCGGCTGGTGCTGAGGTGAGCTGCTTGGTCTGGTCAGTCGGCTGGTGCTGAGGTGAGATGCTTGGTCTGGTCAGTCCGCTGGTGCTGAGGTGAGATGCTTGGTCTGGACAGTCTGCTGGTGCTGATGTGAGCTGCTTGGTCTGGTCAGTCGGCTGGTGCTGAGGTGAGCTGCTTGGTCTGGTCAGTCGGCTGTTGCTGAGGTGAGATGCTTGGTCTGGTCAGTCCGCTGGTGCTGAGGTGAGATGCTTGGTCTGCACAGTCTGCTGGTGCTGAGGTGAGCTGCTTGGTCTGGTCAGTCCTCTGGTGCTAAGGTGAGATGCTTGGTCTTTGTATGCTCGCATCTGGAAATGGGTAATAGTTAAAAAAAATATATAACTCTCTAAATCTACTATAATCATAATTTTATTGATATAAATAGTAGTATTAGGTACTCCAAACTGATTTGTTCTTTTCATGATGTTAATTTTCAAATGGTACATCATTTTGATTGCGAATATATATATTGGCCATCACAAATCTGGCATCATTGGGGCCTGTAGGTTGCCGGATACATGATTATGCCGGTTAACTGATTGTTGCATTAGAATGCACTTAATACCCCAGTCACATGAGAGCCAGCATTCGCCGCCAACCTCCTTACAACCTTTTGGTCGCCAACCACCCAGTGTCCCATTCGATACTTTGATTAAAAAATGTAGTCAGCTCCTGGTCAGTGCCAGAGCACCAACTGCTATGTGGGGCGCCATCCTACCGAACTGGCGCCACCAGGTCGGCGACCACTTTGACAGTGTTTTCTCGATGTTGGACATCCATGCATTTTTCACCAAGCCTCTCGCCGCCATAAATACTCATGAGAAAACATCAATAGCACAATCTCATTGAATATTCCACTGCTTCAGATCAAAATTCTGTTATTTAGGACCGTGACTACTCACTTTAGAGAATAACTTCATATTAAAAAAATAGTTTTAAAATGGAAAAGAGCATGTTCCTCATCGTCCTGTGGTTGGAGACCTGGCGATGACAGGACGCCGACAGGTCGCCAACCTATGCTGATTGGCGCCGCATGGACACATGGAGGTTGCAAGTGCGGCAGCTGCAACCTCCTTGCGTCCAACATTTTCTAAATGGACGCCACGTGGTTGGCTTCCTCACAGCGCTGACACGTAATACCCCAGTCACACGAGAGCCAGCGTTCGCCGCCAACATCCTTACACCCAAAAGGATGCCAACCTCCTAGCGTCCCATTCGATACATTGATTCAAATACGTGGTCGGTGCCAGGGCAGCGCTGGGTCAGTGGCAGGACGGCGCTGGGTCAGTGCCGGGTCGGCACCCTGGCGGAGCCGGGTTGGGGAAAGGCGCCGACCACATGGTGAGAGCGGCATCGCATGTGTTGTCAGTGCCAGGTCGCCGGCAACTCGCTAACCAAGAGGTCGGAGCCAGGGCGCCAACCAGTTTTGAATGGTGCCGCCGCAACAGGATGCAAGGAGGTTGCACGTGCAGCAGCTGCAACCTCCTTACGTCCAAAATTTCCGAAATGCACACCGGGAGGTTGGCGTCCTCGTATTGACAGCACTTAAGGAGGGCGCAATGAGGATGTTTTGACGTCACGAATCGATCGTAAGTGAACGCAGGCCTCGTGTGACTGGGGTATAAGGAGGATGTTTTGACATCGCAAATCGATCGTAGGGGAATGCAGGCCTCGTGTTACTGAGGTATAACCGAACACCTAACCACTTCAAAATACCCCGTAAATCAGTACATGTTAGTTAATTAAGAAAAAAGTGATAATTAAATATCAGGAACTGATATTGACAGCTGATCTGAGAGAGCAGATGTTGAAGGCACTGGATCTAGAAGTGTTGATTCATTATTTCTTGTTCACTTATAAAACTGACTGGGAAATTTGGAAATGCTTGAGTAGAAATTAGTGGACCAGACGGGATGGCCGAATGAGTTAGAGCGTCTGTCTCCTGTGTTGGTATATGGTGGGGTTGTGGGTTCGAACCCTAGTCGAATCAAACCAATGACTTAAATTTTGATACTTGTTGCTTCCTAGTCAGGCGCTTAGCATGATTAGGATAGGGCAAGGACTGGTTAGCTCAGTGTCAGGATAATGTGACTGAGTGGGATATCAGGTCATGGTGCTGGTGGCCTTGTCTCCCAGTGGGGCAGCACTAAGTTGCCATGAGTGTGCACTGTCACAAGTCAGTACCCATCATGATATGACCTTGGATGTTACCAGGATGTAACCCACACATCAGTTCTTTCAAAATGAGCCGACGCATGCCACCAGCGTTGTCTACAGGCTCACCTGCCACCTGTACTTATTTATCCACAACATAGTGAAATATCAAACAAACGAATTACACAAGTTGATCTTTTGTTTTATTTTGTTTCAAGACTGCGCAATACTTCATACACAGTACAATACAATGCATGCAACCCATCTGTCAACCAATACCAATACAAAGGCTATCTCACCCTTCTTGTCCTGCTGCTCTGCTCCTTCCTCACTCCTCAGGTCTCAGGCTCCAACTGACACCCCCCCCCCCCCCGCCCCTAACAGTCCAGCTTCATATATAGCTTGACCACTCTCCCACCTACCTTGACCAGACTGCCCAGCTCAGACCAGCCTCCTTGTGGCCTGTCTCGCGGCTCCACTGCCAGGCACCCCTTTTATACATAATTCACCTACCTATGCACTACCTGGTACAACAAATTTACAGTAATTTTCCTTCTACAAGGATCTGCACAGTGGTCTACATTATTTCTCATTGCTACACACATGCTTTTACTGGTTCTTGATCCTTTAACATTTATCCAGCCTATCTTAATCTACACTTTTATTTTTACTTTTCAATATACAAGAATTGTCACTCCTGCTCCATAACATTTAACATTGCACCCATATTTGATAACTGTCGACTCTAGGCCCAAACTCCGCATAATTTTACAATAGGCTATACCCCCATAGTACTGCGTGCACCGCGGTGCCAACGGAACCGTATCTGCAACTAATATATGTACAGTATAACCCCGTTAAACCAAACTTGAAGGGACCCTAGAAATTTGTTTGGTTTAACCGATCATTGGTTTAACCGAGCTTTGGCTTTGGCAAAAACGGGGGTGCATTATGAATGTACAATGTATGTGGACACTATAATTGTTTTTGTATGTATATATAGTTTAACCCAATTAAACTAACCTCGGTTAAATCAAACGATCGGTTAATCCAAACGTTTTTTCAGCGACCTGGCAAAATACTACCATTTATCATATAAAAAAAGTCTCAGATGGCCATAAAACCACATGCACGTTTGGTTTAATTGTACCGGAAGTGGCCTGGGGCCGACAGTTTTGTTTGGATTAACCGATCGTTTGGTTTAACAGGGTTGTACTGTGTATATATGTATTTCCTTCGAGAACATGATATGAGCATGGTTTAGGCATAAAAGGGTTCAATGTGTGTCGCCCTGAGGGTCTGCGCATTGACTGGCTGTCGACACGTGCATGCTACCGTCGTTGCCTCACGTGGTGTCTGCACGTGAGACGAGGGCAGCCCGGGAAGGTGGTGCTGGTGGGCGTACATAGTTGGGTCGTGCTCGGGCGTGAGAGACGGCCGCCTCCAGCACCAGACGTCGTCCGTACCTGGTTTCACCCCGCCCCATTCTTCACGTTCCCATACCCTCCGTGCACACCATACACCCACTACTGTACACACGCCCCATACAAACAGTACAGATGCACCATATACACGCCCCATGAAACACCATATGCATGCCCCATGAAACACCATACACATGCCCCATGAAACACCATACACACATCCCATGAAACACCATACACACATCCCATGAAACACCATACACACATCCCATGAACACCATACACACATCCCATGAACACCATACACACATCCCATGAAACACCATACACACGCCCCATGCAACACCATACACACACCCCATGAAACCCCATACACACACCCCATGAAACACCATACACACATCCCATGAAACACCATACACATGCCCCATGCAACACCATATACATGCCCCATGCAACAGCATACACAGGCCCCATGAAACACGATACACAAGTCCCATGAAACACCATATACATGCCAATGCAACATCATACACATACCCCATGAAACACCATACACACGTCCCATGAAACACCATATACACACCCCATGCAACACCATACACACACCCCATGCAACACCATACGCATGCCCCATGCAACACCATACACATGCCCCATGCACACCCCCCATGCAACACCATACACCCCCCCCATGAAACACCATACACCCCCCATGAAACACCATACACATGCCCCATGTAACACCATACACACACCCCATGAAACATCATACACACGTCCCATGAAACACCATATACATGCCCCGTGCAACACCATATACATGCCCCATGCAACACCATATACACGCCCCATGAAACACGATACACAAGTCCCATGAAACACCATATACATGCCAATGCAACATCATACACATACCCCATGAAACACCATACACACGTCCCATGAAACACCATATACACACCCCATGCAACACCATACACATGTCCCATGCATCACCATGCACATGCCCCATGCACACACCCCATGCACACACCCCATGCAGCACCATACACATGCCCCATGCAACACCATGCACACACCCCATGCAGCACCATACACATGCCCCATGCAACACCATGCACACACCCCATGCAGCACCATACACATGCCCCATACAGCACCATACACACGCCCATGTAACACTATACACACGCCCATGAAACACCATGCACAGGCCCAATGTAACACCATACACACGCCCCATGAAATACAGACCAGAAGGGATGGCCGACTGAGTTGACTGTCAGTTTCCCGTTTTGGTAGATTGTCGGATTCGAACCCTGGTCGAGTCAAACCAATGACTTAAAAATTGCTGCTTGCTGCTTCATAGCCATGTGCTTGGCATTATTAGGATAGGGCAAGGACTGGTTGGCTCAGTGTCAGGATAATTTGACTGAGTGGGATATCGGTCATGGTGCCCCAGTGGGACAGCACTATAAAGTCGCCACGAGTGCGTATTGTTATACGTCGCTACCTGTCCTGATATGACCTTAGATGTTGCCATCACGTAAAACTCCAACAACTATCCCATGCAACACCGTACACACGCCCCCATGCAACACCATCTAAAATTGATATTTGTCGCTACCTAGCCTGGAACTTTGCATTACTAGGATGGGTCAAAAACTGATTAGCTCAGTATCAGAATAATGTGACTGAGTGGGATATTGGGTCTCTTAGGAGTGCGCTGTCACAAGTCGGTACTCGTCCTAAAATAACAATTAACATTAGATGTTGACAGGATGTAAAACCCCAACAAACAATACACTCGCCTAAATGCACTGTACTCACGACACACGCACCCACATGTGGACCGCACACCAGTTTGCCTGCTGTCATCACATGCTGAATACTAGATAAAAGATTCACCCGGTACTTGTTGTACATGGGTGAACGACAATGTAGTCTAAATACGGGCGAAAATAGCTTTAGTATGGAACAAGGAGTAGAATGCCTGCCTCCAGTATCAAATGGATACTTATATCGGCATAGAGTTGGTGAAATGGGAGAGAATGCAAAAAGACAAGATGGCGGCCATAGAACGCCGTTGATTTCACTTTTAAATTTTATTAAACTAGATATTATATTATATTTTTCAACTCAAAGGTAGCGGGCTAATAATAAGACATATGTAAAGAATAATTGTTGCTTCTTACATTGTGAAATTAGGCTCTCATTTCATTGACCCATATTTTCGACCGTTTTTATATAGGGTTGGAATTCACCCGTGTACTGAGTACCAGGTGAATCCTTTATCTAGCTGAATACATGCTGACTCACCTGACACCAGCAGACTGCTGCCCTGTACAACGTGCCTGCCACATGAATAGAATGATAGATCCCTAGGGCGTCATGCTCGAACGGTAACCTTGCACAGTTGGCAGTATTGATGTTGATATTTCGTCATTACTACGTGGTTATTGTTGGCTTGCTGCTATGGTTACACTATCCTGCGAGAACGGTTCTGATGCTGGCCCCACGAACCACGATCAGTGCGCACACAGCGCATGTTCCCGGTCTAGTGAGCGGGCTGCGGCCTGCATGGCTGAGGGTGCGGACGGCAGTAGCTGCTGCTGATACGGCACCCATGTACCTTCTTGTGTAGTGCATTGGGCAAAAAATGCCATTTGCTGATGAGTGATATTATGTCAACAGTCAGCAGAGGTGAGCAGTATGGCAGGAAGATGTCATACGATATTCAGTGCCTACAGAGACCAGGATTCTCACCCTTAAGTTGTAGTGTGGGTTCACCCACAACTGCGATTTCCCATGACCATTGGTTGGGTGGTTGGTTGTTTGTTGGAGTTTTACGTCCTGACACCATCTAAGGTCATATCAGGACGGGTGCCAATTTGTGAAACTGACAGTGCACACTCATGGTGACTTAGTGTTGCCCCACTGGGAAATCAGGCCACCAGCACCATTACCTGATATCCCACTAAGTCACATTATTCTGACACTGAGCTAACCAGTCCTTGCTCCATGCTATTAATGCCGAGTGCAAGGCATGTATCAATGCATCATGTACATATATCAATTTTATACGTCATTGGTTTGACTCGACCAGGGATCGAACACGTGGGTTCGAATCCAACAATCTACTGGGACTCGACCGGGAACCAAACTCCCGATCTCATCCACGCGAGGCCCACACTGTACCAATTCGGCCACCGCGCCCGGTGCCATGACTATCGGGGAAAAAACAGCATGTTTTAGATTATAATTCTGGCCCATATGGTTTTTGACGGTTGCCTTTTTTTGGTTTGTATGTAGAGTTACACTTACAGTGTATCAAAGAGCAGAATTGCAGATATTCCCATAATGCACCAGACCAGACTGGGTGGCCGAATGAGTTGAGCGTCCGTCACCTGTTTTGGGAGATCGGGGGGATCCAAACCCATGAGTGTGTGGGTTCGAACCCTGGTCGAGTCAAACCAATGACTTAAAAATTGATACTTGTCGTTTCCTAGCCTGGCACTCTGATTACTAGGAGAGGGCAAGGACTGGTTGGCTCAGTGTCAGGATAATGTGACTGAGTGGGATATCAAGTCATGGTGATGGTGGCCTGGTCTCCGTGTGGGACCGCACTATAAAGTCGCCATGAGTGCGCACTGTCACAAGTCGGTACCTGTCATGGGTCCTTAGATGTTGATAGGACATAAAACAACAACAAACAAACGTAATGCACCATATTTTCCCAATTCGTGGTCAGCAGTGTTGTTAACATTAATTGAGCCGACATTTGACATCTACATACTGTTGAGATGTATTAGTCTTATCTAATATTGGTTGTTTTTTTGTTGGTTAAAACGGTCGTATGGTTATGTGCATTATACTTACTTACCTTGAGATGTGTTGCTTATAAGTTTAACCGTTCCTTGTGTAGGGCCTACAAAAAGGAGTGAATTAGTGAAGAAACGAGGAGGCCGCTGTGTTGACTAGTGAATGGAATTGTTTACATTCAAACTGATCGCTGACTCACAGTCATGCCTACAAATAAAATGTGCCAAATGACGACTGTGGTTGTCAGTGATATGGTCATTAAGTAATCGTTGATTGTGATTAGGCGCCTCTATGCGTGGACCGTATGCGACCATTACGCAATTTTCAGTTGGCATTGTATACTACTGCTAGTCCGATTAAATCAGCCCACAGTCTGCCTGGTCTCTGTCAGCCCCTCCATCACCTCACATGGAGTTGCAACTTTATTTTACGATTTGAAGCCGAAGACAAGAGACCCCATCCTCTCCCTCGGAGTCCATACCAGGGAAGTGTGGGGGGGGGGGGGGGGGTATATGCCCAGGGGGAATGGTTGAGTTGGCATGACGCCGCACTGACCTAAAGTAATTCGCCGTGGGCCCGAACCCAGCAAAGGCCAGCGCCCGTGTGCCCTGTGCTGGGCGGAGATACGCCGAGTGGCCGCCGTGCCAGATAGCCTGGGTAGATTCTGGGACCACGTGAGCGCATCACGCATCAATTACGGCGAGCTGCTCGTGTGATCATAGTTTGTTTGTTTGAGCGCGACGTGTGGCATGCACATGGCAATGCGCCACCTGACTATGACCAGCCCTTTTCATAATTTAAAATTACCCAGGACTTTTATCACCTGACTTACGGGTGATAGAATATAAACCAGTTATAGTAGATCTGTAAAGCACATGTTTGAAAGCCAATACCTAGCTGTATGTATATTAAAATCGCACAATCCGATGAAAGCATAACATTTCCTAAAGAGATTTAATCTTATATATCCAACTTACATACTGATTACTTACTTATTGAACATTTATTGCTACATAGAAGGAATATTAACTTTTATAATTAAGTCAAATTAATAAAACCTGTCTCTAGCTGAACATCATGGGCTTGAATTATAATTCTTACCTCACATTCGGAATACCGGAAGTTATTTATCCGGGGAGAGGACGAGCTCACGTAGACTAGAAGTAGCCGCAGCAACTATGCAGTGGAGGAGCAAGTGTGCACTCCTGATGTGACATAATTTTGGATGAGGCTGTCAGTTGGGCCGGAACATTTAGGGCCTACAAACGGCGATTAACCGGCAGTACGGTGCTGGTGTCTGTAGGCGCCGAGCCCGGCGGATGTCGGTAAGTGCTGTCTGTGCTCGTCGGGGGTATGTAGGTGCCTTGTCCAGCGGGTGTCGGTAAGTGCTGTGCTTGTCAGGTGTCGGTAGGGGGTCTGTAAGCGCTGTGCCCGGCGGGTGTCGGTAAGTGCTGTGTTCGTTGGATGTATGTAGGTGCCGTTTCCGGCGTGTGTCGGTAAGTGCTGTGTTCATTGGGGGTCTGTAGGTGCTGTGCCTGGCGGGTTTCGGTAAGTGCTGTGTTCATTGGGGGTCTGTAGGCGTCGTGCCCGGCGGGTGTTAAGTGCTGTGCTCGTTGGGGGTATGTAGGTGCCGTGCCGGGCGGGTGTCAGTAAGTGCTGTGTTCATCATGGGTCTGTAGGCGCTGTGCCTGTCGGTAAGTGCTGTGCTCGTTGGGGGTCTGTAATACCCCATCACACCAAACTAGTTTTAACTACGTTCTTGAAAATGTTGCTGAATGGACTCAAACTGTGTGTGAACGGAATGGACATAGTAGAAACCTTTTACAAACGGAATGAATGGGCAAGAACGGAATGGTGCTCCAGAATTTTTGAGCATGCCCAAAACTTTCTTTCAGCCACATTCTGCCCCAACCACAGCCTGTTTTTGAATGTGGTCAGACATTTTGAGAACTAGTTCGGTGTGATGGGGGTGGAAGTGGCGCGCACAGTACTGCTCAGGCAATGTTTTGGGGATCCTTAATTCTACAAAGAATTGAGCCCTATTAAATTAATATTTGTTGAGATCATTTGCTACAGTCACTACAGTGATAGCGGTAAGTGTATGGCTTAGCACTAATTAACGACAAAATATTGTTGACATGTTGCCTGAGCGTAATTGTCGATAGTGGAGGCTTACTTATATTATAGATTAGAAAGCGGGAGGATGAAGTATGTGTGCCCCGTTGAAATCAGTAAGAGAAACCGGTTTCCAGAGGTTCCGTAAATTATATGGGGCAAGGGCACGGGGCAAACTTAGCATACCGGGTAAACTTAGCATACCGGGTAATGCACCCATAAACTGTGACTCGCATAATCTTCAAATCAGGAATGAAGGATCTCCGCGATTACACGGATATCCGCGATTGTTGATAATCACTGATTAACATTCGCAAAATATAAATATATTAACATATATATATATCTTTCATGTTTGTGTGGGTTCACATCTCAATGCCGATTTGAAATTTAAAATTTGAAAAAATACAAGTTTTGATGAGCACACCCGTATTTTGTGAAATAAGATGGGATCCTCTCCCACAGGCATGTATGTCATCTGCGTAGATGTACATAGTAGGCTAAGTTATCATATACAGGTTAGGAAAAAACTTGGGGAAAAAACCCCCCACTAATATAGAAACTACTAACACCCAAAACCGCGAAGGTTGGCCCGAGAAAGATCAGGTAAAGACTCCTGAGTGCGGGACCAGACCAATCCAGTATCACAGCTGTCCAGCATTGAAAACAAGCACGCTCACGGGAGCTTATACGTTATGGGCAGAATAAAAAAACTTGTCACAATTTTTTTTTTTTTTTAAAGTCCTCCCATTTTCTTTCCTCTAAATATAAAGCCTACTAGAAATATAATGTTCCAGCCCAGTGATTACTGACAAAGACAGGTGTGTCGGCCATGCATGACGGGTCATCTAGACCGGGCCAGACCTTCAAATACAAGAAGCCCCCCCATACATCCTGTCACAGTTGGACTTGGCACAACACCAGCAGTATGCTCTGTGAATAGAGTCCGTGACCATGAACAGACATTTTAGGTGTACAAGTTTCCCAGGTTGTGGTATTAGTTGGGCCCTTTGTGTCGCCAGTAACTGGTTACTGCACAATGTGAGACGTGTCTCCACTGGTATATGTTTGTGGGGATTTTGCGTCCTAGCAACATCTACTGTCATCAGGACTGGTACCGACTTGTGACAGTGTGTAGGGTCGGTGTTCGGGTCTGTTGCTATGTAGGTAGGCTAAAGTGAAAAACAATACAGACAGAGAGAAAGTGAAGCAAAAGTGAGTGTAAGAGTCCAAGCCCCTCTGGTTTATTATATATAGTACATGGATTCTTGGTATCAGATCATGCCATGCATTCAACCAATAGGGACTCAGCATTCCTGGTTACCATGACCACCAGTGGTCTGCCCACCACCAGAGCTGGTTGACCTGTGACCAGCACCAACCCTGACCCCTGAGTGCATTGACCCCTAACTTAGCAGAGAGCCAGGCCCTGAGTGCACTCACCCAGACCTGCCAATCATCCCTAATTCTATAATTACCTGCCCTCAAGCATGGGCCAAGCCATATACATATATATATATACAACATACATATACACACACTCTCAGCTGGCCACACAGAATAATAATAGAGGATTTCCATTTCCCCCCCCCCCCCCGATGCCGATTATCAGAATATTTTACAACGTACTCCGCCCCTCCACTTCTTACCACCTGCACCTAAAGCAGCAAGGAAAGAAGTTACTCCTCACCTACGTTGTTAGCATGAATCCACTAACCAACAATAATAATTAAAGTCTAAATTTTTAATGGATAAGGCCTTCTGACTTCGAATCTTAATAATTATTTAAATTTTATAACCACGTTTTTCTGCCACTTGCGAAGAACACAAACCACCTCTGACACTCAATATGATGTTAAAAGATGTGTGCAAAGAATTTGCGACCATTTTTAGTCAAATCCGACCTTTTTCCAACTCTGTGACACTTCAGAGGTCCTTGTGACACTCTTAGTCAGGGGGCCAGGAGCTGAACCTGGAAAGTGGTTCTAAAGTTTTTTTCTGAGTGTTTTCATGTTATATAGGTATTGTACTCTGTGAAACTGTGTAATGGCATTCTCCCATCATTGAGCATTTTCATATAACATGTTTTATACAATTGCGGCTATCAGGACACAAAACACTAGTTTTAGGGGGGGTGGGGAAAATAGAAATACCCTTATATCTTCACAAGCATTCAAGCTAGGGTCTTGAATTTGTACATATGGGTGTATCTTGACCATACCTATTGATGGGTCAAAGGTCAAAGTCATAGGTCAAGGTCAAAGTTCAAATATCTGGGTCAAAGTTCAAATATCTGGGTCAAATGTGTACAATTCAGCATTGTTTGTACACTTTGATATATTTCTCATTATACTGAACCTGTATCCATTGTTATAATGTCTAATGGCTTGTTATAAGGTCTCATGAGCTCAATACTGACTAAGGAAATGCTAGAATACATAATATGTATTTAGTTCTTTATGATTTCATGTTCAAAGATTACATCAAATCTGGCTACGTAAATGATCTGCATATGGTGTACCTATTTATAGGTTACTAAACCACCAAAATTGTACATATTCTGTATTTGGTTTAAAAAAATGTCTTATATCATAAACATCATCAATCATCAGTGTTATTGTAATCATCACCATATTCCCCTTCATCGCTTGTTTCATCATCACTATCAGGTGATATAGTATTCATCCTGTTGTGACATACTGACGCTGCGTCCTGTTGCTGACAGGCACAGAAGACTGAGCAAGTCATTCCTGCTTTGTTGCATCCACATTGAATACTTTCACATGGTGTGTCACTGGAGCAGCCACAACTGATGATCTTTTGGACATACTCGGGGATCAGTTGACTGAACTGTAGTTGGGCAGAGCATATCCCCATCTTTCCTCCATCCATACTCTAACGAGTCTAACTTCTGCGGCTCAAACCTCAAGGCATTCTTCCACAAGAATGTTTGTAGAATGTGTGCTCTTTTCAGATTTTCCTGGAAAGCAGCATCAGTTGGTGGCAGTGAACAGAGTTTTGGCATTGTGCTGCTCCCCTTGCCTATTCTGGTCTTCCATACCTTTGCTCTAGCCTCACAGAGAGTATGGCAGCTTTTCTGACCATAAATAGCAACAGTGAATTGAGTTGCCTGCTTCACTACTTCAGGCCAGGGGTCCTCAATTTCTCCAAGCAGACTCAGTGAGTGTTGTTTTATAGTGTTCAACATCTTCTTCTTCCCAATGCCAAAGCATACTGTTACAGTATCACATCCAGATAAGGAGTTTCCTGCAAGCAGGTTTGGAATGAGGTCTGCATATTGGACAGTGGTTGCTTTGATGTCTATGACACTTCTTCCATGTATAGGAGATTGCATTATAGTTGGGATGTCAAGATCCTGCTCGAGATAGTGGTGCAACAGGAGGGCCCACACATCTGTATCATCAGCCACCACAGCTACACCGGATGCCCCCTCTGAAGCTGCCATAAATGCCTGGTGCACTATAATATTGTCAGCTTCCTCATGACTGGTGTACAGATCTCGCCTTTCTATGACAATGCCCTTGCTAATCTCGATAGTTTCCTCCTGTCTTGTTATCAAAAGTGTATGATCTTGTGTATGGTTCTGAACAAAGTCTTCATCACTTTGCAAGTCCTCACATATCAGTTTGATGAGCTGCTTCTTATTGCATGTAACAGTCAACACTGCTTTCTGGGCGGGGATTGGTGTTGAGGTTGTCAACTGATAGACCCTGCCAGTACCCCTGGCTAATCGTGTTGAATCTTTGGTGCTGAATTTGTTGTATCTATCGAAGACTAGATAAACATCACATTTGGAGAGCTTCTCGGCTATTTTGTGCATGAAGGCATCAATGTAAGTCTGCACATTTCAAACAGCAGGCCAACCAGGTATCCAGAGAAGGGCACACCCATCAATGACAGTGACTTCAATTTCTTCATGGGCTACTCTTGATGACACCTCAATTTTCATATCTCTTTTCAAGATGGATTTAGATGTGAATATCCGCATATCACCAGAGTCTGCAAAGAGAGCCATTGGCAGTGGAGCCAATTCATGGGACATCAGATGGTCAATGTCTATATCCCTATTACTGGCCTGCAGACATATCACACGACTGTAGATTAGGTTTGTATCAAAAACCTTCTGTCTGCAGACTTCTTACAGACTTCTTTGTGTCTGCCATTGAAGTTATTCTTCTTTCAATCTTGTGATGAAAGCCTCGAGGCAAAGCCTCTGTAAATTCCCCGGATTGTTTGCTCCCGATTTCAATTGCTTTGTGAACATTAACTGTTGAAGATGAGTGTACCCTTCCAGTAACAATGTTCACAATTGATCCCTCTGGGTGCTGCTCATGGTCAAGTGGTGGTATGCACTGGGTCATCTTCACTCTATGTCCTGGTGATCCTTTGCATCAGATTTTATCCTGGATTTGCTTTCTTCTTTGTGCACGCTTGCCTGCCTGGCTACACTCTCATCACCTCGCATTTCAGCTACATCGGCAGCTATCTGACCGCAGACATGTAGGCTCAATGCCCAAGATTTCAAAGCTTTGGGGTTAAGTGTGATGCCTATTATGCCATGCTTTCCCTTGCCATATCTCATGAATGTGGTCTCGATAAACATGTCAGACCAGATTCCATTCCATATGCCATCAATGTGCCTCACAACATGGTCCCCTTTGGTGAAATGCTGTAGAACATGTTGTGGGAGAGCTTTCATTGCTATGATATAATATGTGGCATACCTAGCATAATGGATGTGCCCGGTGGCAAAGAAAAAGGGCAGCATCAATTCAATTGCTCTAAGGTGTAAGTAAAACTCTCCTTCTTTCTCAGCTCTCAGATAGAGCATCATTATGAAGACAGGTTTCAATAAGCAGTCAACCCACAATTTTGCAGTAGGGCTTTTGGCTGCAGCTCTCTCCAACTTGTTTGTGAGGTCCTCTGGAGAGTCCACATCATTGACAAACTCTCTAAGTATCTCTTCTGCTACCATTCTAAGCGCCCTGACATTTTGGGGGAATTTCTTCCCAGAAAGCATTTTATGAACCCCTGCGAATGCCACAGATAAGACTTTTGACAGTGCTGAACCAGCCATCAAGGTTCCACAGCAGCCAACAAAACTCATGAAGAGATGCATACCACCAAGCCTTGGATAGAACTCTGGAAATTTATCTGGATACACCCAAAGGACATCCATCATGATTTTGTACAATTGCAAATCTGCTGTCATAACTGTAAATTTCTGGCCTGCCTCCAGTGACAGTGTCTGGGCCTGTGTCATAGCTGTCATAATAGTGTCATGGTGCGCCGGTGGCATATCTATGAGTGGCATATATGTTACACATGTTTTGGGCTTCACAGACTGTCCATTTCCAGGAATCCTTTCAGTGTTGTATCCATTGTATTCTGGACAGTCAGGTCATTTGTGGATGTCTTGAAGAAAGGACAGGTCAATTTCCTTGGCTCTTCTCTCTAATACAGCTAATTCTATCTTGGTATCTTGATCTGTAGTAAATTCTGGTACAGTGAAAGCAGCAGGCATGGCAGGTTTTTTTGGACCATGGTATGTGATAACTTTGTGATCATACTCTATCGGTCGCTTTGCTTCCTGTTTTGAAAGCCTTCTAATTGTAGTTTCCAATTATCACTCAGAGACACACTTCAACTTGTAGCTGGACATTTACATGAACTTTAACAGTGGTCTGGTTGGCACCTACCTATTCTCTGGGCCTCATAACATCATGCTGACCAATGACATATCCTCAGAAACCACTAATTAAGGGATAAATGACGAATGAAGTGTGGATCAACAAGCCTTGTGGTTGAGTGCTAAGTCTATTTCTTGTCACTAGGTGGCTACCAGAACAGAACCTGTAACATAGGCCACAAGGTGGCAGCAGGATATTATATATGGAAAGTCCATGGTCCATGGGTCTATGGGAACCCATTTCATACTGGATAATATAAAAACAGGGGCCTAGATAATAAGGATCTTTCTATTTCCCCACCTCCAAAAATCAGTAATTTGGGTCCCGATAGCCGCAATTGTATAAAACTTGTTTTATGAAAATGCTCAATGATGGGAGAATGCCATCACACAGTTTCATAGAGTACAATACCTATATAACATGAAAACACTGAGAGAAAAACTTTAGAACCACTTTCCAGGTCAGGCCAAAATATGCATTTGACCCCCTGACTATCTAGAGGTCAGTGTTCAGTCCGACATCATCGACCTTACATTTATGCAAATCGCCTTTGGCGTTACTACCATTTAATCCCTAATCGATACATTTGGCCCACCCATTTCGACTTTCCAACTGTCAAACTTGGAGAAATCCGAAGACGTTGATGGTAGACGCCTGGTTGTTCGACAGGTCTCCATAGGCATAGCATCACGGATCTCAGCTCTATGGGAAAACAAGGATTAAGCGGTTTGAATCGATGACCTAGTTTCATGATTATTTTCTTGTAGAAACCAACCAAATACTCCAATTTCACCAAAAAAAGTAGTTTTGAGTGGAAATATAGGCAAATAGCTTCAAAATGTTGTTTTGCACGTTATGTACACGTACCTAACATCAAATGTCCTTTTTAAACAAAAACAGCACAAACAACAGAAAGTCGTATACCCACAGCATTAACTCAGCATCAAAAGGTAAACAAAGCAATGACAGTGGCTCGCTTCAAACTTTGAAATTACAATGGCTATGTCTATATTATTAAATAATAATAGATTTCCAGCCCCTAGCTGCTATATTACATGCTGTCGCGGTTTCCATACAACCTTTCAGCAGTTGCCGCCGTTTCTTCACGCCAACTGGTCTCCCTTGGTGTTATGTCGATTATTTCTTCGATTCAGTTATATATATGCCAGCATTCTCCCACGAACTACTGCACCAGTGTTGCGGTGTTGACAGTATCGATGCTTGGTCTTGATATTCACAGTTCTGTAGTATATATCTTCTATATAAAGGATTTGCACTTCCTTCGCATTTATCAAACCATCTGACTTTTATTCAGTAAAGTCTCATATTTAACAATAATAATAATAGTAATAGTAATACTTGCACTCTCAAAGTATTTTTGTTTAACTCCTTAAATCTAATACATAGATTATGACATAACAATATGCATTCCCCACCTCAAAGACAATTAATCATCTTCATAGATTAATATCAACAATGTCAATGACAGCATAAAGTTAAGAATTATGATCATTAATGACAATATTCGATCAATCTTTACACCCATGACTTTCAAATGAACTACCTTTCATGACAATCAATGACAATATTTTACCGATTTATGTCCATGAATTTCAAATGAACCACATTTCATGACAATCAATGACAATATTCTACTGATTTCTTTTATGTCCATGAATTTTAATGAACTAGCATTTCAATGACAACCAAAGGCAACATTCGACATCTTTATGTCATGGAAGATAAACCAACACCATCTTATAACATTTTATAGTTAGTAGCAGTTTTATAGTGTTTCTTATCATAGTCCAGCAAACACTTTTCAAGTATATACAAGATCAGTTTTGTAGTTCAAAAAGTTTGGTAGTTATCTAAAGACATATATATAAAGAAATATATGTCACCTTTGTCTTTGACAAGATGAAGAACATACCACAATCATTCTTCTCTCATTCATCTCAGTGCTATGAGGAATATGAATAACATACCAGATACATTCATTGCTCATTAATCTTAATGAAATGAGAATGAAGAAAAATTGAATAATGAAAGAACAAAACCTCTCATCAGTTTTGTAGAAAATCTCTTCCACAAGAAAAGTCATCACTCTTTTAGCTGAGCTCGCAACAGACACTCGCTTTCGGAAAAAGTGAATTTTCATCAAAATTCTATCGCTCTCCACAGACACTTGCTTTTGGAAAAGTGAATCTTCATAGCAACAAATTCTATCACTGTTTTAACTAAACTCTCAACAGACACTTGCTTTTGGAAAAGTGAATCTCATCCAAAAAAAATACATCATGATTAATTCTCAAAAATATTATCAGCAGTTTTATTTGCTTAAATAAATAGTTTATAATAATTTATTATGTGTTTATTTTGTAATATCAACTATAGTATCAATCTTCATAGAAAAGGAAAGCGATTTAAGAAAAGTTTTAATGAATTATTATTAAATTCTATATTTTTATAGTTATTATGTTTTGTAATGTATATAGTAATATAGAATAGATTGTTTAGATTCATGTTTCTAAGTGTCGTAGGTATTTATCCATGCATTTTTAATTATATAACTGCGTGTATGGAACTCTATCATAGTTCTGACTGATGATGTAATGTACCCTTTGACATTGTGTCACTCATATCCACCTGTGTGACAATCTCTCATGTACATCATCTTTTGTCTAATTTTGCTTCGCTCGCCACCGAAATAACCGTATTTATAGCTTCAGTCAAGCCTGACAAAAATGGTAGTTGGTTCGCACGCATGGCCGACAATACCTCGATAAGAATAGACTCCCCACGCCGAGCATCTGATTACTTTAAATCGATTGCCGTAGATTCGTGAAAGTTGCCCTGCTCCGAATAGAAAAGGTCTATCACTATTCACATTTGCTTTCCTGAAGCGAGTCTGCGTACCAAAAGAGTACATAGATTAGTAGTCTGCAAGAAATTTTTGGAATTGAGAATTTAATATGATTATTACGATAATGCATGCATCAATGTGCCGTGTTATCTGGTCTTGGTCCTCTGCACATCTAACGAGTCCATTTTTGGAACCTAGAAAGGTCAATGCAAACTCAATGCCATCTCCCAAGCACTAAGCATGCTACATCTTTGATTTCTTGCATTCGTCTCCGCATTCACGATCTTGATTTCTCCACCTGCTTCGTCTACCTCAAAGCTGAATACAGGACATCCAAATCCTAGTAGAGCTACATGGTGTACAGATTTAATACTCCTAGAGCATTTCAGTCCTCAATGTGACCTTTCAGAGGTGTTCCAGTAGATAAACAAGTTTCAGCTCGATCAGCTGATCCTAACCTTGCGTCTGCCACACTACGATATAGCCAAGTGTACACCCGCACCTGCCATGGCTAGAAACAATTCATGTTGCTAGGACGTAAAACAACAACGAACAAACAAACAATTCACATACATTCGTAGAATGGGAAAAGAGATCATCGGTTATTTGTTAGTATGATATCACACTCGCCTCGGCATGCATTCTTCCGTCTATGTCCCCATCCTGATATGACCTTAGATGTTGCCAGGATGTAAAACTTCAACAACAAACAAATCCGTCTATGTCATGATAGAATTACAAGAATATTGGTACATTTGATTGTACATAACAATGTCTATACAACCTCGTCCCTGTTTATGCCATCTCTCCATTTTATACACAGTGTCAAACCTGAAAGTTAAGTACAAGCATAAGTAAGCATAAGTGTCGATCTTACTATCGCAATGCTACTGTGGTGTCAATCATCTCTCAAACATGACTGTAACTACATTGAATTAGTAATGTTTATTAGTCGTGCAACAAACTTGGTTCGGAACATAAACATTTCTTATGACTAAACCTAGAAAAAATCAGTCCGAAAGCTGTCGACTTGCACTATTTTTAGTTCATGCTTCGTATTACCGCAATGGTTAACTATGGCGCAATCATTCCCAGTTAGTGGTGCCAAACAAAGAATATTACCGTCCGGTGGAGCCGAAGCAGACCGTCGTCCGCGCTGCAGTCGGTCCTTCAGCGACGTCCTTTGCTGTGATTGGTCAATTCTGCAACAACTAGCAATCAATGAATCTGCTCTACGTGCCTGCTGACACGTAAACGCTCCTGTACCAACATCACGAAAATGTATTATTTCAGGTTTTTGTTTAGTTTTATCAACCAAAAATACATTATTTATTTTTCTGGGCAGAAACAATTGTACCGAATGGCAAAGGTTGTCTGCTACCTTTTAACCTCTCCATACGAGTTAATCTAGGTGCTAAATCATCCCAATTAATATTAGAATTAACAATTTTTCGATCATTTTTAAGCCCTACCATGGTCACTGCTGAACCTCATGCTTTAATGACAATGTATCCAGGATCGTGTTTCTGCTCCAAACGTCCTGATTCAGTAACTAATAACACAACTTTACCACTCGGTTTTCATATAACTGCATTCGCTTTCTTCTCTGCGCGAGCAATATTATATTTTCGACTCTCCCGTCGATTGTCAACTGCTTTTCGTAAAGCAATGGACAAGTCATCTATCCGATACGCTGAGTTAGAAACTTCTGTACCTGTAGAACGATATATTAAAGAACTATGTTTCGTATCTGGATGTCTACCATAAGTTAGAAAGAAAGGAGAAAAACCTATATTGTCAGACGGCACATGTGCGATACGCATAAATCACCTCCGGTAAAGAACTTTCCCATAGATTAGCCCGAGAATTCTCCAACTTTCTCAGACAAGACGGGCTGGCCGAATGAGTTAGAGCATCCGTCTACCATGCTGGTAGATCGTGGGGTCTCGGTTCGAACCCCAGTCGAGTCAAACCAATGACTTAAAAATTGATACTTGTTGCTTCCTAGCCAGGCGCTCGGCATTATAATGACAGAGCAAGGACTGGTGTGCACAGTGTCAGGATAATGTGACTGAGTGGGATACCAGGTCATGGTGCCGGCGGCCTGGTTTCCCAGTGGGACAGCACTATAAAGTCACCATGAGTGTGCACTGTCACAAGTCGGTACCCATCCTGATATGACCTTAGATGTTGCTAGGATGTAAAACAACAAATAAACAAACAAACTAACTTTCTCAAGATGCTTTTTAGTGTACTATGATAGCGTTCCACCATCCCACTATATTGAGGATGGTACGGTGTAGTATGTCTTAGCTCCACTCAAAGTTCTCTGAACCAGACGGGATGGCCGAATGCATCCGTCTCCCATGCTGGTAGATCGTGGGGTCGTGGGTCAAACCAATGACTTAACAATTTATACTTGTCGCTTCCTAGCCAGGCGCTCGGCATTATTAGGATAGGGCAAGGACTGGTGTGCTCAGTGTCAGGATAATGTGACTAAGTGGGATACCAGGTCATGGTGCCGGCGGCCTGGTTTCCCAGTGGGACAGCACTATAAAGTCGCCATGAGTGCGCACTGTCACAAGTCGGTACCCGTCCTGATATGACCTTAGATGTTGCTAGGACATAAAACAACAACAAACAAACAATCCCAGTGGGACAGCACCTTAAAGTCGCCATTAGTGCGCACTGTCACAAGTCGGTACCTGTCCTGATATGACCTTGGATGTTGCTGGGAAGTAAAACAACAAACAACAAACAAAAAACCCATGCTGGTAGATCGTGGGGTCATGGGTTCAAACCCTTGTAAGCCGGCATAGGCTGGCACATGATGGCCTATGCGTAGCGCATGCGTAGCGCATGCGTAGCGCATGCGTAGCGCATGCGTAGCGCATGCGTAGCGCATGCGTAGCGCATGCGTAGCGCATGCGTAGCGCATGCGTAGCGCATGCGTAGCGCATGCGTAGCGCATGCGTAGCGCATGCGTAGCGCATGCGTAGCGCATGCGTAGCGCATGCGTAGCGCATGCGTAGCGCATGCGCTGCGCCGCGCGCATGCGCCGCGCGCATGCGTAGCGCGCCTACGCCGCTGTACGCTCCCGCAAAAAACCCTAATGTGACAGCCCCTTCATCACGAATGTCTAACGTATCTCGATGTGAGCGCAACGTAAGTTCAACATAACCCAACGTAATGGCCTGTACGTCGAGCTACGTCAAAAGTTTTGGGTATGTCCAGAACCTTGACTTGTGTCACCGTAACTCGACGTAATGGCCAAATTTCACTTACATCGGCTTACGCTACCGCGTTACGTTGTAACATCACCAACTGGACCCCTGCCAGCCGTGCATGCTGCATGCCGTACTGCTAACAGCCGCACCTACTGGTCCAGCGACGTGTCGACGCAACCAGCACGTCAGGTTTTCTATTTCGCGTTCTTCTGCGTATAATTGTAATTTTGTTCTCCTTTTAAAATTGTCTTTTTTACAAAACTATTCTAACTCGATGGTTGGCAACGTTTAGCTGACCGTTAAACACCAAGTAGGAGTCAAAGGCACCGACGGCATATATCAACGCATACCGCATATTTCTCCACCGAGAACCCCCTAGCCCTTTCTAACCCTTGGACATTGCCCAGGGAACACACCACCGTTCTATCATCACATAAAGATCACCAGGTATCATATAGCAAACGAACAGAGCAATGAAATCACATAAGTTATTTAAGACATTGCTCACATCACGGTAATAGAGCAATGATAAATGTCTGGGAATCAATGCTTCAAATGAATGAAACTAGAACAATTTAACTCAAATAAAACCTGACTATCCGAACAGCGAATATAGCTTGTTGACGTGCATTCTCAGCCCCCACCCCACTAACCTTCTAACGCTAGTATCCAGCCCCATACGGACTAACAGCGCTTTGACTTGTCAACGGGGAACACGTCTACGTTCTGCTCTGATAGCTCGGCTGTCAGACTGCTGTGACAGTCAGGACAGCGGGACCGGCAACGTGGACACCGAAGTGGCAGCTGCCAGTCATGCCTCACCCGCAGTCGGCGCTCGCTGGTCTGTGCTGCTGTCACGGCTCCATAGTGCCGCTTCATGGAACCCAGAGAGCTGCACTGGGCAGAGCGTGTACTCAGTGAAAGTGGGATCGTGTTCTGAGAGGTGCGCCAGGTTGAGCGTGTACTCGGTGAACACAGCGTCGTTTTCTGAGAGCTGCACGGGGCCGAGTGTGTATGCAGTGAACATGGCATCTGCACTGTGCCGAGCGTCTACTCGGTGAACATGATGTCGTGTTCTGAGAGCTGCACTGGGCCGAGCGTGTATGCAGTGAACATGGCATCATTGTGTTCTGAGAGCTGCACTGGGCCGAGCGTGTATGCAGTGAACATGGCATCATTGTGTTCTGAGAGCTGCACTGGTCCGAGTGTGTATGCGGTGAACATGGCATCATCATGTTCTGAGAGCTGCACTGGTCCGAGTGTGTATGCGGTGAACATGGCATCTGCATTGGGTCAACCATCTACTCGGTGAATATGATGTCGTGTTCTGAGAGCTGCACTAGACTGAACATGTATTCGGTGAACATGGCATCGTGTTCCGAGTGTTAGTAGATCGTAGGGGCGTGGGTTCGAACCCTGGTCGAGTCAAACCAATGACTTAAAAATTGATACTTGTTGCTTCCTAGCCTGGCGCTCGGCGTTATTAGGATAGGGCAAGGACGGGTTGGCTCAGTGTCAGGATAATGTGACTGAGTGGGATATCAGGTCATGGTGCTGGTGGCCTAGTCTTCCAGTGGGGCAGCACTATAAAGTCGCCATGCGTGCGCACTGTCACAAGTCGGTACCCATCCTGATATGACCTTAGATGTTGCTAGGACGTAAAACAACAAACAAACATCGTGTTCCGAGGCGTTGACGGCGTCAGGCACGTACAAGCACCGCCCAGTTTACGTATTGCGCAGCCGCCTTCTCACACTCATGCTTCCTTCACGCTAATATCTGACCAGGCGCAGTGACCCAATCAGTAGAGCGCAGTGATTGGGAGTTCGGTTCCCGGTCGAGTCAAACCAATGACTTATATAATTGATACTAGCCGCTTCCCAGCCTGGCGCTCGGCATTAATAGGATAGACGGCCGACGGCCTGATCTCACAGTGGGGCAACACTATAAAATCGCTATGAGTGCACACTGTCACTAGTCGGTACCCATCTAGATACAAGATTCACCCCGTACTGCTGCAGTAGGGGCGCAAACCAACCCTATGTAAAAGCTGTTGAAAATGCGGGTCAAAGAATTGAGCCTAATTTCACAATCTAAGAAGCAACAATTATTCTTTACATATGTCTTATTGATAGCCCGCTACCTTTGAGTTGAAAAATATAATATAATATCTAGTTTAATAAGATTTAAAAGTGAAATTGACAGCGTTATGCGGCCGCCATCTTGTCTTTTTGCATTCTCTCCCATTTCACCAACTCTGTGCCTATAGAAGTATCCATTTGAGGCAGGCATTCTACTCTCTGTTCCATACTAAACCTATTTTCGCCCGTATTTAGACTATGTTGTCGTTCACCCATGTACTGCGAGTACCGGGTGAATCCTTTATCTAGTACCCATCCTGATGTGAACGTAGATGTTGCCCGGACGTAAAACTCCAACAACCAACCAACCACTGATGACAGAACGAATATCTTTCTTAACGCTGGTTTATATGGTTGGGCAGGGAAGCCAGACTGGTAGCAGGTTTGGTCGTTTGGTCGGACGCGCGAGGAGGCTCGGTGGCCAGCTCGTCGCACACTGACCGGCAGACGGCCTTTGGATTGGAGCACCCATCCACCAGTCGACTGTCTGTCTGGACTAGAATGTGCTGCCATGAAGGCAGTACTGGAGCCATATGCATGGGCTGGTGCAACGCGCTCCCGGTGCACACCCTGGCTAGCACCTTGGTGAATTAGGTCAAGCCGTATGCACCGATGCCCAAACCGGTGCGGATAGCAAACCGTGTAGTTATTTATAGATTTGGGAAATCCCTCTGAGCCTGTTCCCGGTCTTATTGAGTATGTAATTCTGTTAAATATGATAGCATTGAATAGATTTGGCTCTAATATATCGCCGCCAATGTGGCGGCGGCGGCGATTTGTTTTGTTTACATTCGTCGATTTGAAAATATTAATATCGCCGCCAATGTAGTGGTGGCGTTAATATCGGTTCGATTTTGTGGTTAATTTGATAAAATTTCACTTTTAAAGTATGTAATTCTGTTAAATATGATAGCATTGAATAGATTTGGGCCTATCGGTGTCATATATATAGATTGTGGGAAACCCCCCCCCCCCCCTCCCCCCCACCACGTGACATGGGAAATCCCGTGACGTCATGAAGGGCCTGGAAATAAACCAGTACTTAACAAAGACTCACCGTGTCCAGACGTTGGTCATTTCACAGTACACTACATGGTGTCAGATAGAAGGACTCACAATGGCATTAACAGGACTAAAGCCACCAGGACCACTAAACCTTGAGGATAACATGGCCCTCAACTGGGAGATGTGGTACGACTCGTATGAGTTCTATGCAGCAGCGGCCGGAATCAACAACAAACCCGAAAAAACACAGTGTGCAGTATTTCTACACGTGGCAGGAGCGGAGGCCCAAAAGGTATATCGAACGCTAAAAAATGACAGCAACATCATCGACAAAATACAACCGCTAATTGCCGCATTCCGAACATACTGTGAGGGAAAGACAAACATCACCGTCATAAGATATAAATTCAATTCACTGCAACAAACCAACCAGACAATGGACACATATATTCGTGAATTGCAGTACCGCATCGCACACTGCAATTACAGGGAGCTCACGGAGTCAATGCTCTGCGATAGATTAGTATGTGGCGTCAAGGACACGAAACTGAGGGATCGCTTGTTACAAACAGCAGATCTAACATTAGACAAATGTATCGAGATATGCCGGCTAAGCGAACATCGATCATCCCTGCTGTCAGAAGCAACAACACTGATTGAAACCGAGAGAGTGGACGCTGTCAACGTACGCCAAACAACAACAAACACTGTCACACCACGCACGCAACCATGGTCAAGTCAACGCAACAGATCAAGAGCCAGTGCGCGCACACAGTGCGGGAGGTGTGGGTACACACACGAGCCCGGACAATGCCCAGCGAAAGGCAAACAATGCTCCAAATGTCACCTAATCGGTCACTTCTCAAAAGTATGTAAAACAAGGAACCCAAGCTTTGCTAATATCAACATGATACAAGTAGATGACAACAACCTACCTCCGAGTGAAAATGAAAGTCATATAGATGAGGAAAATGACTTGTTCGTTGGGTGCATTTCACAACCTGACAGCACCGACACATCATTGTGGTTTACCACCGTGTCACTCGGCAATGAAAAGGTAAAATTCAAGCTAGACACGGGCCCACAAGCAAATATAATTCTCAAAAGTATCTACAAGAAGTTGAAGAACGTCACACTCCACCCTTCCAAGTGCATGCTGATAACATTCTCCGGGGAACGAATGCGTCCGGAGGGGGAAGCCGAGATCTGCACAAACGGAAAATGGCTAAGGTACCAGATAACAAGCAACGGCTGCCCAATATTAGGAAGTAAAGCCTGCTCACAGATGGGACTAATACCACGCGTAAACATGATATCGAAGGACAAGCCGAGCACTCAACCAGCAGACGCCAAGGAGAAGAACGAACCAAGCGCAGAATTACTGGTAAATAAATATGATGACATATTTACAGGTCTGGGAAAGATTAAAAGTAACGCGAAAATATATGTTGACAAAAAGGTACAGCCATGTATAGACCCACCTAGGCGAATTCCCCACGCAATAAACGATCAAGTAAAAAATGAACTAGATAAGATGATTAGACTGGGGGTCATAGTGGAGGAAACGGAGCCCACCCCATGGGTCAGTTCAATCACCACAGTAAAAAAAAAAAAAAAAATCCGCATATGTTTGGACCCAACCAAATTAAACAAAGCTATTTTAAAAAGTCCATATCCAACAAGGACTATAGAAGAAGTCATTGCAAACACATCAGAGGCTAAATTTTTCTCAGTAATAGATGCCAACAGTGGATACTGGCAAATTGAACTAGATAAGGAAAGTAGCAAACTATGCACGTTCAATACGCCATGGGGTAGGTACCGTTTCACCCGCTTACCCTTTGGAATTAAAACGGCAGGAGACATATTTGTGCAGGAGATGAATCAAATTTTACATGGCTTACCAGGTGTAAACGTCGTAACAGACGACATACTAATATATGGGGCGACTCTCAAAGAACACAACTTCAATCTAGAAGCCGTGTTCAAAAGAGCGCGAAAGGTCAACTTGAAATTTAATCCAGTAAAATCAAAAATATGCAAAAAAGAAGTAAACTATGTAGGACATACACTAACACAATCAGGAGTGAAACCGACTAACGAGCGAATTCAGGCCATCCTGGACATGCCGCCACCAACTGATAAAGCAGGGATACAAAGGTTCCTAGGCATGGTTGGCTACGTAGGGAAGTTCATCCCAAACATGTCGGAAATAGCAAAACCATTACAAACAATATTAGAAAAAAAAACAGAATGGCACTGGCAACATGAACAGAAATAGTCGTTTTCACTGCTAAAAAAACTACTAATAACAGCACCGGTACTACAATATTACGATGTAAAAAAACCCATAACCCTTCAGGTAGACGCATCGAAATCCGGCCTAGGAGCAGTGTTATTCCAAAACAATAAACCAGTCGCCATGGCCTCGAAATCATTAGACCAAGCACAATCTAATTATGCAGTCATCGAAAAGGAGCTGTTGGCGATATGTTTCGGGTGTAAACAATTTCATCAGTACATATTTGGCAAAGAGATAGTAATCCAAACAGACCACAAGCCACTAATAGCAATAATGACCAAGCCGGTACACACATTGTCAGCCAGGATGCAAAGAATGAGACTCCGGCTGCAAAATTACAATATCATGTTAACATATATTAAAGGCACAGACATGTACTTTGCAGATGCCTTATCACGAGCCCACTCGACGTCCATCCAACCGAATGACTTGTTCGACACAACTCTATCGGTGGCTGAAATGGGAGTGGCACCAAATATGCTCCGACGCATCGCAAATGGTACCAAAACAGACGAGGCGTTAATCCAAGTAGTACAACTAACACAACAAGGTTGGCCCGAAGAAAAACACAAAATACATGCATTGGCAAAACCATACCTTACGTTCAAAGATAACATAACATGCATCGACAATATGTTATTCAAAAACAATCAGATAATAATACCATCAACACTACGACACGAAATGCTACAAATAATACACGAATCACACCTCGGCATCGTTAAATGCAAGGAGTTTGCACGGGACAATGTATTCTGGCCGGGTATGTCAAAACAAATAGAAGATATAGTCCAACGTTGTTCAAATTGCCAATCAACACGAAACGTACCACATTCTGAGCCACTGATATCTCATCAAATTCCTCAACTGCCATTCCAAAAAATAGGCATTGACCTGTTTCAAATTCAGGATAAGCATTTCATTATTATAGTAGATTACTACTCTAAGTACCCTGAGGTAGTACAGTTAGACTCAACAACTAGTACAGCAACGGTGGAAGTATTAAAACAGGTTTTCTGTAGATTTGGCATACCCGAGATCGTGGTATCCGACAACGGCCCACAGTTTCAGAGTGCAACATACAGAGACTTTGCCACGGAATTCGGGTTCCAAACAGTATACTCCAGTCCACTACACGCACAAAGCAATGGCCTGGCTGAAAGATACGTGCAGACGGTTAAACAAATAATAAAAAAAGCAACAAAAGAAAAC
Source organism: Branchipolynoe longqiensis (assembly GCA_030323885.1). NCBI lineage: Eukaryota > Metazoa > Annelida > Polychaeta > Phyllodocida > Polynoidae > Branchipolynoe > Branchipolynoe longqiensis. The sequence continues at coordinate 7,616,307 of CM059187.1, forward strand.
AAAGATTATAACATTGCCCTATTAAATTACAGGAACACACCCCTAACAAACATCAATGCATCACCTGCCCAACTGCTATTCAGCAGGAGACTAAGATGCAAATTGCCAGCAACAAACAAACATCTACAACCAGAAATACAACACTCCAAAACAAACCAACTCAGGAAACGACAACAAATACAAAAAAAGTACCATGACAGACACGCCGGCAAACAACACGCCAAATTACATCTAAACGACCAGGTCAGATACATGAGCCATGAAGGGAAATGGAAGTCAGGAGTTATAGTCAAAACGGACACACCCGAACACCGTGATTACCAGATCAGTAATCAGGAAAAACATGTGTTAAGACGGAACAGAAAATACATATTCAAAATCCCTAACAGACAATCACAAACACGAGCAAAAACAATCACACATGCACCAAAGACCAGCAAGGCCCAATCAACGGCACAAACAAGGGTAGATCCAACAACTAACAAAGATCATTATGTAAACCGTTACGGCAGAGTGGTCCGTCCAGTAATTGATAAGACAAAATTTATATGTTAGTAATAAGAGCGGACGATACACATGTTAGATATAAGAACGATGATACACAAGAAAAATAACGTAGATCGAAAGTCACAAACAGAACACTGATGACAACCATTAAGGACAAATAAATAGTTAACCATCACAAAAAAAAAAGAAGAAAAAAAGGGAGATGTCATATATATAGATTGTGGGAACCCCCCCACCATGTGACATGGGAAATCCCGTGACGTCATGAAGGGCCTGGAAATAAACCAGTACTTAACAAAGATTCACCGTGTCCAGACGTTGGTCATTTCACAGTACACTACAATCGGTACCTAACACCGCCGTTAACCCTGATATGAAAGCAGGGTAGCTTAGCCTAGGCTACGATCGGCAGCTAGCGCTGGCACTGCTTCTTGCATGCGGATTCTCCACCGTTATCCGTGTGGTGCCTGCCAAAACTTGGTTAGGGCTCTAGCACCGCCCCATGCATACAGCCCCTGCAGTACACTGGGCAGACGGAATAGTAGGTTCAGTTTGATGGCTGCAGGGCCCGCAGTCGTCCCAAACCTGACTGCCTTCCATGGGCATTGGGCCGACCGAGTGTATACTTTGGTCGAGTGGTGTATGCTTGTGTGTGGTGTGGTGAAGTGTGTGGTGGTGTGTGTCTGTGTGGTGAGTGTGGTGTGGTGCAGTGTATGCCTATGTGTGGTGCAGCGTATGCCTGTGTGTGCTGTGGTGCAGTGTATGTCTGGGTGTGGTGTGGTGCAGTGTGTGCTGTGGTGTGTATGTGTGGTGTGGTGTAGGCATGTGTGTGGTGTGGTGTATGCATGCATGTGGTGCAGTGTATGCCGGTGTGGTGCAGTGTATGCCTGTGTGGTGTGGTACAGTGTATGCCTGTGTGGTGTGGTGCAGTGTATGCCTGTGTGGTGTGGTGCAGTGTATGTGTGGTGTGGTGTGTATGTGTGGTGTGGTGTATGCGTGTGTGTGGTGTGGTGTATGCATGTGTGTGGTGTGGTTTAGGCATGTGTGTGGTGCAGTGTATGCCTGTGTGGTGTGGTGCAGTGTATGCCTGTGTGTGGTATATGCATGTGTGTGGTGTGGTGTAGGCATGCGTGTGGTGCAATGTATGCCTGTGTGGTGTGGTGCAGTGTATGCCTGTGTGTGGTGTGGCGTATGCCTGTGTGTGGTGTGGTGTATGCTTCCCATTCAAGGGTGGGTCCGGTCAACACCATCCCGTCACTTCCACAAACGCCTTAAAGTTAAACTTAAGCTAGCTAACTGAATGACTAAGTGTCATATTGATCATTCACGAAAGCACCTTTGAATAACCCTTGTTGAGATTAGATTCCTTTGTGGGTGATTATTTGAACTGGGGATGTTGACATATTGACTGGATGGCTTTGTGGAGTTGTGTGTATTTACCTTTAATGGCATCTTGGTTCGGTAAGGTAGGAAGTAAAATAACAATTCATATAAACGTTGTCGTACCAAACTTCAAATGTAGCATGACGTTTTATTTGTCCATGTCGACGGAGCAAACTACAAACCGTGGGAAACTTGCTGGCATAACGGGCCTCCCCGAATGGCGTATGCCCGAGAGGGAGGTGGGGGCCGGATCGCGTATCAACATCTATAAGTGTAACACATCACGCTAACAGCCAACCCGACGCTGCGGGACATAGCTTTCACCCATTTTTAATATATAATATATATACATATATAATATTATACAGGCCCCCTGCATGGTATATATATGTGTCTTTGTGTGTGTGTGTGTGTGTGTGTGTGTGTGTGTGTGGCCGGGCGTGTGGGTGCTGGCAGTGTGGGTGCTGGCAGTGTGCGGTGCAGCGTGACTCAGCCGTTTGCAGGTGTTGGAGCTGGGCCAATGTCCGGTAGTATTGCTATGCTCCTAGCGCCAACTGACACTCACATTATATGTACCGCTTACTAATAACTTCGCAGTCCCCACCACGGAAATCAAGTGTAACAACGTACCGTCTTCACAACACGTTGCTGAATGAATGATTTTAAAGCTATTTCTTTGTCTAGCAATAGTTCAAACTGGGTCTATTGATGGAGTCGCCAATGTGCCTTCTACCGCCCTGAAATCCGCCCTCATGGACACGATTGAGAATCCTTCATTAGTGAGAAATTGGTCCCCCCACCCCCCACCCAGCAAGCCAGACCATGCATGACTGCGTGCACTTTCCCACCGTACAGTCTCTACCTGGCCTTCCATTGCCACATGTCATGCAGGGGCTGACTTGGCTGCGTTTGTGTCACACAAAGGTGTGTGGCAGGGACTACATCCCCCCACACACCTCTATAGTGAGTGCTTTTGTGGTTTTACAGGCCAGAAAGGTCACTTACAGACGTATAGAGAGTTAAGGGGAAAATGTGTACCAGAAACCTGGTATTTCTAAACTCAATCATTGCACTTCTCACACGAAAATCACACACAGGCATACACCACACCACACACATGCATATACCACACCACACACAGGCATACACCACACCACACACATGCATATACCACACCACACACAGGCATACACCACACCACACACATGCATATACCACACCACACACAGGCATACACCACACCACACACATACATCCACTGCACCACACCCCACACAGACATACACTGCAACCAATGACTCGAATCATGGTCGTGTCAAACCGATGACTTAAAAGTTGATACTTGTCGCTTCCTAGCCTGGTGCTCGGCACTATTAGGATAGGGCAAGGACTGGTTAGCTCAGTGTCAGGATAATGTGACTGAGTGGGATATCAGGTCATGGTGCTGGCAATCTGGTTTCCCAGTGGGGCAGCACTATAAAGTCGCCATGAGTGCGCACTGTCACAAGTCGGTACCCATCCTGATATGACCTTAGATGTTGCTAGGACGTACAACAACAGCATACACAGGAGAAAACTGGTTGGTTTGAGGAGTTTGCCATAGACATCCGGATTCTCCTTGCTGAGTTCCTTACCCAGGCGTGTGTGCAACACGCTCAAAATACGGTCCATTCTGATTTGGCTGTGTGTTGCTACTAACAGCTGAATAGCATTCATCACGTGACTGCCTGGGGAAGACGGGAATAAGCAGCTCCTCATGTCAGTCAAAGTGTCAGACAACTGTATGAATACAAACCTGGCCTAGCTTGGCTAAAGGAGACACAGCTATGACCATCAGGGAGGCCGAACACCTCACACAAGTACAGAGGAAATGGTCAAGCGAGGGGATGAGGAACAAGAGGGTTGTCGAGATGGGGAGCTTGTACAATGGCACCGGAAAAGAAGTTTGGCGTACAAATGAAGATTATGCCTAGCACGGAAACATGCCGTCAACTCCAAGAAGTAGGTGTGGCCGAGGAAACCCCTCACATGCTTTTCAGAAGTGAGGCGCCCAAATCAGGTGTGTGCCTCATCCGTTCCCATGAAGACTGGTAAGTCAGTAAAATTGATTGTTCTCTCAGGTAACATAGAAAATCACTTAAGGTATTGGAAAGAATTAACATCTGATAAGTGGATCTTACGATGCCTTCACAAGTACCCCAGCATCTTCCTACGAGTCGAACCAAATGGTAAATTCAGAATGATACTCGATCTCACTGAACTAAGCAAAATCATCCAATATGAGCACTTTAAAATATTTCACTTTAAAACAGCATTACGCCTGATAGAGAGGGGCATGGATGGCCAGTGCCGACCTCACCAATGCTTATTATTCGGTAAATGTAAAACAATCTTAGTGAAAATATATTCGTTTCCGCATGGGGGAAACTCAACTCGAGTACCAAGTCCTGCCCAATGGATTAGCACCGGGGCCGAGGGTTTTCACTAAACTACTACTCTGAAATGAGTGACAGTGCATATTTGCTTTCCATACCTGGATGACACCTTTGTATTAAGGAACACACCTGAGAAGTGTCAGGCAGCAATATTAGATCATGTAAACCTGTTAAAACAGTTAGGGTTCACAATAAATGAAGAGAAGTATGTCCTTAAACCAATGCAGCATCTGAAATTTCAAGGTTTTGACATAGACTCAAACAGAATGGAGGTGTCATTGACAGAAGACAAACTGACAACATTCAAGGATGCAGCGTTAGAAGTCCCAACGAAAAAAATTACAAACGATCAGACAACTAGCAGTATTAGTCGGGATAATGGTAGCATATTCACCAGCAGTGGAATATGCGGGAGCACACTTCAAATAATTACAAAGGGATAAAATAAGTGTTGAAGAGAAGTAAGGGAAACTTCCATGATAAGTAGATATGCCCATTCACTCTATAACCATATAGGGCAAGGCCCAAACACACCTAATTTTGCTCAAGTTTGCTCTGTTGTATCTCCACAAATAATGCCTACATATGCTAGAAATATGATTTAATCTTTCTACCTTCCACATGTGGCCTTATTATATGTGAGAGTGTCATTAGTTCACTTTAGTAGCTTGAATCCCTTAGTGTGTATCATGTTTTAAACTCTGCACAGCCACTTTTGGAAAGGTACCAGATTGGCAATGCATTTGGGACTCCCCAGAAAAAACTTTACTAATATTCGACTGATCCTTATATCAATGGAAACCTAGGGTCTTGACCTACGATGTAGTGTGATTTTTGTAATGATGCATTTAGGTTTTACATTTTTTTAACAAGTTAAAGTTGCCCTATCCATTTTGACTCTTAATACAATTTTAGGCTGCGATCACTTCTTAAAGAATTCTATACCATTAAAAAGAGGAGAAATAACTCTTTAAAATGATATATAACATGGCCCTGAAATACCGCCCTCGGAAAGTCCGTTTTTGTTTTGGTTAGTTTTAAAATTATTTTAAAGAAATTATTTATCATGAAATTTAAATCTGTGATCAGTTCTCAAGGAACTCTATACCATTAAAAGGAGAAGGAATCGCTCTTTAAAATGATATATGACAAGACATGGAAATACAGTTCTCAGAAAGTCAGGTTTTTTTCCACTTTGTTTTAAAAGATTTATATTTATGAATTTATTTACTATGACCATAAAACTTTAGGCTGTGATCAATTTTCAAAGAACTCCATACCATTAAAAAGAGGAGAAATCGCTCTTTAAAATGCTATATAACATGACCCAGAAATATTGCTCTCGGAGACGCACTTTAAAAAAAAGTATGTTCCTAATTATCTCCATTATGTTTATGATATCTATAATGTTTTGCCTGTATATTGTTATCTAATGGCATAATGGATTAGAATTACAATAATTTCAACACAAGTCAAAATTTGGCATTTTTCGGATATTTGCACAAATTTCACAAAATGCCATTTTTGAGGCATCATATTGTCTTTTTTCATTTGTTTGGCTAGAAAAGAATTCACCTGATAACTGTATTACATACACTCTGTCTACCAAATATGAGCTCTGTATTATCAATAGTTTTAATTTTATGAGTGTTGAAAAATGGCAATTTGAGTTATTTGCACAAATAGCCAAAATATACATGTTTTCAATCTGTCATATCTACTAGGACGTAAAACAACAAATAAACAAACTTACTTGTAAGTTGACGTATTACTGAGATTCTTAAAATACGAAGATAAGGATCAGGCGCCGGACCACCCACACCTGGAATAAAGGAAAAGAAAAGTGTTTGCTCCAGCATAAACATTAAGTTTTAAAAAAAAAGGGCTTCCAAATGGTTAAGGTAGGGTAGGGTCACTTATCCTGGTTTTAGGTCTTTTGTTCCCCTCCAATTAGGAAAACTGAAGCCATATCCGGTCTGTGCGGGCTTGACCTCTCCCGTGTTCCTTACCTTTGTATTCATAGATTCGTAAGAATCTCACTAATACGTCAACTTACAAATACATCTAGTACAACTGTCACATTGGTTTCACTCGGCCGGTTTTAGAACCATGCCCACTCGAATGGGAAGCCAGCCAGCGCTCTCACTGATTTATCCACCCCGTTTAGTGGAACATGAATCAGTATCAGTATAATATGACTGAGTGGCCTTATTTCTCAGTGGGGCAGCACTATAACGTTGCCATGAGTGCGCACTGTCAACATTTGGTACCTGTCCTGATATGACCTTAGATGTTGCCATGACGTAAAACTCCAACAACCAACCAATCCAAAGCTAGTCTCTCTCTCATATCCACGCACGCACACGCACACACACACACGCACGCACTCACACACGCACACATACACACACTCTCACACTTTTACACACAACCCCGGTTACATACCGTCCAAATAATGCACATGTCTGTTTCGTTGATGCCCTTTCTTGACTATGGCGCTGTAGTCTGGAGGCATTTCGAGTTCAAGTGGACAGTTGATATGAGTTCATTATGGCCTACGGTAATAATTTCCAGAGGGTGTGCACAATTTTGTCTGGAGGCATTTTTGTAAATCCAAGATGGCCACTATGGCTGACTAATATAATTAAAATGGGCATCACTCAGTCTATATTTATGCTAGAGATGTAATGTTGGGCTCTAAACCTAGGTTTTTAGTAGAGGGAATCGAATGGGAGTGCTATTTATGTTAATCAACAACTGTGTCGCCATTAAAAATTAAAAAATCGCCATCAATACCCTATAAAATCATTGAACTCAGGCTTTGACCATTAGATGCAATATGTAATAAACTGTCGTAGTACATACCCGTATGTGAAAGCTATTCAACTTTAATATGCAAGATCATTTAAAGCCAGCTAAGTATGATGTGCAGCATGAGACGTATGATGGACACAAGTAGCCCTTGATGCACCCAGAACAAGCTGTCCACCACATTCCTCCTCTATTGCTATTAGCTTCCCAAACAATCACTAAGCAACGAGCATTGGGGAATGACTTTGCATTCTTGTAGGTCATGCATACTGAATCGAAGTGTCCTGAATACAACTGTATCGCCAAGCCAGCATGCACCATCAACCATATACCATAGTCGCCTTCCTACCACTCATTGACCGACCCCTTGCTCACCCTGATAGTGATACCATCAACATCGCAATCGAGAGGGCGCTATCAGTTGCCAGAGCTGCAGATGAGGACGTACTGATCTTCACAGCTGACCAGCAGCTCCACAAAGTCCCCATAGACATACTGTTCCACAAACCCTTATATTTCAAGTCCGTTACCCCTGTGCTCGGACTGGGCACGGTGACCTAATCGGTAGAGTGCAGGCCTCGCGTGTGGAAGGTCGGGAGTTCGGTTCCTGGTCTAGTCTAAACAATGACTTTGGAATTGATACTTGTCACTTCCTGTGTACTGCTCTACACCCGCTGGTACTGCACTACACCCGCAGGTACTGCGCTACAGCCAAGGGTACTGCGCTACAGCCACTAGTACTGCGCCACAGCCCTTCATACTGCGCTACAGGCACGGGTACTGCGCTACAGCCACAGGTACTGCCCTCAGTCACGGGTACTGTGCTACAGCCGTGGTTACTCTGCTATAGCCGCGGGTACTGTCCTACAGCTACGGTTACTGCGCTACAGCCGCGGGTACTGTGCTACAGCCGTGGTTACTGCGCTACACCCATGGGTACTGTGCTACAGCCGCGGGTACTGCGCTACAGCTGCTGGTACTGCGCTACTGCCGCTGGTACTGTACTACAGCCCCTCGTGCTGCACTACAGCTGCGGGTACTGCTCCAGCCGCGGGTACTGTGCTACAGCCATGGGTACTGAGCTACAGCCGCGGGTACTGCGCTACAGCTGCAGGTACTGCACTACAGCCGCGTCTACTGCGCTACACCAGTTGGTACTGTGCTACACCAGTTGGTACTGCGCTACAGCTGCTGGTACTGCGCTACACCGGCAGGTACTGCGCTACACCGGCAGGTACTGCGCTACACCCGCAAGAACTGCGCTACACCCGCTGGTACTGCACTACAGCAGCTGGTACTGCACTACAGCTGCGGCTACTGCGCTACAGTGTGGCTACTGTGCTACAGCCGCGGCTACTGCGCTACAGCATGGCTACTGCGCTACACCCGCGGGTACTGCGTTACAGTCGCGGCTACTGCCACTACACCCGTGGCTACTGCCGCAACAGCCGCGGCCACTGCCGCTACACCCGTGGCTAGTGCGCTACACCCGCGCCTACTGCCGCAACAGCCGCAGCTTCAGTAGAGCGCTTAAAACCGTACAGCTGAAGGAACAATGTTGATGAAGCACGCGCACTTCGTCTGGGTAGGAACTGAATAATTGAAGAGGGTTATTGTGGTTTATTTTCTCCACAAGCCATATGGGGTGTTGCAACTTGCGTGGAGTGGGTAGCAATTACGGCGGGCGGCACCGTGAGTCACGCACGCCTCGCATGCGGCACAGTACGAGTGGCTCAAGCACCGAGCTGCCCTTCACCCACACACAGTGTAAATGACCGCCATAGGCGGCAGGGTGGGCGGTATGAGACGAACTACTCAACTTGCCATCAATCCGGCCTGGCCTCATGGTGGAGGTCAGTGTTTGACATTTTGGGATTAATTAAGCCCACAATTAGCGTGAGGCGGGGTTGGCGTTGTAGGGAAGGTGGGGATTGGCTGCGTGCCGGTGGGGCGGGTAGATTGCTGCCACTGACAGTTTTTGGGGCTGATTTATTAATACTGCTGGAGGACGGAGTGGTGCGTGGTTGACTGCGCTGGGTGTGTGGCAGGTGTGGCGAGTATGGGGAAGTGGGGGTGAAGGGTGGTGAGTATGTGGGTGTGGGTGGTGAGTGTGGGATTATGTGAAGGGGAGGGGTGGTGAGTGGGGGAATGGAGGAGGGGTGATGAGTGTGTGATGATTGGTTGGTTGTTGAAGTTTTATATCCTGGCAACACCTAAGGTCATATCAGGATGAGTACCGACTTGTGACAGTGTGCACTCATGGCGAGTTTATAGTGCTGCCCCACTGAGAGACCAGGCCGCCAGCACCATGACCTGATATTCCAATCAGTCACATTATCCTGACACTGAGCCAACCAGCTTTGCCCTATCCTCATAATGCCGAGCGCCTGGCTAGGAAGCGACAAGTATACATTTGTATGTCATTGGTTTGACTTAACCAGGGTTTGAATCGAACAATCTACCAAAACGGGAGACGCACTCAACTCATTCGGCCATCCGGTCTGGTAGGTGTGTGATGGGAGGGGTGGGAGTGGGGGGGGGGGAGTGGATGATGGGTGCGTGTCTGCGTGACCACCCCCCCCCCCCCCCCCCCCCCCCCCCCCCAGTATGTCTGCGTGACGACTCGGTGGCCTACCTGAAGCTGGCACGACAGAATCCCGTTCCACCACCACAGGCGGAGCCCCCGAAAATAACGAGTTGTCATTTATGTGTAAATAGGAAATGTGGGTTTTATCGAGACACTTAATGGGTCCAGCTTGTGTTTCATATAGTTAGTCTGATGAAACTCTCCAAGTTGGTCTGTTTTATGAAGTGTACCTTGGCACAGGAAGCGTGCATGAGAATGGTTCCCGGAGGGTTGTGGATTTTAGGAGTGGGGGTAACGGAGGGAAAGAGCACCACACACCAATGGCATACAATCAGCAGCAGTGAGCCGGTGCAGAGCAGCAGCAGCAGCAGCAGCAGCAGCAGCAGCGGCACCCAACACCAACACAGCGCACACAAAGCCATTGTGTACAGCCACCCGGCGCCGGTGCTTTGAGACGGGCCTGTTGCAGGTGGTGTATGCATGTGTGGGTGTACCACTCAGCCCCGCCCGCCAGGCTTTGCCAGAGACTGCACGCCACCACAGCCACTGCTACTAGTGCTAGCCGACCTTGTACAGGCATGAAGATGGGCAAAATGGAGCTGCTAGAAGAGAGCCAGCCGGCTCAGGTAAAACCGTTCCTTTGCTAAATCATAGTAAATGTGACTGACTGCCCATCGACACTTGGTCATCACAGGTAGTGAACAAAGGTTGTGTATGTAGGTCGCGTACACCTGTAGGTAGGGTGCACATGTAGGGTGCGTAGGTAGGTAGATAACAGATTCACCCCGTACCTGTCCTGGAAGTATGCGGTGAATCTTTTATCTAGTAGGTAGGGTGCACTGGTAGGGTTCACTACCGACACAGTTTGCATTTTGTTTATTTGTTTTACGTCCTAGCAACATCTAAGCTCATATCACGACGGTGCACTCATAGCGACTTTATAGTGCTGCCCCACTGGGAGACCAGGCCGATGGAACCATGATCCGATATCACACACAGACACATTATCCTGATAATATACTAACCAGTCCTTGACCTATCCTATTCTTGTCGAGCACCAGGCTAGACGCCGACACGTATTAATTGTACAACTATAATGCTCGGCGCACACCTCCCGTTTACGACATAAAACTGCCCGTTTACGATGTAAAACTGGGTTTTAGTCGTTAGGTGTGCGACCCCCTAGCACACCAGAGCCTTGCGATTCGCGACCTAAAACTCAGTTTTAGGCCTTAAAACTCGAATCGCAAGGGATTCGAAAAACGAATCGGGCCGTTCAAGAAACGGTAGGTGTGCGCGGTCAGTCGTATCGTAAACGGTATATGTGTGATACCCAACGTCCGTTTGCGATCCAAGTCCTCTGTGTCTCTGTGTGTCTCTTTGTCTGTGTGTGTCTCTGTGTGTGTGTCTCTGTGTCTGTATGGGTGTCTGTGTGTGTGTCTGTGTGTGTGTCTCTGTCTATGTATGTGTGTCTCTGTGTCTATGTGTGTGTCTCTGTGTGTGTCTCTGTGTGTATGTATGTGTGTCTCTGTGTATATGTGTGTGTCTCTGTGTGTGTCTCTGTGTATGTATGTGTGTCTCTCTGTGTGTGCCTCTGTGTCTGTGTGTGTGTCTCTGTGTATGTGTGTGTGTCTTTATGTGTGTATCTGTGTCTGTGTGTGTTTCTCTGTGTCTCTGTGTGTGTCTCTTTGTCTGTGTGTGTCTCTGTGTGTGTCTCTGTGTGTGTGTCTCTGTGTGTGTGTCTCTGTGTGTGTGTCTGTGTGTGTGCCTCACTCTCACTCTCAGTCTGACTCTCACTCTCAGTCTGACTCTCACTCTCACTCTGTGTGTGTGTATCTGTGTGTGTGACTCTGTCTCTGTGTGTCTCTAGGTGTGTGTGTCTCTGTGTGTCTCTGTGTGTTTCTGTGTGTCTCTGAGAGTGAGAGTGAGAGTCAGACTGAGAGTGAGAGTGAGAGTCAGACTGAGAGTGAGAGTGAGAGTCAGACTGAGAGTGAGAGTCAGACTGAGAGTGAGAGTCAGACTGAGAGTCAGAGTGAGAGTCAGACTGAGAGTGAGAGTCAGACTGAGAGTGAGAGTCAGACTGAGAGTCAGAGTCAGACTGAGAGTCAGAGTCAGACTGAGAGTGAGAGTCAGACTGAGAGTGAGAGTGAGGCACACACAGAGACACAGACACGCACACACAGACACACACACAGAGACACACAGACACAGAGACACACACACACAGAGACACACACATAGAGACACACACAGAGACACACACAGAGACACACACAGACACAGAGACACACACAGAGACACAGATACACACACAGACACACACACAGAGACACAGACACACACACACAGACACACACAGAGGCACACACAGAGACACAGAGACACACACACAGACAGAGACACACAGAGGCACAGAGTAACACACACACAGACACACACACAGACACACACACAGACACACAGAAACACACACACAGTAACACACACACAGACACACACACAGACACACAGAAACACACACACAGAAACACAGAGACACACACAGACGCACACACAGACACACAGAAACACAGAAACACAGAGACACACACAAAACGCTAGGAGGCGCTCGGGTAGCTAGGGTAGTTTGTGCTAAAGACACCAGGTGCGTGGATCACAGTCGCGAAAACGGACGGTATATGTGAGCGCTCCAGTCGGGAAACGGGTCGGGTCGGGTCGGGTCGTCAGTTTTAGTGCGCGAATCGTAAACGGTAGGTGGGTGTGGACAAACGGTAGGTCTGTGCCAGCCATAAGTCATTGGTATCGACCTTCCGCACGGGAAGCCTGCGCTCTACCGATTCGGGCTCCGCGTTCGGTGATAGGCTGCATACACACAGACTGCATACACACAGACTGCATACACACAGACTGCATGCACACACATACTGCATGCACACACATACTGCATGCACACACAGACTGCATGCACACACAGACTGCATGCACGCACAGACTGCATGCACGCACAGACTGCATGCACACACAGACTGCATGCACACACAGGCTGCACACCGAACTTGAGCAGGGCTAGGTGGTGCCTTAATGACACCGACTGTCCACCTGCATTCAGGTGAGATGAGGCTTTGTTTTGTGCGTCGCTGGTCGATACGATACTCGGCTGGTTCTCCTGTCGGGAGGAGAGCTTGTACCTGGTGACCACTGTGTAGATGCCGCTGCCCACGTGCTACCTGTGTTAACCGGCGGAGTGCACTACACGTGTACGTCTACTAGATATGTCACCTGTCTAGTTCCAAGCGTGTATTCAATTAATTCCTGTCCGCTTCTCTTCTCTTCCCATATTTCCCCCTCAATCACGATTAGCTGAATTCTCTAGCCCAAAATATGTGGTTAAGCAATAAAGCATAATTTTGTCGGAAAGTGTACGTAGTAACGGGGCGGACCGTGAGTTGTGGCGACACATGCCGAGTGACCAGGATCACCTCTATCAGGCGAAAAGTCGTACACGTTAAATTTTGTCAAGTGGAAAACGGTCTTTTACTTCACTATCATAGGCGAATATATTAAACGAGTAGACTCGATTTTGTGTCTGGAATCCGCCGCGGATGTTTTTAAATGTTTAAAACATCCGGGCTGATCCGGGGCGATCCGGGGAATATTGCAATTCAGGGTTAACCAGCATCATCCGTGTGTGATCCGTGACTCATCCGGGTTGTCCGTGTCTCGTCCGCGGCAGTCCGGATCATTTTATTCTCCGGGCTATCCGGGGGTCGTCCGGGGATGATCTGGGACTAATCCGGGGCTACATCGGATAGTCCAGGTGTTGTCCGTGCTGTGGTCCGTGGGTAGACCGTGGCTTGTCCGGGTAGGTGTGAGAGCAAGGCAAAAATGACCCAAAATAGCGATTTTATCCGGGACTGGTCCGGCTAAAAATCCGGGGCTCATCCGGATATGTGTGACTGGGGCTTTAGTTAGCACCCCGCCATGGTTTGAACAGCTGATCCCTGTGTAACCAACCATGGCGCCGCCCAGATAAAAGATTCACCCGGTACTTGTAGTACACGGGTGAAGGACAACGTAGTGTAAATACGGGTGAAAATAGGTTTAGTATGGAACATGACCTAGAAATTGTGGCTCCATGATCAAATGGCTACTCATATAGGCACAGAGTTGGTGGAATGGGAGAGAATGCAAAAAGACAAGATGGCGGCCGCAGAACGCCGTCGATTTCACTTTTAAATCTTATTAAACTAGATATTATATTATATTTTTCAACTCAAAGGTAGCGGGCTATCAATAAGACGTATGTAAAGAATAAATGTTGCTTCTTAGATTGTGAAAGTAGGCTCTCAATTCAGTAACCCACTTTTTCGACCGTTTTTATATAGGGTTGGTATTCACCCGTGTACTGCGACTGCGAGTACCGGGTGAATCCTTTATCTAGGCACCGCCCTGACGTGGTTGACAAGCACGGCGGTACCTGCCGGCAGGAAGCAGGTGCTGAGCCACAAGCGGCATGGCCGCCCCCTGTGTCACCACCTCATGCCAACAACACCTGGTGCAGTAAGTTCAAAACACTACCCCACAAAAACACTGAATGAGACCAGGCGCAGATCTGCAATATTGGTAGTTGATATCGGGGTTCTCGACAGGCTGCCTATACATGGCCTCGCTCTATTTGCAAGCCTAGATTCGCAGGACTGACCCACGAGTATTTGATTACCAAGCTATTATCCGGAGGAATCTTTGCACTGCCTTATTGGGAGTACTCTCGTAGTGTCGGCATATGGCGATCCGTTTGGACATTGATGTGGGTGATTGTTTCTTGCTATTGGCACGGTTAACTGGAGCATGTTCCATTACTGGAACACATATCGTTACCCAAGCAATACTGGAACAGACTGGCACATATCACGTAGTTAGTAGTATTAGTGATACACATATCACTGTTATAGCACTAGTGACACACACAACACAGTTGTGACATTGACACGCGTAACACTGCTATAGCATTATTAACACGCATGGCACTGTTGTAGAAGAACTGACAAACCTAGCACTCCTATAGCAGTACTGGTGCACATAGCACGATTATAGTAGTACTGACACACATAGCACGATTATAGCAGTACTGACACATATCAGGATTATAACAGTACTGACGCGTATCAGGATTATTACAGTACTGACACATATCAGGATCATAGTAGTACTGACATACCTAGCACAATTATAGCAATACTGCCACATTTCAGGATTATAACAGTAGCGATATGTATCAGGATTATAACAGTACTGACTACACATATCAGGATTATAACAGTACTGACAGGTATCAGGATTATAACAGTACTGACACACAGCACAATTATAACAGTACTGACACATATCAGGATTATAACAGTACTGACACATATCAGGATTATAACAGTACTGACACGCATATCACTGTTGTAGCAGTACTGGAACATAGCACGATTATAGCAATACTGACACACATATCACTGTTGTAGCAGTACCGACACACATAACACCGAAGGGTTAGTAAGACATTCCTCACGTAGGACGCAGTGCCCATTACCTGCACTGACCACCTCCACTGCGGCTACAACCGGATGTGGGCTGTGGTCCACCTGAGGTGTGGTGGCAGGGGAGGCTACAGGTGGCGGCTGTGGAACGCGGTGTCCAGCCATGTGCACCCTATATCTAGCCATCTCTAGGTGAGACGGCCCATTCGCCACCAATTGCCAAGTGAACAACTACGAGTTACCTACAAATGGAAGTATGGGGAGCATTCAGTATGCGCCTGTGTCCCCCGTTGGTAACAGAACTACTGCTAGCCTGCGTGCATTGAGGGTCGGGGGTGGGGGTGGGGGGTTGCCATGCCCGCCCAGAGGTGGGTGTCTGTTCGAGATGCTCGCTTGTCTGTTTAAGATGGTAACTGAGGAAGCTGGTGGTACCGGCCTTCACCCTGCAGCAACGTGTGCTGACGAGCACACGTCGGCGTGGAGGCACTGCGGCATACCTCACGGTGCTACCCAGTCTCCCTTCAGCTGGCGAACACCATCAGCGCAAAGCCATCATGGCCGCATCCCTTCCACTTGCGTTGGTGGTGTGCACTCACGGCCCCACACTGAGATCATATCCCTTGTGTTCTCTTTCTTCACAGATAGACTATATTTACAGCATATTTATGAATTAATAGGAAGTATGGGCAGTAGAATATGTTGAAGCGAAGAGGCATTGCAGGATATATGTAATTTCTCAAAACTATGTCAATTAAATATTGACTGCTATCTTACTCCGATTATTGAGGCTGAAAGTGATATATTGCTTCCCTATTACCCCCAGTGTGTATTGTATGTTCACTAACTTGCAATGTGGCAATATGGGTTTTGTAATGTATACATATTGATACTAATTCCTATGTTATTTGTTGTCTTTGAACTTATTTGACTCTGATAAGTTAGCTTTAAAGCGCACGAATAATGAAAGTGCAAAATCATGTTGGCTACTGACATGGGAATGGTTTAGTTTGATGTGCATTGCTCTAACTATGGCAGCTTTTAAAGCAGCTTTAACGTCACATCATATCTTTGAAGTAGCTCGGTGCATCGACCGTACGGCGCCCGTCACCACCACAGCATGGCGCACGTCGAGCCACCGTTATAGGCAGTGCAGGCGGCGCATCGTTAAATGACTGCACCCCGAATGGACAGCTTCAGCTTACCACTGACTTGCATCCCTTTGCACAGTGTCGCTGTCACGTTGAATGACTGCACCACGATGGGTTAGCTCCAGCTTACCGCTGACTTGCCTCCCTCTGCACAGTCTCGCTGTCACGCTAAATGACTGCACCCCGATGGGTCAGCTCCAGCTCCAGCTCACCGCTGACCTGCCTCCTTCTGCACAGTATCGCTGTCATGTTAAATGACTGCACCCTGATGGGTCAGCTCCAGCTTACCGCTGACTTGCCTCCCTCTGCACAGTGTCGCTGTCATGTTAAATGACTGTGCCCTGATGGGACAGCTCCAGCTTACGGCGTCGTGCATCCCTTTGCACAGTGTCTACTGTGGAATAGGACTCACTTTTGATGTCAGTGTCAGCAGGCATCTGAAGCATTTGAACATAACTGGGCTGAACGAGCAGCACTCAGTGTGGCAGGGTGTTTTCCGCGCTGCTCCAGTTTGCAGGTGTGCAGGGCGTGTCACTTCTTGCAGCATGTTGTTTGGGAGGTAACTGGCGGCGCACACCGAGTACGGGGGGTAACTAGGTACTGTTAGGTCTAAATAGGTTCTTTTATGTTAGGGCGCAGTGGCTTCAGTGGCGGGAGATGCATAACCACGAACCAATAAGCGGGTTAGATGTGACGTGTTTGAGAATGGTAGTAGTATATGAGAACCGGGGTAATGGGGTGGGGTGAAAGTGCAAGTAGTATTGTCAGAGAGGAATCATGGGGTGGGAGTGATGTAGGATTAATTGGACTTGAGTAGTTAGCTGTGGCTGACAAAGTGTAGCGCCACAAAGGTCAAATGGCGTCACTCTGGACAAGCCTCAGTGCTATGGGCTCACCACAAACGAGGCAGGATGGTGCGTACATAGGACAGCCGGGATGTTGACATGGGGACGTCATCTGCCACCCATTGGCATAGGTATGTGACATGTAATCAGCTGTGCATCTTAACTGGAGGTCTGTGCTTAGAGCGACAGGGCTCTCCTGCTGTCAGTGGTGCATTGTACGGCAGGGTGGACATGTGCTAAAAGCGGCCCATGGCAGTCACATGACGGTTGCAAAATTTTCACAGCGGAGACATTGGACGTATTCGACAGGGCCTTTCTATACGCATATCAAAATATTTTTTTACAAATTCCTATTCAACTGGGACAGGAAGTGGGTTTCTATACCTATGAATCGAATGTGTCTTGTAGCTCCATCCATAAGGTCACATGGTGTATTTCAAGATGGTTGACATGGAAAGGTTGAAAGATTCAGTAGCTTCAGCTAATCAGAGCTGTTCTTTTCGATTGCAAATGGCTGCCCTCTATGGGGGCAGCCATTTTCAATATAAATGAACAGCTTTGATTGGTTATTTTTTATTGCAAATGGCCACCTCCGTACAGGGCAGCCATTTGCAATGGAAGAGAACAGCTATTGGCTGAAACACTGGAGGCATTCGACTAGGACCTTTCTATCTGCAAGATTTAGGCTCCGCCCACCTGCGCAGTGAACTAGGTTTTCGAATGCAAAGAGGACCAGTCAAATGGCTTCAGTGGTTTTAGTCAATCAGAGCTCTTCTCTTCCATTGCAAATGACTGCCCTGTATGGGGGCAGCCATTTGCAATCGAAAATAACCAATCACAGCTATTCATTCCCATTGCAAATGGCTGTCCCCATACAGGGCAGCCATTTGCAATCGAAAAGAACAGCTCTTATTGGCTGAAGCTACTGAATACACCATGTGACCTTATGGATGGAGCCACAAGACACATTTGATTCATACATATAGAAACCCACTTCCGGTCCCAGTCGAATAGGAATTTGTGAAGAAACATTTTGATATGCGAATATAGAGGCCCAGTCGAATACATCTACTGAAGCCATTTGACTGGTCGGTCCCCTTTGCATTCGAAAACCTAATTCACTGCGCAGGTGGGTCGAGCCTAAATCTTGCGGATGGAAAGGTCCCAGTCGAATGCCTTCAATGTGGGCCGAATGAAACACAACCTGTTTGAAATGTGGAGCGTTGTTATTGCTGTTGCCACCCAGATGGAAGCTTTCACTGCTGCTGGTTGTGCGGGTCGGTGTGCCGGTCGGTGTGCCGGTCGGTGTGCCGGTCGGTGTGCCGGGCGGGCGGGGTGCACTTAGAATTGTGCTGGGTCGCCTGATGAGCTGGCGGCCCTTTGAAGCGTCGTGTTGGGCGGGGTGAGTCCTTATCACATCCGCGCACGGCTACCCGGGCCAGCTCGCACAAACACGCTCCCTAAAGGCCCTGTCACACTACGACGTTTCCCCTGGCAACGCGCAAAATATTTGCAACCCGTCGACACGCGTCCAACTCTTCGGCGTTTTGGGAGAAAGTTTGACGGGGTGCAGCGTGTTAGTAGCGTGCTATGAGCGCGCGGCCAATGCGTTTCGACGCGTGGCGGAACAGTATGTCAACGTCCCGCCAGCGGGTTCCCAGCATGCCATCGGCGTCCCAGCATGCCATCGGCGTGTTGACGGCGCGTTGGTGTCGTGTTAGTACCGTGTCAACGCGTACATACCCACCAGCAACACGTTAGGATGCGCCCGCAGCGCATCCACACCGCGCGGCCAACGCATCCAGGCACGCCAGCAACACGTCCAACGCGCCGAGAAACGCTGGAGCAAAGCCAATGGCGCGCCCAAAACACGTCGATGGGACGTTCCCGACGCGCTGACGGAACGGTCGCATTTTGGGGGGAAAAAAGCCAACGTTAACTGACGTTGATCAACGTCCTGCCAGTGTTCCGCCGGCGCGCCGCCAACGGGTGTCGACGTGTTGGTAACGCGCCCGTCAACACGCTGACGCGCGTTGCGGCCCGACGAAAGTTTTGTGCAAGCACAAAACCTCAACGCGGCCCGACACGCGCCGACGTCTCCATTCACACGTTGCTATGTACCAACGCGCCGGTAATGTACCAGACGTGTACCGACGGTTCGCCCAAAAATGCAACACGTCGCCATGTGTCGAAGCGCGTTCGTGAGAAACGTCGTAGTGTCACAGGGCCTTTAGATAGGCACAACGAGCTCTGCTGCCAACCACCGTGTGCAGCCCTGCCTGTACCCACACCACCCCACCCCTGCACATCCCCAACCAGCCCTGCCCTGCCCCGCCCCGCCCCCGCCCGCCCGACCCCGCTCTACCTTCAACTGCCCTGCCCCACTCTACCTTCAACCTGCCCTGTCCCGCCCTGCCCCGCCCAGCTCTTCAACCGCCCTGCACTGCTGGCACCGCCCTACCTTCAACCGCCCCTGCCCTGCCTTGCCCTACCTTCAACCACCCCACCGTACCTTCAACTACCCCTGCCCTGCCTTCAACCACCCCTGCCCTGCCCATCCCTATCTTCAACCGTCCCGCCCTACCTTCAACTACCCCTGCCCTGCCCAGCCCTGCCTTCAACCATCCCGCCCTACCTTCAACCACCCCTGCCCCCCCTGCCCTGCCCCGCCCAACTTTCAACCACCCCTGACCTGCCCCGTCCCACTCTGCCCTGTCCCGCCCTACCGTCAACAACCCACGCCCTACCTTCAACAACCCCCACCCTACCTTCAACCTGCCCCGTCCCGCCCTGCCTTACCTTCAACCACCCCGCCCCACCCTACCTTCAACCACCCCTGCCCTGCCATACCTTCAACCACCCCTGCCCTGCCATGCCTTCAAACCACCCCTGCCCTGCCCCACCCTACCTTCAACTGCCCTGCCCCGCCCTACCTTCAACCCCCCCCCCCCCCCCTGCCCCCCATCTTGATCCGACCCATCATGCCTTCACCCGGTCCGGTCTGATCCTGTCCGACCCGAACCACCTTATAATGAATACTATTAGCACTTGTCTTTCTCAATGCAATAACTTGAATAAGCAACTATCGTTTAACCCCTTAAGTATGACTATGACGATGAGGCAAGGGCATGAATGTGATTTACCCAACCACTGCATAGTTTCATTTCTTGGTCAAGTTGGACATCGGGATGAAAGGTGGTGGTGGTGATTATGGTGGTGGTGGGATAGCAAACTCAATGACATTTGAGTAGTTTTGTTTCACCCACTCTCCGCCAACAGACACGTGCTACCTAATTGGCAATAAGTGGGCAGCGGCTAGCTCCCAGCGGATAACAGTTCTAGGATCGCCAAATAACCCGCCCCCCTCACTAGCAGCAAGCGGGAGGCTGCAGATATCTGGCGTGGCATGACCAGGTGCTCACGACGATGTGGGCTCATGTGTTCAGTAGGAAGCTACCCCAGCTGACGCAGCCGCTTGCCCCTCACCACCACGTAAAGGCCCAGTCACACTATGCCATATTGCGTCAGCGTATGCCGACATATGCTGTCACACGGCAGAATTTTGAACATGCTAAAAAATACAACTTATGCAAACTCACCCATAACTTATCTCAGTGTACACCAGTGGGCTTTAACGAATCCTACTTATGCCAAACGTACCCATAACTTGTCTCAGTGTACACCAGTGGGCTTTAACGAATCCTACTTATGCCAAACGTACCCATAACTTGTCTCAGTGTACACCAGCGTACACCGTGTTGGCGCAATCACATACGTCGGCATACGCTGATGCAATACGGCATAGTGTGTCAGGGCCTTTACTGATTACCTCTGGCGACCCCCTGGGAACGGGGCTGTCCGTGGGGCCGTAGCCGCCGGGTCGACCACGTAGTCGGTCGTAGCACTCGATCGGGGCGAGTCGAAAGGTTAATGAAGGAGCGTCGCGAGGCGGTAACAATGGACGAGGACAGGTATCCCGAGATGGATGGGCGGCTGGGAAAGGAGCGGCGTCGGCGGGAGGGGGCGGATGTGGAGCAGGCAGCGCGGGCAGGAAGGGAGCCTGTACAGGCATGTGGGGTTGAGGCTACCTGGCGTAGCCCGCCCCCCGTCTCAATGTGCCTGCTCGTCTCTGGCTGCGTGTTGTGGGCGCGTTTGTGAGGAGGCCAGTGGTGCAGGTCCTATTGAACGAGCGGCAGGTGGAACTCGGTGATGGATGCGCCCCTCCTTCCCAGCCCAGCAGCCTCGTGTGTCGTAATGCACTAAGCCCTCTTCGACATTAGTCTACATCAATAACACATCACCGGGCCGATGCAGTCGGTATAAATTCTCTTGAGTCGGGAGGGATTAGCTATTTTAAGCCTCATCTCGAAATGATCAGGGCAGGGAATTAAGACATTGGAGAGGACACTCACAATTATGACTTGAGGGCTCCATCCACTATCGTATCTGTGCAAACATAACGAGCTGGCATTAGAAGCCAAATATGGCCTAGATGAGCGAGATGGGGATGTGTTGCTACCGTCACGTTGTTGGTGCTGTGCCAGGGAAGGAGTTGTGGTTCCACCTTACACTGTAAGTTACCACCTGGAGAGTGCTCCTCGGCACCTTACACTGTAAGTTACCACCTGGAGAGTGCTCCTCGGCCCCTTATACTGTAAGTTACCACCTGGAGAGGGCTCCTCGGCACCTTACCCTGTAAGTTACCACCTGGAGAGTGCTCCTCGGCCCCTTATACTGTAAGTTACCACCTGGAGAGGGCTCCTCGGCCCTTTACACTGTAAGTTACCACCTGGAGAGGGCTCCTCGGCCCCTTATACTGTAAGTTACCACCTGGAGAGTGCTCCTCAGCCCCTTACACTGTAAGGTACCATCTGGAGAGTGCTCCTCGGCCCTTTACACTGTAAGTTACCACCTGGAGAGTGCTCCTCGGCCCCTTACACTGTACGTTACCACCTGGAGAGGGCTTGTCGGCCCCTTACACTGTAAGTTACCACCTGGAGAGTGCTCCTCGGCCCCTTACACTGTAAGTTACCACCTGGAGAGTGCTCCTCGGCCCCTTACACTGTAAGTTACCACCTGGAGAGTGCTCCTCGGCCCTTTACCCTCTAAGTTACCATCTGGAGAGTGCTCCTCGGCCCTTTACACTGTAAGTTACCACATGGAGAGTGCTCCTCGGCCCCTTATTCTGTAAGTTACCACCTGGAGAGTGCTCCTCGGCACATTACCCTGTAAGTTACTACCTGGAAAGTTCTCCTCTGCCCCTTACACTGTAAGTTACCACCTGGAGAGTGCTCCTCGGCCCCTTACACTGTAAGTTACCACCTGGAGAGTTCTCCTCGGCACCTTACCCTGTAAGTTACCATCTGGAGAGTGCTCCTCGGCCCCTTACACTGTAAGTTACCACCTGGAGAGTGCTCCTCGGCCCCTTACACTGTAAGTTACTACCTAGCCCCTGCCATTTGTCTGTCCTATTCGACCCACGACCTTTGTGGAACCATCACACACCCATAGTAGTACTAATAGTAGCGAAACTACTCTAAGCATCATACAACATGACCATAAGTTACTGCACTCAGACCGTGTTAACCCGGCGGGTGTTTCAACAGGACCCGTATGCATGGGGCGGTGTTAGCGCCCTAACCGAGTTTTGGTGGGCACCACACGGCTAACGGTGGAAAATCCGCATGCAAGAAGCGACCGTAGCCTAGGCTAAGCTACCTGCTTTCATATCAGGGTTAACGGCGGTGTTAATAACCAATTAGGCCCAAATCTATTCAATGCTATCATATTTAACAAAATTACATACTCAAAAAGTGAAATTTCGTCAAATTAACCGCAAAATCGAACCGATATTAACGCCCCCACTACATCGGCGGCGACATTAATATTGTCGAATCGCCAAATGTAAACAAAACAAATCGCTGCCGCCACCGCATCGGTGGCGATATATTAAAGGCAAATCTATTCAATGCTATCATATTTAACAGAATTACATACTCTAAAAGTGAAATTTTATCAAATTAACCGCAAAATCAAACCGATATTAACGCCGCCGTTACATCGGCGGCGATATTAATATTGTCGAATCGACGAATGTGAACAAAACAAATCGCCGTCGCCGCATCGGTGGCGATATATTAGAGTCAAATCTATTCAATGCTATCATATTTAACAGAATTACATACTCAATAAGTGAAATTTGGTCAAATTAAACCCAAAATCGAACCGATATTAACGCCACCGCCGATTTGGTGGCAATATTGTTAAAAAGCGGTGCTCGTCGGTAACAGGCTCAGAGGGATTTCCCAAATCTATAAATAAGTACATGGTTTGCTATCCGCACCAGGTTGGGCATTGGTGCATACGGCTTGACCTAATTCACCGAGCCGGTGCTAGCTGGTGATAGCTACCCCAGAGCTAGCATGTAGCACCGGCTACACATAGCACCAGCCCATGCATACGGCCCTGGACTGTAAGGCCCGTCCTTACAGCTCTTTATGATTCATTACTAATCCGTTTCCTGGGTTTGGCATCACGTAACAAGAAATCTAGTCCGCGATCCATGCCTCGTACGGATGGGTGAATATCAACAGCCAAGCATTGAACTGTGAGACATTGGAGCTTTCATCGTTTCTCTTTGAGCTGATATATAGCCGGTAAGCAGCTTCTTCATGAAATTCATTGAACTGTGAGACATTGGAGCTTTCATCGTTTCTCTTTGAGCTGATATATAACCGGTAAGCAGCTTCTTCATGAACTTCATTGAACTGTGAGACATTGGAGCTTTCATCGTTTCTATTTGTGCTGATATATAGCCGGTAAGCAGCTTCTTCATGAACTTCATTGAACTGTGAGACATTGGAGCTTTCATCGTTTCTCTTTGAGCTGATATATAGCCGGTAAGCAGCTTCTTCATGAACTTCATTGAACTGTGAGACATTGGAGCTTTCATCGTTTCTATTTGAGCTGATTTATAGCCAGTAAGCAGCTTCTTCATGAACTTCATTGAACTGTGAGACATTGGAGCTTTCATCGCTTCTATTTATGCTGATATATAGCCGGTATGCAGCTTCATGAACTTCATTGAACTGTGAGACATTGGAGCTTTCATCGTTTCTCTTTGAGCTGATGATATATAGCCGGTAAGCATCTTCTTCATGAATTCATTGAACTGTGAGACATTGGAGCTTTCATCGTTTCTATTTGTGCTGATATATAGCCAGTAAGCAGCTTCTTCATGAACTTCATTGAACTGTGAGACATTGGAGCTTTCATCGTTTCTCTTTGAGCTGATATATAGCCCGTAAGCATCTTCTTCATGAATTCATTGAACTGTGAGACATTGGAGCTTTCATCGTTTCTATTTGAGCTGATATATAGCCAGTAAGCAGCTTCTTCATGAACTTCATTGAACTGTGAGACATTGGAGCTTTCATCGTTTCTCTTTGTGCTGATATATAGCCGGTAAGCATCTTCTTCATGAACTTCATTGAACTGTGAGACATTGGAGCTTTCATCGTTTCTATTTGTGCTGATATATAGCCAGTAAGCAGCGTCTTCATGAACTTCATTGAACTGTGAGACATTGGAGCTTTCATCGTTTCTATTTGTGCAGATATATAGCCAGTAAGCAGCTTCTTCATGAACTTCATTGAACTGTGAGACATTGGAGCTTTCATCGTTTCTATTTGTGCTGATATATAGCCGGTAAGCAGCTTCTTCATGAACTTCATTGAACTGTGAGACATTGGAGCTTTCATCGTTTCTATTTGTGCTGATATATAGCCAGTAAGCAGCTTCTTCATGAACTTCATTGAACTGTGAGACATTGGAGCTTTCATCGTTTCTCTTTGTGCTGATATATAGCCAGTAAGCAGCTTCTTCATGAACTTCATTGAACTGTGAGACATTGGAGCTTTCATCGTTTCTCTTTGTGCTGATATATAGCCGGTAAGCAGCTTCTTCATGAACTTCATTGAACTGTGAGACATTGGAGCTTTCATCGTTTCTCTTTGTGCTGATATATAGCCAGTAAGCAGCTTCTTCATGAACTTCATTGAACTGTGAGACATTGGAGCTTTCATCGTTTCTATTTGTGCTGATATATAGCCGGTATGCAGCTTCATGAACTTCATTGAACTGTGAGACATTGGAGCTTTCATCGTTTCTCTTTGTGCTGATATATAGCCGGTAAGCAGCTTCTTCATGAACTTCATTGAACTGTGAGACATTGGAGCTTTCATCGTTTCTCTTTGTGCTGATATATAGCCAGTAAGCAGCTTCTTCATGAACTTCATTGAACTGTGAGACATTGGAGCTTTCATCGTTTCTCTTTGTGCTGATATATAGCCAGTAAGCAGCTTCTTCATGAACTTCATTGAACTGTGAGACATTGGAGCTTTCATCGTTTCTCTTTGAGCTGATATATAGCCGGTAAGCATCTTCTTCATGAACTTCATTGAACTGTGAGACATTGGAGCTTTCATCGTTTCTATTTGTGCTGATATATAGCCGGTAAGCAGCTTCTTCATGAACTTCATTGAACTGTGAGACATTGGAGCTTTCATCGTTTCTCTTTGTGCTGATATATAGCCAGTAAGCAGCTTCTTCATGAACTTCATTGAACTGTGAGACATTGGAGCTTTCATCGTTTCTCTTTGTGCTGATATATAGCCAGTAAGCAGCTTCTTCATGAACTTCATTGAACTGTGAGACATTGGAGCTTTCATCGCTTCTCTTTGTGCTGATATATAGCCAGTAAGCAGCTTCTTCATGAACTTCATTGAACTGTGAGACATTGGAGCTTTCATCGCTTCTCTTTGTGCTGATATATAGCCAGTAAGCAGCTTCTTCATGAACTTCATTGAACTGTGAGACATTGGAGCTTTCATCGTTTCTATTTGTGCTGATATATAGCCGGTATGCAGCTTCATGAACTTCATTGAACTGTGAGACATTGGAGCTTTCATCGTTTCTCTTTGAGCTGATGATATATAGCCGGCAAGCATCTTCTTCATGAATTCATTGAACTGTGAGACATTGGAGCTTTCATCGTTTCTCTTTGAGCTGATGATATATAGCCAGTAAGCAGCTTCTTCATGAAC
The DNA here is from genome assembly GCA_030323885.1 of Branchipolynoe longqiensis. Classification (NCBI taxonomy): domain Eukaryota; kingdom Metazoa; phylum Annelida; class Polychaeta; order Phyllodocida; family Polynoidae; genus Branchipolynoe; species Branchipolynoe longqiensis. The sequence continues at coordinate 7,642,652 of CM059187.1, forward strand.
TTCATTGAACTGTGAGACATTGGAGCTTTCATCGTTTCTCTTTGTGCTGATATATAGCCAGTAAGCAGCTTCTTCATGAACTTAATTGAACTGTGAGACATTGGAGCTTTCATCGCTTCTATTTATGCTGATATATAGCCGGTATGCAGCTTCATGAACTTCATTGAACTGTGAGACATTGGAGCTTTCATCGTTTCTCTTTGAGCTGATGATATATAGCCGGTAAGCATCTTCTTCATGAATTCATTGAACTGTGAGACATTGGAGCTTTCATCGTTTCTATTTGTGCTGATATACAGCCAGTAAGCAGCTTCTTCATGAACTTCATTGAACTGTGAGACATTGGAGCTTTCATTGTTTCTATTTGTGCTGATATATAGCCAGTAAGCAGCTTCTTCATGAACTTCATTGAACTGTGAGACATTGGAGCTTTCATCGTTTCTCTTTGAGCTGATATATAGCCGGTAAGCATCTTCTTCATGAACTTCATTGAACTGTGAGACATTGGAGCTTTCATCGTTTCTCTTTGAGCTGATATATAGCCGGTAAGCAGCTTCTTCATGAACTTCATTGAACTGTGAGACATTGGAGCTTTCATCGTTTCTCTTTGATCTGATATATAGCCGGTAAGCATCTTCTTCATGAATTCATTGAATTGTGAGACATTGGAGCTTTCATCGTTTCTCTTTGAGCTGATATATAGCCGGTAAGCATCTTCTTCATGAATTCATTGAACTGTGAGACATTGGAGCTTTCATCGTTTCTATTTGTGCTGATATATAGCCAGTAAGCAGCTTCTTCATGAACTTCATTGAACTGTGAGACATTGGAGCTTTCATCGTTTCTCTTTGTGCTGATATATAGCCGGTAAGTAGCTTCTTCATGAACTTCATTGAGCTGTGAGACATTGGAGCTTTCATCGTTTCTATTTGTGCTGATATATAGCCGGTAAGCAGCTTCTTCATGAACTTCATTGAACTGTGAGACATTGGAGCTTTCATCGTTTCTATTTGTGCTGATATATAGCCGGTAAGCAGCTTCTTCATGAACTTCATTGAACTGTGAGACATTGGAGCTTTCATCGTTTCTCTTTGTGCTGATATATAGCCGGTAAGCAGCTTCTTCATGAACTTCATTGAACTGTGAGACATTGGAGCTTTCATCGTTTCTCTTTGTGCTGATATATAGCCGGTAAGCAGCTTCTTCATGAACTTCATTGAACTGTGAGACATTGGAGCTTTCATCGTTTCTATTTGTGCTGATATATAGCCAGTAAGCAGCTTCTTCATGAACTTCATTGAACTGTGAGACATTGGAGCTTTCATCGTTTCTCTTTGTGCTGATATATAGCCGGTAAGCAGCTTCTTCATGAACTTCATTGAACTGTGAGACATTGGAGCTTTCATCGTTTCTCTTTGTGCTGATATATAGCCAGTAAGCAGCTTCTTCATGAACTTCATTGAACTGTGAGACATTGGAGCTTTCATCGTTTCTCTTTGTGCTGATATATAGCCGGTAAGCAGCTTCTTCATGAACTTCATTGAACTGTGAGACATTGGAGCTTTCATCGTTTCTATTTGTGGTGATATATAGCCGGTAACAGCTTCATGAACTTCATTGAACTGTGAGACATTGGAGCTTTCATCGTTTCTATTTGTGCTGATATATAGCCGGTAAGCAGCTTCTTCATGAACTTCATTGAACTGTGAGACATTGGAGCTTTCATCGTTTCTCTTTGAGCTGATATATAGCCAGTAAGCAGCTTCTTCATGAACTTCATTGAACTGTGAGACATTGGAGCTTTCATTGTTTCTCTTTGTGCTGATATATAGCCAGTAAGCATCTTCTTCATGAATTCATTGAACTGTGAGACATTGGAGCTTTCATCGTTTCTATTTGTGCTGATATATAGCCAGTAAGCAGCTTCTTCATGAACTTCATTGAACTGTGAGACATTGGAGCTTTCATCGTTTCTATTTATGCTGATATATAGCCAGTAAGCAGCTTCTTCATGAACTTCATTGAACTGTGAGACATTGGAGCTTTCATCGTTTCTATTTGTGCTGATATATAGCCGGTATGCAGCTTCATGAACTTCATTGAACTGTGAGACATTGGAGCTTTCATCGTTTCTCTTTGTGCTGATATATAGCCACTAAGCATCTTCTTCATGAATTCATTGAACTGTGAGACATTGGAGCTTTCATCGTTTCTATTTGTGCTGATATATAGCCGGTATGCAGCTTCATGAACTTCATTGAACTGTGAGACATTGGAGCTTTCATCGTTTCTCTTTGTGCTGATATATAGCCAGTAAGCAGCTTCTTCATGAACTTCATTGAACTGTGAGACATTGGAGCTTTCATCGTTTCTATTTGTGCTGATATATAGCCGGTAACAGCTTCATGAACTTCATTGAACTGTGAGACATTGGAGCTTTCATCGTTTCTCTTTGTGCTGATATATAGCCAGTAAGCAGCTTCTTCATGAACTTCATTGAACTGTGAGACATTGGAGCTTTCATCGTTTCTATTTGTGCTGATATATAGCCGGTATGCAGCTTCATGAACTTCATTGAACTGTGAGACATTGGAGCTTTCATCGTTTCTCTTTGTGCTGATATATAGCCAGTAAGCAGCTTCTTCATGAACTTCATTGAACTGTGAGACATTGGAGCTTTCATCGTTTCTATTTGTGCTGATATATAGCCGGTAACAGCTTCATGAACTTCATTGAACTGTGAGACATTGGAGCTTTCATCGTTTCTCTTTGTGCTGATATATAGCCAGTAAGCAGCTTCTTCATGAACTTCATTGAACTGTGAGACATTGGAGCTTTCATCGTTTCTATTTGTGCTGATATATAGCTGGTACGCAGCTTCTTCATGATGCCACTATGGCGCTTGGGTGTCCCCAGCTGTATATGAATTTTTATGTTTTGATAATTCTGTTTTTGTGTCATGCTTGCCAAATAAGCTGAGGTTATGGCCCATGACCAGGCTATGCTGCAAAGTGCACAGCCGCAGCCTGTTCCGTCTAAAGCTACCAAGAATGGGGCAACAGCTATGGAAGCGGTAGACAATATCTACACATTGTCTGAAAATCTGCGTGAAGATGTTCCACATTCCATTATTGCAAGAATTGTACAAACATATTTGTATTGTAAATTGTGTTGAGGGCTTAACAATCCCATTCTTGTTGAAACCTATACAGTCTGAGATTATTGCTACTCTTTATGTCTGTTACGTTGACTTAGTATTCCCTTCTGTACCACAACACATCTTTAATAAATGCGCCATTATTTAAATTAGATATGCCAAATCACAATCTAGATGAGTATTTTGGTTTTGAAAATTTGATACTTTCATCAGACTATGAAACTTAAAAGTACGAAACTACTGCGAGTACGAAAGTACTGCATTTGTGAGTGAATTAATGGATAAGTAAAGAAAGAATACACGTGACAATTCAAGTTGCATAGACCGATGGTTTTGAGTTTCTGTCACTTTTTGAAATACATATAGTAGGGTTATTGTTATAATCTACCTCACTTTAGTTTGAAGTAAATTTATTTTAAATGACTAATTTAAAGATATTTTAAGTGCAAACATGAAGAAATAACGTTGGCAATCTTGCCAAAACTCTGATAGTGATACCATAGGCTTCAGCACTAACTGGCTTTGTTAAATTGGCTTAGTATTCTCTTCTATGCAGCAACAAATGTACTGCAGCATCTAACTTCTAAGTTAGATATGTAGAATCAAATTTAGATCTGATTTTTTTAAATTGGAAGTTTTGATAGGACTATGCAGCTTTAAGAAAATCACTATGTAGGGATTCATTATTATATAATGAGATACATCCATTTTATGAAACATTGGTATGGTTACAAATGATGCCCCATTCACGTTGCCCTTCAGCCATGTCCCGCCCAGTCCCACCGTGTGGTCTACACCAAATTGTGTTCCGCTTCATTGACCTTGATTGCTTTGTCTGTCAAGCAGCACCCAGCGTATGGCCGACTCGCCGGGCGGCAGGGCCCGTCGTGACGGAGAGGCACTTAACCCGCACGTCATTACAGGGGGTGGCTTCCATGGTTATTTGCCGCCATCGTCGTCTCCTTCCCTCTGCTTCTCCCACGAGCCTCTTTTTCGTGAACTACCTAGTGTGTTTTCCATTAAGGTGTCAGGCATCCTATATAGCTGAGCCGGTTTCCAAGCACGCATCAGCTGACAGGGTGCGCCACCTGACAGGGCACACACGTCGTTTTCGCGCGGTGTACCCTGGGGATGCGGGACCCAGTGATACTCAGTCAAATAATTACAGCATACACCATAACACGGTTTGGCGGCCATCTTGACCTAATTCGTGTTCGCAGGTAAACAAATGCACGCGGTATTGATTGTCAATGGCAGTTTCGCCAGTTAGCAATCTTCATACAGAAAAAGTTAAATATCTCTAAAACCACACCAGCTAGAAACAAGCTGATTGGAATACACATAGAAAACATGTTTAAAAAAAAGATTATATTAAATTAATGAGGTTAGGGTTCTGGATTTCTATTAATTTTGAATAAAACTGACTTTTTGCACTGCGCGTACCGGCAAACTCGATGCATTGCCGATGGTCGTGAGCAATCTTCATACAGAAAAAGTGAAATATCTCTAAAAACACACCACCTATAAACAAATCGCTTGGTACACATATAGAAAACATATTCAACGAATAGATTATATTAAATTTATAAGGTTAGGGTTCTGGATTTCTATTAAATTTGAATAAATCTGACGATTTGCACTGCGCGTACGGCAAACTCAATGCATTGCCGATGGTCGAGAGCAATCTTCATACAGAAAAAGTGAAATATCTCTAAAACCACATCATCTTGAAACAAATCGCTTGGTACACATATAGAAAACATATTCAACGAATAGATTATATTAAATTTATAAGGTTAGGGTTCTGGATTTCTATTAATTTTGAATAAAACTAATGCTTTGCACTGTCGTTCTGGTAAACTCAAGGCTATCAGTCTTTTGTTTACCTATAACCGGAAGTGGCCTCGTTCTCGCGAAATTAGGACATGCCCATATAAGGCCAAACCGTGTTATGGTGTATCAGATAACGGTTAAGAGCAATTTCGTCTACACAGATCGGAGTTGACGAGCTCAGAAATGGAGTATTGTACGGTGTTCACTACTGATTGAGTAAGTCGAGTACACTGAGGTAGTCGGGGTCAGAGCACTGTCAGTTTGGTGTTGACAGCAGTTCACACGTACCCAGCTTTCCAAGCAAATGTGGATTCCTCTTGCATCAAATGTGGATTCCTCTTGCACTGTTACCATGGTCTTGTTGCTTAATTCGCAGGCGGTGGCAATAGTCACATTTGACATTTAGAGATGTACCATATCGAATCAAATGATCCTCAGGATATATCTGAAATTGTGTTGCATTGTGGGTGGGTGTGGTGTGTGTGTGTGTGTGTGTGGTGTGTCTGTGTTGTGTGTTTGTGTGGTGCGAAGATATATTTTTTTAATCTAATCTCAGGTCAGAGCTGGATAGTTTCTGGTACTCTTAAGCTCCTGTACAATGGGCATTATATTAAATCAAATTATTCATGTATTTGATCATTAGTTATGTTTCTTTCATGGAATTAATCAGGGAATTAGAAACAATAATTCCTTGTAACACCTGTTGTTGTAAACATGAGCAAAGTAGAGAAGTACTGGATGCTGTAATGGCGCGCGTATTACATCCTCAAACAAGGGGACTGCCATGTTGCCCGCCCTGAACATGTATATGTACTCTGACTTACTGGAACACGTAGCATCTGTACATATAGAAATTGTTATATAATAATGTTAGATGGGTAACATAGGTAAGAATGAACTATATTAAGTGCGTTTTCATTGAGGGGTTTTCGTTAGTTAAAAAACAGCTCCATGTACATGCACTCTCACTCTCAGATAGGACTATTGAAACCGGACTTCGTTAACATATGAATTGTCATGAAAACAAGAGTAAATAATAGTTATGCAAATGGTTATGTCTCAAAATGATGACAGCCAGCAGTGCGACTCCATTTAACGTGCTGCTTCAAACTGTACCACCAATAAGCCCACGTTCGGCGTCTCGACGCACCCTCCACTGCGCACAGAGGCCCTGGGTTGTATCGATCGTCCCTGAACACCGCCAGTGTGTGTGTGTGTGGGGGGGGGGGGGGGGAGGGGGTGCTCTGGGTGCTGCCTCTGGAGGGAAGGGGGCTGTGCGTGCTGCCTCATCTCGAAACAAAGCAAAATTATTCAGCAAAAAAATTAATAAGCCAACAGAAGTAAATAACAATAAATATACAATAAATTTAAATCTATTCAATAAATGAAAGTGTAAAGAAGAGCAAAGTTATTATAAATCTGAATTAGAATTTACCACATCAAATATGAAACAAACATGGAATCAAGCCATCGGCAAACAGAATGATAAGTCAGAATTCCCACATTCATTCAAAATTGATGGTGAAAATATTACAGATCAATCCATAATAGCCACTGCATTTAACACATTCTTCACCAACATTGGTCGTGCGGAAGATCGAGAGTTCGCGAGTTCGATTCCCGGTCGTGTCAAACCAATTACTTACAAATTGATACTTGTCGCTTCCTAGCCTGGTGCTCGGCGTTATTAGGATAGGGCAAGGGCTGGTTAGCTCGGTGTCAGGATAATGTGACTGAGAGGGATATCGGGTCATGGTGCCGGCGGCCTGATTTCCCAGTGGGGCAGCACTATAAAAGTGCCATGAGTGCGTAATGTCACAAGTCGGTACCCGTCCTGATATGACCTTAGATGTTGCTAGGACGTAAAACAACAACAAACAAACAAACATTGGTCACAATAATAGTCACAGTGTACCACAAAGTCAAAAATCATTTGAATATTTACCAGACTACCATAATCACAGTATGTTCCTAGACCCAGTTGTGGCTGAATATGTCATTGGCATAGCAAAGAAACTTAAACCAAAACTAAGCTCTGGATAAGACGAAATCTCTTCAAAGCTGTTCATGAATACGATTTATATGCGAAATTAGTTTCCCAATCACACATATTCATCCTGTCAGTCTTTTACTAGCCTTTTCTAAATTAATAGAAGGAATAATGTATAACAAATTTATTAAATTCTTGAATCTCCATAACTTATTTAAGTTACTATATAAGCACCGATCATTCAACCCGCCATCCAATCACACCCTTGTTAAACCATTATGCAGAAGCAAACAACTAGACTCCTAATAAAATATATATTTGGAAATATTGTGTGATCTCAGTAAAGCCTTTGACACAATTAGTCATAACATACTTTTACATAAGTTAAATAGATATGGTGTACATGGCATAGCCAATATATGATTTGAAAATTATCTTCAAAATAGAACTCAGTATGTTCAAATTCAATAACGATAAATCTTCCTGTGAGAATTTAATTGCCGGGTTCCTCAGGGTTCCATATTGGGTCCACTCTTATTCCTAATTTATATAAATGACATTTCCAAATCAGTTAACGTTAATATCATGTCATATGCAGATGATACAATGATATATATGTCAAACTCAAATATGGACAAATTATCCCTTCAGGCAAATCAAAATATTGATAAGATTTTTAATTGGTTTTGTGCAAATAAACTTGTTTTAAATACAAATAAAACAAAATATATCATAATGAGACCATCTTCCAAACCATTTCACAGCACAAATCATGAGGTATCCATAAATGGTACCCCATTATCTCAAGTTGGCAACAATCACCAAGAACACGCTTACAAATTTCTTGGCATATTTATAGATGAATCTGTTAACCAGAAACACCATGTGAAGTACATTAACACAAAAATTGCCAGATCACTCTTTATTATCAAACAAGTCAAACATTGTTTGAATAACAAAGCTTACACTTTTCACTGATACATCCATACCTTTCTTATGGAATTAGGGTTTGCGGTAATGCCAAAACCGATGCCACTCATAGAACAGAAATTCTGCAGAAAGAAGGAATTCGGACAATATTTAGAGCATTTTATAATGGCCACACCGATCCATTATTCAAGTGGTCTAGAATTTTAAAGATGTCTGACAAATATAGGCAGGAAGTCTTATTATTCATGCATGATTTTGTGCAAAACAGACTGCATTCTGTTTTGCTATATTCGTGATATAAATAGCTTAAATGAAACAAGACTAGCAGACTTATTTTATAAAGTGGCTACGAAGTAAGTTTGTTGACAAACTCCCATTGTATGCATATCCTATTTATGGAATGCATGGTACCCTGTCATTGTGCTGTGAATGTCTCACGGTCATGTTTTAAATGCAGGATAAATTCTGTACTATTAAGTCAATATGCAGATACAGTAAATTGTAACAACAAATGATCTCATCGTATCTTTTTGCAAACATGTGTTTTTTTCCTTAAAGAGCAGTCTGTAGGTTATTTGTATATTAGTTCCGGGGCTCATGATTTTATTTTATGGACTATTTTGTTTATTAGGGGCAGTGGGAAGACAACCATTAATAGTTACACTGTTCCTACAGTTTCTATTGTTAGCAGAATAGTATGTTTGGGGAATAATGCATAGCAATAGACTAGATCTCCGTTCCGAGTGCGCATGCGCTGAAAACGGCGTTGGCAGCAAAGCAAAGGCATACAGCCATTGAGTTCGCTGATACGCGAAGGGCAAAACTTCGATTTTATTCAAAATTAATCAAAATACATAACAATTTGGCACAAACATGGGTGGAAGGATGCAATATAATAATATAATGAATATGTTTAAGACACAACTCTCCATAATTAAGCATTTTGAGCTAAGAAACATACAATTTCAGTCACTTTACAGGCTGATGTTTACATCACAATTGATTAGCCATAAATAATTCTTGTTCTAAATATTAAAATGTCAAATGTGTCAACAAAAACTTGTTTCAAAGAAATATATATAACCAATATCTAATTAACCCTACTCATTTTCTATTTCTACATATGTCATTAACCATAGCATATAAATAAAAACATGAATAAAATAAATAAAACTGACTCTGGCCATGGCCCTGACACTAGTCTGAGTGCCCAGATTTAATAAATCTAAATGCACATGGCATAAGATGTGCTGATTATATTAATGTAAATGCAATGCTGGATAAAAGATTAATATCTTAATTTATTATATATATTTTGTTAGTTAGTGTTCTATATTTCAAACAAGACCTGAGGTGAGCTGAAACTAGCACATTTCATAGCTGCACCCAGCGTCTTGGCATTGGCTATGTGCTTCGCAGAGGTTTGTTTATCTTCCACGCATCCCACAATGCACCGCCCGGCTGGAACGGTGATGTAGTCTATTGTGAATAAAAAATGTCTAAATGTCTAGTTAATAGGGCGACGGTTGAATTTGACAACATAATACAAATACATACCGTATGTACAGTACATCACATGTAAATTCGTAAAATCTTTGGGTTTATATCGCTCAAACTTTCTCCCACTGCATATATTCTGGCTCACAAGTATTTCAGTAGTGAAAAAAAATTAGGGTGATAACTGAATGCTTGATTGTGAATGTTGCTGTGAAGTGTGCGGGCGTGTGACCGGGCCCTGGACGTTGCATTGATTGAGGATTGATTTAATTGTGCACCGTTTGTAATGCTGTTGTAATACGTGATTTGTTTTTTTCCCCAGGTATGTATGGAAAAGAATTCTAACTACTTCCATCCGTACCAGAGACTTCAAGATGAGGTAGGCACTATGTATTTATCACTTATTGTGTTACTCAATGCATTTACTATGCCTGGCTGACAGGGCGCTAGTACTTAATAGTATTTGTCATGGTGCTGTCACACTACGACGTTTCTGCCGGCGTGCCGGCAACGCGCAAATTATTTGGAACCCGTCAAGAGACGTCCAACTTTTCGGCATTTTGGGAGAAAGTTCGACGGGGCGCAGCATGTTAGTGGCGGGTTGGTGGCGCGCTATTGGTGCATTAGTAGCATGTCTGTAGCGTGTCGGAAGCGTGTTATTGGCATGTTTGTAGCGTGTTGATGGCATGCTGGTAGCATGTTGGTATGGTGTTAGTACCGCGTCAACACATACACACCCACCGTCAAGACGCGCCGGGAACATGTCCATACCCGCCACCAGCACGTCCACACGGGCCGGCAACACGTCCAACCCGTCGAAAAATGCTGGAGCAATGCCAATATCGCGATCACTACCCGTCGATCGGACGTTACGGATGCGCCGACGGAACGGTCGCATTTTGGGGGGGAAAAGCCAACGTTAACTGACGTTGATCAACGTTCTGGCAGCATTCCCCCGGCGCGCCGCCAACGGGTTTCGACGTGTTGTTAACGCGTCCGTAACGCCCCCTCCAACCCGTCGGGGCGCGTCGAAAGTTTTGTGCAAGCACAAAACGATCAGCGCGCCGCCGACCGCCGGCCGCCGACGTGTCCATCCATGCGTTGCTATCAGTCAACATGTACCGACGTCTACCGACGCGCCAGTAACGCGCCGCTAATGCGTCCCGACGTGTGCCGGCGTTTCGCCCAAAAAGGCGACACGTCGGCCCGCGTCGATGGGCGTTGGTGAAAAACGTCGTAGTGTGACAGCCCCATTAAAAGACCGCACACGTTGACGTAAGCTAGTCTGTGATATGTGCTGGGCGATACTTGACCGACTGCAGAGTTGTGGCGGGTAAGTAATTGTGGTGATTAATGAGGCCCGCGTTGATTTGCGACCCACCGGCAGGGGGCGTCAATGGCGGGCTCACGTGGCCGCTGCCTGCTTTACGGGCGGGTCTCCACGCAGCACGCGGGTGACAGCTGCTCCCGCCCTGCTGGAGAGGACTGGGCTGGAACGTCTACAAGTGGCCAGCAGAGGCACCCCGGCGAGCCGGCAGCAGTGCGTACTGGACGGGTATTCTGAGGGTCGACGTGGGCGTGGCTACATGATAGCGCGGGCAGGGCGTGTTTGGGTAGTGGGAGGTGGCGTGGAGGGGTGAGGGCGTGGTGTGGGTGTATGTAACGTGGGGAGACTGGAGTGTGGGTGTTTGTGTGTGAAGTGGCGTGGTGGGATGGGGAGAAGAGAGGTGTGTGTGAAGTGGCGCGGAGCAGGGTGTGGAGTAGATAAAAGATTCACCCAGTACTTGTAGTACATGGGTGAAGGACAACGTGGTCTAAATACGGGTGAAAATAGCTTTAGTATGGGACATGAACTAGAAAGTGTGGTTCCAGGATCAAATGGCTACATATATCGGCACAGAGTTGGTGAAATGGGAGAGAATGCAAAAAGACAAGATGGTGGCCACAGAACGCCGTCGATTTCACTTTTAAATCTTATTAAACCAGATGTTTTATTATATTTTTCAACTCAAAGGTAGCGGGTAAATATGAAGACATCTACAAAGAATAAATGTTGCTTCCTAGATTGTGAAATTAGGCTCTCATTTCATTAACCCGCTTCTTTGACCATTTTAAAGTTGCATGGTGCGAGTACCGGGTGAATCCTTTATCTAGGTGTGGAGGAGCATGGTAAGGCGTGGTGTGGGAGGGAGGGCCGTGGTGGGGGAGAGGCGTGGTGGGGGGAGGGAGGGCGTGGTGGTGGAGGGAGGGCGTGGTGGGGGAGGGAGGGGCGTGGTGGGGGAGGGAGGGGCGTGGTGGGGGAGGGAGGGGCGTAGTGGTGTTTGTGACGTAGGATGTGGAAGGCGGATATTGGCTATGTTCGTCATGTAGAGAGTGTTTGTGGAGGGGTGTGCAATGCATTATAACGATGCCTAACTGACTGTACAAGTAACAGACAGTGCCACCATGTGCCGTAAGTGTGACGAGTTCAATGGACCCGCCTTAAGTACCGTGTGGAGCCGAGTGCCCCTGGGTCGACTTGATGGGCCACCACTTGGCGTCATGTAGCGGTTCTCGGCAGCACCCAGTGCCGGTAATACTGGTAGTGAATAGATGGTGTGTTGGTGCAGCATCAGTCAGCGCGCCGATCCCTGTGGACAGGGTTAATTAATTAACGGGCAACCCGGTGCAGCCCGATGAGCCCTGCTATTGATTACCCCCGAGCCACGCACACAGGTTATGCGAGTCCCTCAGCGGGGCACCATCTGTCCCACCGGTACGCCTGGGTACATACCAACTCACTGCCCATAAACCTGCAACCACCTCTCTACTCATATCTAGATCATGCACACAATGCATAGAACCAACCCTCCCCTATCCTCAGTTCTTAACTCCCGATTCTCAGCGACGTCTTTAGTGTTGGTGTCTGGCAGGCATAGGTGGGCGAGCTTGTCACGCTGCCAACGTCTGTCATTTGTGGCCACCTAGCGGCCGGACCGCTTCACCCGCGACCGTATCGCTGCTTACAACGGCCGCTAGACGCCTCTGTGTGTCGGAAATGTGCTGTCTGCCGTGCAGTGAGATTGCGATGATTGGAGCGAGAGCGTGACAGTGAGGCGGTGGTGCAGTGTGCCGCGGTCCTCGGTCTTCTGCCCGGCCTGCCCGGTCATGCAGGCACGGTCGGGCCTCGCGTGAACAGCGCGGGGCGGTGTACGGCGGCAGCTGGGCCGTGCATGCTTGCCGTCATTAGCTCGATGCCTCCAGATGGCCAGGTAACTGACAGGTAACAGCGCCGCAATTACTGCGCACCCACCTGACATCTGCCCGGTAATCACCCCACCCCAATCACTCATCTCCACGCACCCCACCGCATAGCGTGCCCCTACACCCACCCCAACTGCTGGCCGGCTGGCTTCCTATCGGTCTATGACAATAGACTACATCACGGTTCCAGCGGCGCGGTGCATTGTGGGATGCGTCCAAGCAAAACAAACCTGCGAGAAGCACATGGCACATGCTAATACACTGGGTGCAGCTATGAAATGTGCTAGTTTCAGCTCATCTCAGCTCTTGTTTGAAACATAGAATACCAACTAAAAAAAAAATAAAAAAAAATTAAGACATTAATCTTTTATCCAGCAATGCATTTACATCAATATAATCAGCACATCTTATGCCATGTGTATTTAGATTTAGACAAATCTAGGCACTCAGACTAGTTTTAGAGCCATAGCCAGTTTTACTTATTTTATTCATGTTTTTATTTATATCCTATGAAAATGAGTAGGTTTAATCAGATATTGGTTATATATTTCTTTGAAACAAGTTTTTGTTGACACATTTGACATTTTAATATTTAGAACAAGTACTATGTCTGGCTAATCAATGGTGATGTAAACATCAGCCTGTAAAGTGACTGAAATTGTATGTTTCTTAGCTCAAAATGTTTAATTATGGAGAGTTGTGTCTTAACATATTCATTATATTATTATATTGCATCCTTCCGTCCACGTTTGTGCCAAATTGTTATGTATTTCTATTTATTTTGAATAAAATGGCAGTTTTGCCCTTCGTGTATCAGCAAACTCAATGGCCACATGCCTTTGCTTTGCTCCCGATGCCATTTTCAGCGCATGCGCAGTCGGAACCGTGATGTAGTCTATTGTTGGGGGTGGCGCGGTTAGGTTGGATTCATTCTACTATGTCGGACATGGCCGACTGCACAACGCTGAGGACGCTATATGTATTGGGCCAATAAACATGGCCTAAGGGTGGTTGGCGTTGTGATTTGTGGAGCTGAAAGGGAGATATTGGTAACCAAAGGCAGGCCTGAAGGTTGTAAATGATGCTAGTCTGAATGTAGTTCTGGTAGTTCCTTGAAAGCTACCCTACTAAATATTAACATACTTATCCAATCGTCTTAGAGCACAATGGCGTGGTTGTTTGGTGCTATTTGTGGGTGCTTATACCCATGTGTTTTATTGTGCTTTGCTTCTCTGTGTGGTATCTCCCCCATTACTAGTACTATGCCCTTGGTTGGGGGACACCGGAAGCCTGATTGCGCATGCACGGTACCATTTGACCGCTGCGTGCTGTCTGGGTCCCTGTAGCTCTTAAGCCTAGTACACACCTACCGTATAGGATTCGCGCACTAAAACTCGTGACTCGACCCGACCCGCTTAAAACTGAAAACGGGCCGATTCATTTTTCGAATCGCGAATCGCAATCGTAATCGGCCGGTTTTAGCCCTAAAACTGAGGTTTTATGTGCGAATCGCGGAGGCGCACACCTTGCGATTTTTGTGTGCGAAACGGGCAGTTTTAGATCGTAAAACGGTAGGTGTGTGCGCACAAATGGTAGGTGTGTACCAGGCAAAATGCCGACGTCGCCGACCTGCACTCATATCTGGCGACTGAAGACACAGGGCGTCTACTATCTCTTCCCTTCCCGCTCTAGATTCCATCCCCCCCCCCCTCACAAATCCCCTCTTCCCTTCTAGTTCCCTCCTCCCTTCTAGATGCCCTCCTCCCTTCTAGATGTCCTCCGTCCTTCTAGATTCCCTCCTCCCTTCTAGTTCCCTCCTCCCTTCTAGTTCCCTCCTCCCTTCTAGTTCCCTCCTCCCTTCTAGATGCCCTCCTCTCTTTTAGAATCCCTCCTCCATTCTAGTTCCCTCCTCCCTTCTAGTTCCCTCCTCCCTTCTAGATGCCCTCCTCCCTTTTAGATTCCTTCCTCCCTTCTAGTTCCCTCCTCCCTTCTAGATGCCCTCCTCCCTTCTAGATTCCCTCCTCCCTTCTAGATTCCATCCTCCCTTCTAGATCCGCTCCTCCCTTCTAGATGCCCTCCTCCCTTTTAGATTCCTTCCTCCCTTCTAGTTCCCTCCTCCCTTCTAGATGCCCGCCTCTCTTTTAGAATCCCTCCTCCATTCTAGTTCCCTCCTCCCTCCTAGATGCCCTCCTCCCTTTTAGATTCCTTCCTCCCTTCTAGTTCCCTCCTCCCTTCTAGATGCCCTCCTCCCTTCTAGATTCCCTCCTCCCTTCTAGATCCCCTCCTCCCTTCTAGATGCCCTCCTCCCTTTTAGATTCCTTCCTCCCTTCTAGTTCCCTCCTCCCTTCTAGTTCCCTCCTCCCTTCTAGATGCCCTCCTCTCTTTTCGAATCCCTCCTTCCTTCTATTTCCCTCCTCCCGTCTAGATGCCCTCCTCTCTTTTAGATTCCCTCCTCCCTTCTAGTTCCCTCCTCCCTTCTAGATGCCCTTCTCCCTTCTAGATGCCCTCCTCCCTTCTAGTTCCCTCCTCCCTTCTAGTTCCCTCCTCCCTTCTAGATGCCCTCCTCCCTTTTAGATTCCCTCCTCCCTTCTAGGTTGCCTCCTCCCTTCTAGATTCTCCCTCCCTTCTAGATGCCCTCCTAGATGCCCTCCTCCCTTCTAGATTCTCCCTCCCTTCTAGATTCTCCCTCCCTTCTAGATGCCCTCCTCCCTTCTAGATGCCCTCCTCCCTTCTAAATCCACTCCTCCTTTCTAGATGCCCTTCTTTCCCATATTCCCTCCCCCTCTCACAAATCCCATTCTCCCTTCTAGATGCCCTCCTCCCTTCTAGATGCCCTTCTTTCACATATTCCGTCCCTCCCTCTCACAAATTCCCTCCTCCCTTCTAGATGCCCTTCTTTCCCATATTCCCGCCCTCTAGATTCCCTCCCCCTCCCTTCTAGATGCCCTTCTTTCCCACATTCCCTCCCTCCCTCTCACAAATTCCCTCCTCCCTTCTAGATTCCCTCCTCCCTTCGGGATGCCCTTCTTTCCTATATTCCCTTGATCCCTCTCCCATATTCCCTTCCTCCCTTCGAGATTCCCTTCCTCCCTTCGAGATTCCATTCTCCCTTCTAGATGCCCTTCTTTCCCATATTCCCTTCCTCCCTTTCCCATATTCCTTCCCTCTCTCGCACATTCTCCCACCATCTCCAGCCCCTTCCATAAATATTTCATTCCGTTTTCTTCTCTTCCTTGAGTGCCCCACAACTTATCCAACAACATTATCAATTGTGTAGTTTAAGCAGGTGTCCACATTTAGACAACGCACTGTGTTTTACACAAAAAGAATAGAATTAGAGAAGTGGCAGCAATAATTGGAATTATGGTAGCCGACTCACAAGGACTCGAATATGCACGATCACACATTAAATCAGGCAATTAAATCTTTGACAAGAATATGAGAATTTCTTGCGTTGGCTTAGAAGATTTAAATTGTTGGATCACCAACATTGAGGGCACTCCAAGAGATAACATAATTAATTAACCAAATATGTGTATTTCAACAGATGCTTCTCTAGAAGGCTGGTGGGCTGAAGGGGGAAGTTGACAACACTGGTGCCTATTGACAATAACATTAAAGTTGCATGGTCCGATGAAACATGTTTTTACCTACATTTGATTTTATATTTTACCTCGGTACAACGCCTCGGCTACTCGAGGCCGAGGGAGAAGGAAGCAACATCCGGTACAGCAATTAGCATATTCCACTCGTGAACGATGGACATTTGCGAGAGATGTAGCAGTCTTTTTTATAGAATAAGTACAGAATTCGCAGTGAGTTTATGGATATTTTTTCCACATTTCATTATGAACATATGAAGATTAGTTTGTACCATTTTGTCGATTATGGCGACTGTATTTAAAGAAATATAAGCGTACAACCGACTCGTGTGCCGGTACGCTAGTTGACACTACTGTGACAGCACCATTTTGTTTACTTTCTTGTCGGAGTTCCCGCCTCGATTTTCCCTACTGTTCGTCGTACGATTTTTATGACTTTAAACCCAAGAATAACGTATTTCTTGTGTACATCAATATTCTCTATGAATATTAGAATATTGGTGAATATATTAAAGAATATATTGGCGAAAAACCGATTCGGGTGCCAGTACGGTAGAGTTGACATCGCCGTGTGGTTTACTTCTGGTCGGATTTCCGACTCGATATTCGCTATTGTTTTGTAGCGTTTTTATGACTTTAAACCCAAGAATAACATATTTCTTGTGTACATCAATATTCTCTATGAATATTAGAATATTGGTGAATATATTAAAGAATATATTGGCGAAAAACCGATTCGGGTGCCGGTACGGTATAGTTGACATCGCCTTCTGGTCGGATTTCCCACTCGATATTCGCTATTGTTTCGTAGCGTTTTTATGACTTTAAACCCAAGAATACAGGAGGATACGTATTTCTTGTGGAGAACAATATTCTCTATGAATATTAGAATACTGCGGATATATTAAACAATTCATTGGCTTTAAACCGATTCGGGAGCCGGTACGGTAGATTGACTTCACCGTGATTGTTTACTTCTGGTCGGTTGTTCGACCTGATTCAGTGATTGTCGCTATTGCGTTAGCGGCTATTCTTATGAGTTTAAACCCAAGAATACAGGAGGATACGTATTTCTTGTGTGGATATGTTTATTACATTATTATTAATCGAATGCATTGAACATCTAGTGGTGTTTTTCGATTTTTATGGAATTATTTTATAATTAAAATTGTGTATGTAGATGTTGGTGGTTGCCACATCACAGGTAAGATTTTTGGTTCAACAAGCCGCCCGTTGCCGAACGGAGAGCGATGTTGGCTGGAGCCTCATCACGTTTGGATTTTTCCTCGGTTTCTTTTATGGATTCACATTGGAAATTAATCCTGGGTTTCTTTTATGGATTCCCCACCTTTTTTAAGGCGTACCTCCGAGTTTCGTAGCATTTTCTCCAACTTGCTGGCGCAGTAGCCGCAGGAGGGAGAAGTGTACGGAACAGAGAGTGTGGGAGGGTACCGATATACTGGTCCCTACCCCTCGTTTGGTTTCGGCTTCCATACCGTTACCCTACGACATTACACATTAGCTTACATGCCTGTGTTGGAACGGTGTAAATACGTTCTCCAACACCAGTAGTTGCTGCCCGTGGCCGAACGGAGAGCGATGTTGGCTGAAGCCACATCACGTTTAAGCCGCCGTTGCACAACGGAGAGCGATGATGGCATCACGGTTTGCCGCCGCTGGCTAATGGAGAGCGATGTTGGTGGAGGCCTCATCTATATTTTACCCGCCCGTGACCGAGCGGTGAGTGATGATGACTGTAGACACATCCCGTTGTGTCACCCGTTCCAGAACGGTGAGCGATGTTGGCTGAAGCCACATCCCGTATAGGCCGCCTGTTACTAAACGGAGGGTGATGTTGGCTGAAGCCACATCCCGTTTTGGCCACCTGCTACCAAACGGAGAGCGAGGTTGGCTGAACCCATATCCTGTTTAGGCCGTCCGTTACTAAATGGAGGGCGATGTTGGCTGAAGCCTCATCACGGTAGCCCGCCCGTGATCGAGTGGAGAGCGAAGATGGTTGAGACTACATCAGGTTATGTAGCCCGTTAATAACGGGGAGTGATGTGGGTTGAAGTTACATCCCGTTTAGGCCGCCCGTTACCAAACGGAGGGCGATGTTGGCTGATGCCACATCCCGGTTAGGCCGCCTGTTACCAAACGGAGAGTGATGTTGGCTGAAGCCACATCCCGTTTAGGATGTCTGTTACCAAGCAGAGGGTGATGTTGGCTGAAGCCACATCACGTTTAAACCGAGAGGAGAGCGATGTTGGCTGAAGCCACATCACGTTATGCCACTCGTTGACAAATGGAGCGCAGTGTTGGCTGAAGCCACTTTACATTTAACCCGCTTGTGGCCGAGCGGAGACAGATGTTGGCTGAAGCCACATCATGTCCGTCCTGATAGGAGCTTAGATGTTCTAGGATGTAAATAAAAACAATTAGTTGGTTGGCCACACTCAAACTTTCAGTTGATGGTTACAGGGTGTCTGGCCTGAGAGGTAGTTTGGCCATTATTAGCTATGGGTATGTACTGTTACAAACGGTACCTGTCTGGATATGATTATAGATTTTCTAGGACGAAAAATAACAAACAAATAGTTGGTTGAGCACTCTAAATTTCATTGATCGTTACAGATCTTGGATTTAAGGGTTAGTTGCCTATGAAGGGCAGTAAGACCGAGGCTCCCATTTCGGATGATAATTACTCGTCACCGGGGGTGAGGGTTTAAGCCTCCCTGGTACACACAGTGTTAGGGGAGGAAAGCAGGCCAGTTCCCTGCTCTGCTGGGCTAGAAAAGTGGCTCATGAAGCTGGAGCAAATGCCCTCAGCTAAATCTCAGAAGAGAACAAGTAGAGGTTGCAAGGCAAACTCAGATGGCCACGGAAACAGTTTTTCCCAGGAGGTAAAAATAAATGTATTGTTTCCATACATTGATAATTCATTCATTATGGCACAGTCACAGTCGAGCTGCTCACAGGCAGTTACCGACGAATTTATGAAACAAACCAAACATTTGTAAGGTTTGTTGGAATGAACAACTATATGAAGTTACCTGTTTACCAAATGGTTTAGCATAAGATAGAACTAAAGGACAATTTTGAAGGCCGATGGCTTGATGAAGAAGTTTAGATCATAGTAATTTCTAGAGTTGAGAGCGGTGTAGTTAGGGTTATGTAGTTTAGTCTGCATGCCCAAAGGCTATGTCAAAATGTTGACAGATAGTACAACACCAATGGCTTACATTCGCAACATGGGAGGGACAGTGTCCAACCCATATAATAAGTGAGTGAAATTAATTTGGAATTGGGAAAGCCACATATAATTTTGTTGGCATCATGAATTAATAACATATAAAATTGGGTTCATGGCATCCACAGTCTATATTTTTGGCAAGTGGATGTTTTCTCTTTGATTGGGGAAATTAAATTTTTATTGCATTTTCCTAAATATTCAGCCTAATCGGCAGAGTAGCAAGAAGGGCTTTGATAGTCCCTGTTTGGGACACGCAGCCATGGTTGGAAGTATTAGAGGAGCCAAGGATTTTATACTTTTCCTACACACAGGCGGATAATTTTAAAGCATTGATGATTCATGGAGATGTGTTTTAAAAACACTCTTTCTGGCATTTCTTTTCGAAACTTATATTTACGACAGTTTGGATTAGATGAAGTTACTCAGCACAATCATTTGTACTGATCATTAAATGACGATATTGGTTCAACAAATTGATTTGTTTGAATCAAGAAAGAATAACAAGTTACAAAAATATGTTTATACCATCCACAAAACAAATGTGGCATTTTTTGTTTAAATACATAAAGTTAAGCCAATGGAACCATCCCTTGCCGAGGTATTCCGCCTCTTATGAATGATGCAGGATGATGGATTAGGTTATGGAGCCATTAATGCAGCTCGATGAGCTCTTTCGGTCATCTTACCAAGGATTGACGGAGAATTAATTGGGAAACACAAAGTTCTTCAGTGTTTCAGGAGGTCATTATATGAAAGAAACCCTCCTAAACCATAGTATAATAGGTTTTGGGATGTCTCGGGGGTATTTAAGTTTTCTTAAAAATGGTCTAGTTATGGACATCTATCGATTAAACAGCTAGGCTATAAATTAGCTGTATTGTTACTTTGGGTAACCGGTCATAGGGCCCAAGTAATTGTTGACCTTTTTACTTACTGGCCTAGACATTGATGACAAGGAGGCCACGTTTGGTTTGGACAAATTATTAAAATCAAACACTACAGGAGATCCCCTCTCCTTGATTCATTTTAATGGGTTCCCACATAACAGAAAACTGTGTGTAGTGTCAGCCATTAGGGCTTATATATCCTAGATAAAAGGAATACATAATTCCAGACAGCTTTTGGTAAGCTTCATAAAGCCACATAAGGATTTATCCAGAGACACGATCGCCAGTTGGACGATTCACGTGCTCAAGTCAGCAGGCTTTGGCATAGGACGCTACGCTTCGCACTTTACAAGAGGTGCTATGGTCTCGAAGATGAGACAATTGGGAATCTCAGTGAAGAGAATCCTAGCATATGCCGGCTGCAAGACGGCAAGGTCGTTGGCTAAATATGGCAACAAACGACTAGAAAAGACGAGCGGGGTTGTAACCCGCCTACTCACCAACTAAGATGTGTGAGAATTTACAAAATTGGAATTTACAACTGAAAAATTACTATGTTTATCAGATAATAGAGGGTAAAAATGAGGCTACGTAAAGTCTCCCTCGGCCTCGAGTAGCCGAGGCGTTGCACCGAGGTAAAATAGTATAGTTAGACGAATCTTACCTTGGTACAGATGATGGATAACTCTTGTTTTCCCGAGGTACAAGCCTCGGGTAGTCGTGGACTAGGGCCCGCCCACCACACCCTGTCATGACTATTACGTTTTGCTTGTGCCAAAAAGAAAACATGAGGAATTCCAATCATTAAGCTCATTTTTATCCTGAATAATTAGGTGAAGATTGCTGTACCGGATGTTGCTTCCTTTTCCCTAGTCCACGACTACCCGAGGCTTGTACCTCGGGAAAACAAGAGTTATCCATCATCTGTACCAAGGTAAGATTCATCTAACTATACTATATCCAACTTAGGTTCAGGTGCATTAACTAAGGCTTTGGGGAAGCATATGCAGAATAATCTGTAAATTTATGACCGTATCCATTTGGGCACCTACTTTGAGACAGCCATCAGGCAGGGCAGCCACTCACCAATTAGGTCAATCTTGTGATCTCATTAGTCTTGACCCCATTCCCAGTACCATATATGGGATTAGTCAGGTTCCAGACTACCTACACGTTAATAGGTCATTCCTTATCACATGACCATCGTGAGATGTGAATGTGGGCCACATCAACAAGACTTGATTTTGGCTTCTTTCAGCTCAAATTGCTCCAAAACTAGCCATTTTTCATCCAAATGACTCCAGATGTCAACTAAAATCATTTATCTAAAAACAAATGATGAAAAAATTCGAACGTCATCGGACTATGCAACTTTAAGCGCCTTGTAAAAATATACGGATTTTTGGTTCAGAATTATATATTGGCAAAGAGCATTATTATCCTCGGGCGACGGAGTGGGGACCAGGGTTATGTAATAGAAAAACAGTCAGTCACTGTGACATATTAGTCTATGTGAACTATATGTAATACCTAGTGCCCGAGATAATGATGAGATGTTCCTATATAAGAGACAGTTAATGTTTGGTGAAATGTTCCCTCTATGCACCAGTAAGGGTGCAAGTGCAGGAGGACATTTTTAATATATATATATATATATATATATTTATTGTAACTGTCTGCAACTACCTGTTACCACAGGGCCGATGGGCAAGCACACCAGCCATTCTGCATACATTATGTACACCACCTGCAGCTGGGGTGGGTGACCGCTGCCCATAGGGGGGGGGGCGTCGCCTCCCAGGCTGTGGAGGGTGCGTGATTGGCTGGCTGTGGGAGGCCCAGTCAGCTGCACCCCTTTGCCCCACCTGACCACACTAGCCTCACTTTGATATTGATTATTATAGACACTGCTCCAGACACACTGGGCAGCAACACTCTACTCCAGGGGCCATATGCAGGAGTCGGTGTTACCGAGCCAAAATGCGTTTAGATGGGATTTCTGGTTTAGCGCCGAAAAGTTGGTATGCAGGAGGCGGTGTTACGTTAACACCGCGCATTTAAGGTCCGCGACACTAACCACGTTTCATAGCACGTTTAAGGATGGTGTTAGTGTTAGGTTACGCCCAAATCTCTTCAATGCTATCATATTTAACAGAATTACATACGCAATAAGTGAACTTTGATGAAATTAACCCTAAATTTGAAGCAATATTAACACTGTGGCCGCAACGGTGGCGATATTAATATTATATTTTCGAATCGACGAACGTAAAGTAAACAAATCGCCGCCAATGCGGCGGTAGCCTTAATAATGCTTCGAATTTGGGGTTAAATTGATCAAATTTCACTTATTGCGTCTCTAATTCTGTTCAATATGATAGCATTTAATATATTTAAGCCTAATATATGGGTACAGACGCAGAGGGATTTCCCAAATCTATGAATAAATTCACGTTTAGCTATAATGAAAGTGTTATGCGCTCCTGCATATGACTTGACACAGTTCCCGATGTCGGTGATAGCTAAACGGTAACAGGCTCTAACACCAAACCCTGCTAACACTGACTCCTGCATATGGCCCCTGACTCTTGAGTGAGACACACTCTCTCTTGGGCAGGGACCCAGACACTCATGTCTGATGCTCCACCTTTCATATATACAAACTGAGCTGTGTGCAACAACCATGGGACTCCGGTTCAATGGGCTGTAGGCACTGATTCTGATACATCCTAACTAGAGTAATGAGGCTTGGTGTGGACAGAAGGTAAGGGGTCAGGGTGATAGGTCACTAGTAGGTGAACAGGAGTTAATGCCAATGAAGCACAATTTCTTCACTGTCAATCTTGCGTGACTTGTCTTCCCTTTCTACTATAATACTGAGACGGCTCACTCCCTATCTCTCACATGGTAATATAAATTTCGCAGTGCCACCTTGTGATGGGTTTGATCAGCCCAGCTGCTGGTTGGTGTTTCACATGTAAACACATACAATTATATTATACATGAGATAGGTAAGTATGAATACACATCAATATGAAATTGCTATGAACAAATACACATCATCATCAGCATCATCATCAGCATCACCTTCATCACACATCTTTCTCACATTTATATATACATTTATACATATAATATAGCACCTGTTTAACCAAGAGAACAGCCAGCGCACTAAGTGGTGGGTTTGATCATTTTGATTACACACACAGTAGAGGCTGAGTGAGCCGTCTTAGTATTATAGGGTCTTTGACGGAAAGCACTGAGCCCGGTTTGCTGGTTATGAAGGCCGCCTGCCGATCTGCTTATGTAGAAACAGGGAACGCGGGGCATCCAGCCCCATCACGCATGCGCACAGTGCTTATCGCTGTACACACCGATCGTCGGCAAAGTTGGAGCAGATTAGGGTTTCGGGTCTTGCGGGACTACACTAGGATTGGACAAGAGGCGACGGGTGTTTCAGAAGCGATGCAGTGAGACAGAAACTGGCCGAGCGTGGCGGACGGGCAGGTGGGAGCCGTCTAGGTCGAGGGTGTGAGGGATATGTAGGTGGGGACAGCATTTTGTCTGAGAAGACGGTCAGCCGAACTGTCATGATCTATCTTCACATAGAAGTCGCCCAAATCCCATTATTATTATTTTGTCTACTTCTGAAACTACATCAGATGACTACTGAATGTTCTCCGGAGTGCATCGCCAACGGCTTCGTGGTGTAACTGAGCAGTGGTGTGGGACCATCTACCCTCCCCACACCCCGGCTTGGTGGTGTAACTGAGCCGGGTGTGGCACAATCTACCCTCCGCACACCCTGGCTTGGTGGTGTAACTGAGCAGGGTGTGGCACCATCTACCATCCCCACACCCCGGCTTGGTGGTGTAACTGAGCAGGGTGTGGCACCATCTACCCTCCCCACACACCGACTTGGTGGTGTAACTGAGCCGGGTGTGGCACCATCTACCCTCCCCACACCCCGGCTTGGTGGTGTAACTGAGCAGGGTGTGGCACCATCTACCCTCCCCACACCCCGGCTTGGTGGTGTAACTGAGCAGGGTGTGGCACCATCTACCCTCCCCACACCCCGGCTTGGTGGTGTAACTGAGCAGGGTGTGGCACCATCTACCCTCCCCACACCCCGGCTTGGTGGTGTAACTGAGCAGGGTGTGGCACCATCTACCCTCCCCACACCTTACCTCCACCTCACCCCCACCACTCCACCTCACCCCCACCACTCCACCTCACCCCCACCACTCCACCTCACCCCCACCACTCCACCTCACCCCCACCACTCCACCTCACCCCACCCCACCACTCCACCTCACCCCCAACCACTCCACCTCGCCCCCACCACTCCACCTCGCCCCCACCACTCCACCTCGCCCCCACCACTCCACCTCGCCCCCACCACTCCACCTCGCCCCCACCACTCCACCTCAACCTCTCCACCTCACCTCACCACTTCACCTCACCCCTCCACCTCACCACTCCACCTCACCCCTCCACCTCACCCCGACCACTTCACCTTACCTCCACCTCACCCCCACCACTCCACCTCACCTCCACCACTCCACCTCGCCCCCACCACTCCACCTCGCCCCCACCACTCCACCTCGCCCCCACCACTCCACCTCGCCCCCACCACTCCACCTCACCCCCCACCAGTCCACCTCACCCCCCACCAGTCCACCTCACCCCGCATTGCTTTCTTCACTAAATGAACGCCGGTGGGCATAAGCGTTGCCTACATGTAATACGCTGATTGATTTCGTGCTGTAAACAGGCACGTAGAATTGGTGCATCCCTCAGGGTGATGTCGGTCTGCATGGCCCGAACATAGGCTTGCCTCCAACACCCCAACAAACTAACGCTGATTGCGGGCCTGGCACTGCGGGTGCATTGATATTTCAGCTTTGTTTTAACATTATCCGTGCTGACCGAACCTCGGAACCAGGTTTAACTGTATTGGCAACGTTATGAGAACGGCAAAAGGCACCGTGCATGTGCCATGATGGTGGGTCTTGGGTATGGTGTACGGTGGTGGTGGTGGTGGTGGTGTAGGTTGGTGGTTGTGGTGCAGATGGTGTCGCTGTGGCTCTGGTGGTGGTGGTGGTCGTCGTCGTCGTCGTCGTGTATGTGGTTGTAGTGATGTAGTTGGTCGTGTCGTGGTGATAGTAACGGTCTAGGTGGTGTATCGTGCAGCTGGTAGTGGTGTAGGGTTGTGGTGTTGCTGTGGTGTAGGTGGTGGTGATGATGTAGTTGGTGTGGCTATGGTGGTAGGTGAGGTAGGTGATATAGGTGATGGTGTGCTCGAGTAGGTGTTCGTGGTGTGGTGTAGTGTAGGTGTTGTTGGTGTTGCCATGGTGTAGTAGTTGGTTGGTTATTTGAGTTTTACGTTTTGGCAACATCTAAGGTCATTTCAGGATGGGTACCGACTTGTGACAGTACACACTCATGGTGACTATTTAGTGCTGCCCCACTGGGAAATCAGGCACTGGCACCATGACTCGACACCCCACTGTCACATTATTCTGATACTGAGTTAACCAGTCCTTGCCCTATCCTATTAATGCCGAATGCCAGGATAGGAAGTATCAATTTTAAAGTCATTGGTTTGACTCGCCCGAGAACCGAACGTCCGCACGAGATGCTCTCGCTCTACCGATTAGGCCAGTGGGCCCGGTGTTGTAGTAGTTGGTGGTGGTATAGGTTGAGTGTAGGTCGTGGTGGTGGTGGTGGTGGTGGTACAGGTGGTGTAGGTGGTAGGTGTAAGTGGTGGTGGTTGGTGTACGTGATGTAGGTGGCGGTGTAAGTGGTGTACATGATTTAGGTGGTGATGTAGGTGGTAGGTGTAGGTCGTGATGTAGGTTGGAGGTGGTGGTGTAGGGGTAGTGGTAGGCGGTGGTGTAGGTGGTTTATGTGTAGGTGATGTTGGAGTAAGTGGTAGCGGTGATGTAAGTTGTAGGTGGTGTAGGTGGTGATGTAGGTGGTGTAGGTGGTAGGTGTAGGTCGTGATGTAGGTTGTAGGTGGTGGTGTAGGTGTAGTGGTAGCTGGTGGTGTAGGTGGTTTATGTGTAGGTGTTGTTGGGGTAAGTGGTAGTGGTGATGTAGCTTGTAGGTGATGTAGGTGTAGGTAGTGAGATATGTTGTAGGTGGGGTATGTTGTAGGTGGTAGGTGGTGATGTAGGTGGTGTTGTAGGTGATGTAGGGTGTAGGTGGTAGATGGGTTCTTCTTCAGTGCTGGTCCTGAAAAGGGGGAATCGGAGGTCAAAACTGAAATATGTTACAGCCTGTCCCAATTAGGCTTGCTGTGTTCCACATACATCCATCCAATTTTAAGACACAATTTAAAAAATAGCAGTTCGGACCCTGACTACAAGTCAGGGTGGCTTCGAACATGACTAAGTGGAGAACTTTACGCGTGTTTCGGCCTGACACAAAAACCCTCATTATGTAATATTTAGAACAAGACCCTTATTATTTCCTAGTTAGGTTTTGAACAGCAGTCACTAGGAGTAACTAAGTGCAATTTTATGAGTGTTTGCCCACTTGAGAGTAGATCAGAGAACATATAAAATTGTGACACTGAAACATGCGTTACATGGAAAGGAAAAGTTGTTCCTTCTCAATGAAACAAGCACCACAGATGATGAAAAAGTATTTATGCTTCTTAGTTTTTGATGCTGTGGACATATTTTAAAGTAATCTTGGAACACTTCCCTAACTTCTGATGTTCTTGGAATTGTAGCACATGTTTCATGTAACATGTAACGCATGTTTCATGTGACACTCAATGACTTAGGTTAGAAGCTGCTAATAGCATGCAAGAAATGTATTTGTTCAGGGCATTATTTATACACATTACATGTATGCAAATATTTCTTTTTGAGTGTTATAAGTTTTCTTATGTAGAAAAAGATATTGTGATGACTTAGAGGATGCCGATAACAACAGGTCAACGTGTGTTTCTTCTTCATCGATGCGTGACATGCCACAGTAATAGCATCATAGCACAACATCCTGTTTATGACTTGACACCACATCAACAGTAGGTGTGTAGATGCCCACGGTATATTTGAAAATCATGGTGAGAAGAGATTTGATCCATTGTTGGATTTTGTATCACAAAATAAATTTTCGCTGTGACACATGTTTCACCTGTGATACAAAGTTCTTATTGCACTTTTAATGCATTTCAGATAATAATATTATAACTTTTGTGTTCAGAACTAGGCATCTATGATGCTATGCTACTTATAGCAGCAGGGTTTTTCCTGGCTTGCATGGTTGGATATTGTGAAAATTGAAGGTGAATGTGTGTTTCATGCCATGACATCTCATGAAACATGTGTTATGCTCACTTTCAAGCATCATTGTTTTACACACAGACACTCAACAGTCCTAAAATTAGTCTTCTGACATTTTTGCATGTTACAACTTTGCAAATAAACTAGCTATGTTTGAATATTTTGGTCTACAATGAAGTAGTTTCCAACACAAGCAGTACAGTTTCACCATTCCCATTTTTGCTGTCATATTTGCATGACAAATGAATCTATTTTTGCAATAGAAAATAAACAAAACATTTTTTTCTCACTGGATTGCTGTCATTGCTTCTTTGGGGTATAATGAAAGGAATTTTCTTCATTTGGTATGAAAAGGAGAATTAATTTAGAAGGGAACAGTTACAATGTGAGGGACCAACCAATTAGGACCAGCACTGAAGAAGAACCCAGGTGGTGATGTAGGTGTAGGTGGTGTATTTGGTGTAGGTGAGGTTGGGGTAGGTGGTAGGTGGTGTAGGTGGTGATGCAGGTTGTAGGTGGTGTAGGTGAGGTGGTGATGTAGGTTGTAGGTGGTGGTGTAGGTGTCTGTGTAGATGTAGGTGATGTAGGTGATGTTGGGGTAGGTGGTAGGTGATTGTGTAGGTGTAGGTGATGATGTAGGTGGTGTATGTGTAGGTGATGTTGGTGTAGGTTTGTTTGTTGTTTTACGTCCTAGCAACATCCAAGGTCATATCAGGTAGGGTACCGACTTGGGGCAGTGCGCACTCATGGCGACTTTATAGTGCTGCCCCACTGGAAGACCAGGCCACCAGCACCATGACCTGATATCCCACTCAGTCACAATATCCTGACACTGAGCCAACCAGTCATTGCCCTATCATAATAATGCCGAGCGCCAGGCTAGGAAGCAACAAGTATCAATTTTTAAGTCATTGGTTTGACTCGACCAGGGTTAGAACCCACGATCTACTAACACGGGAGACGGACGCTCGAACTCATTCGGCCATCCCGACTGGTCTTGGGTGTAGGGGATGTTGTGGTGGTGTAGGTGATGTTGTCGTGGTGTAGGTGGTATGTGGTTATGTAGGGTGTAGGTGGTGATGTCGGTGGTGATGTAGGTGGTACGTGGTGATGTTGGTGGTAGGTGGTGATGTCGGTGGTAGGTGGTAGGTGGTGATGTTGATGTAGGTGGTAGGTGTGTTGGGGCCGTCCATCCCTCTGAGTGACGGGATGACACACACCGAGCGGACAGGGCCGTTTGATTGATCCTCGCCTGCTGCACCCGGCGGGCCCCACTTCAACGAGCCGTTCCCTCGGCAACAAGCACAATTAAGAAGCATTTGAGCTTCCGCTACCGCCCCGTGCGAGTTTATTTGTAGACTATTGATTGACGGTTATTGACCATTCAAATTGTCCTTTCGACTATTTAAGCCGCCTACTCTGGAGGCGCTCTCGTCACTGTTTCCAGATAACGTGTTCTGTCCACCCGTGAGTAGGGCTGTTTGAGGACGCAGAAGGCACGTGGCCCTGTAAGCACCCTGTACACACACACCCTGTATGCACCATGTACGCACTATGTATGCACCCTGTACCATGTATGCACCCTGTATGCACCATGTATGCACCATGTGCCATGTATGCACGCAAATGGCCACCCTTGAAAGTGTCTACTTAGACATTATACCCTTCCAAGTACGACTTCCCAATGTTGGAAGGTCAGGTGGTATTTTTGGAAGGTATTGTTTTTATTAATCACTACTTTTGCTTTTCTCGTTGAACCACCTTTTGGCCGTCTGCTGCCCGTTGGTGACCCCGGCCGTCTCGAGCGATGCAATACGATACTCATACCATACCGTAGATAAAGGATTCACCCGGTACTCGCAGTACACAGGTGAATACCAACCCTATATAAAAACGTTCGAAAATGCGGGGAAATGAAATGAGAGCCTAATTTCACAATCTAAGAAGCAACAATTATTCTTTACATATGTCTTATTATTTTACCTCGGTACACCGCCTCGGCTACTCGAGGCCGAGGGAGAAGGAAGCAACATCCGGTATGTCAATTAGCATATTCCACTCGTAACGGGAGGACGTTACGAGTTGTACGAGCAGTTTTTGCAAGATTTTGACGCGTTAACGAGTGAGTACGCGTTAAATATTTGGAGGAATTGTTTATGAATGTTTCACGCACATATTTGTCGCTTTGAGTAGCGTTTTTGAACGATATTTTGTCGTTTTGTAATGATTGTGCGTGGTTTTGCCGGTGCGTAGTATGACAACACCGCCATTTGTTTTTGCCGCCCGTTGCCGAACGGAGAGCGGATTGACAGGAGTCAATCTTCGATTAGCTAGACATGGGAAATCGATACCTTAAGTATCTGTTTAGATGATTTCTCTAGCATAGGCGAACCCCCGAGTGTGTTAATATTTTCTCCGGCTTATGGTGTTGTAGCCATAGGAAGGGGAAGTGTAGCACACAGAGGGAGTGGCAGGAACTACACTGGTCCTGACCCGTCGTGGCTGTACACTGGTATCCCAGTGGTATGGTTTTCGACTTAAAAATAGCTTATACGCCTCGCATAAACCGGTGTAAATACGGTTATTATGCTTTATAGTGCTGTTAGCCACGTGTACCTTTGCCTGTTGGTCAGATGCGGCTTGTATTTGGCCTAAAAACCTGTATTTTGCTTGGTTTTAGGCACGTCGATATGGCGACGAAGCAGAGTAGCGCGGGGGCGTCGCCCATAACAGACCGTGAGGAGAACCCTGCGTTGGCTTCGGGCCAGTCAGAAGGGTCTTCACCTAGGGCAGGGCTCTCCAATAGGGAAGATAAGATTGCCCAGATGATACGTGAGCAACTTCAACAGTTGTTACCGGATCCCAGGCAGCCCTCTGACTCTCGGTCACGGAAACGCCGGCATCAGGTTTCGGATTCCGAGTCGGAGTGGGAAGATGCCTCGTGTGCGCAGCAGTCGACTGACTCTGAGGTGTTACAGTCTGCGAAGTCTAAGAAGACGAAGAGGGATTCATCGGAAGGTGATGAGTACTACCGGAAACGGAGTAAATCCCGAAAGCCCAAGAAAGTGAAGAAGTCTAAGTCGAAGAAGAAGAAGAAAAAGAAGGAAGTCTTCTTCTTCCGACTCTTCGTCGGATTCCACGACTACCGACACAGATTCGGAAGCGTCGCATAAAGGAAAGTATGCGGACATTACGACGAAGGTTATGAAGAAGATTAGGTTGGACAAACGTAAGAAAATCAACACGTGTTCGTTGATGCGTAAAAATGTCCGCGGACATTTTCATATGTTTAAACCTGTGGAGGTTATAAATAAACTTGCAGAGCAGTACACTGGGGTTAAAGGACTCCCTGAGGCTACCATGAAGGACATGGATGACGATGTTACTTTAAATGAAGATCGGAAGCGAATGGAGGCATCCTTGAGCATGGCGCATAAAGGGGTGCTGGTTGCGTTGGCGGCTATTATGCCTATAGCCAACCGTATGATGACAGACCATAAGTTTACTACTCTTTGTGAGGATATGAACGCGAGTGTGGCAGCATTAACGGCAACAAGTAATTTTCTCTCATATCGCAGATATGAGAATGTCTTCAAATCAGTAACCACAGAGGCAGGAAAGGAGGTGGCGAGATCCAAGAAAGTGGTGGATAATGATGGGAAGGAGTACACGTTGTTCCTTCCTCCGAAGCCGATCAAAGGAAAGCCACTGGATGCAACAAAGATGTTCGGAGGCCAGTTGCAGTACTTGTTCAAACAAGTGGAGACGGCAGCCAAACAATCAAAACACCATGAGGTGAAGAAGGATCTTGGAAAATTTAAGAAATTTAGATCGGATTTTCGGGGCAGGCGAACCGGCCAACGAGGAGGACGCCCAGGCAGCTCCAGCTACGGAAGTCAGAGAGGCCGGGGGCAGAGAGAGAGAAACCAGTTCGGTTGGAACGACGGCAACCGTCCGTTCAGGGGGAACCCGCCCTTCAAGCCGCTCCCGAGGCCTGCCAACAGGGACACCAACAAGTAGAGGTGTCGACTCAAACTTCAGTAAGCGATTTTCACGCTGGTAATATAGCCAATAATTTTTTGGCTTGGCAAAATATTACGAGTAATGTTGAAGTTTTGGAGATTGTTAGAGGTATTGAGATCCCTTTTTTAAGTATTCCTGTTCAAAGGCGCATACCGTTTCCTTACCGTCTGTCTTTTGACGAACATCAAGCTTTAGATAAGCAAGTAAACATTTTTTGTACTAAAGGAATAGTGGAGCCAGTTCAACACGTTGAAGGCGAATATATATCTAATATTTTTTCTAGACCTAAACCTAATGGAGATGTTAGGATGATTTTGGATTTGACTAAGTTGAATAAGCTAGTGGTTTATAAACATTTTAAAATGTTTTCTCTTGAGACGGCCAGAGATTTGGTGACACCCGGTGCTTGGCTCGCGAGTGTAGATTTAAGGGATGCTTATTACACTATCCCCATTGCTCAAACTTCTAGGAAGTTTTTGAGATTTTTATGGGGGGGTCAGCTTTTTGAGTTTACATGTCTACCGAATGGGTTAGCTTGTGCTCCTCGTTTGTTTACGAAATTACTTAAACCCGTTTTTTCTGAGATGGCGAAGAAAGGCCATGTTATGTTTCCTTATATTGATGATTCCTTTATTGTTGCGCAAACGCAACAGCATTGTTTGTTAGCCATTAAAGATTTATGTGATGCTTTAACGGAAGTAGGTTTCTACATTCATAGTACTAAATCAGTTCTAATCCCCACAAAGAAATTAAAATGTTTGGGTTTCTTTATAGATACTGTATGTATGATGGTGTCTTTGACGCCGGATAAAATTGAGAAATTTAAGACCACAGCTGGTGATTTGTTGGGGTGGAAAAGACCTAAGATAAGGCAAGTAGCAGTGTTAGTGGGGATTATGGTAGCGTATTCACCCGCTATTTTATATGGTAAGGCACATATTAAGTCTTTGGAAATAGATAAAAATGTGGCGTTATCAAAAAATAAAGGAGATTTTGAACGTCTTATGATCATTTCGGAAGATGGTCGAAAAGATATCGACTGGTGGCTAAGCCACGTTAGTAACTCTCATAATCCAATTAGAATGGGGCAGCCTAATACGGTTGTTACCACAGATGCCTCGCTGGAAGGCTGGGGTGCTCATAGAGGGGCGCTAGCTACAGGGGGCCGTTGGCTAGAGGAAGAGAGAAGTGATCATATTAATGTTTTAGAACTCCGAGCTATTTATTTAGGTTTAAAGAGTTTGGTAGATGTGCCTGAGACTGTTGTTCAAGTTTTGACGGATAATACTACAGCTATGGCGTATATTAGGAATATGGGTGGAACGAAGTCCAAGGAGTGTAACAAATTAGCAACACAAATTTGGGATTGGGCTCAAGAACACCAAGTTTGGTTAACAGTTGCACATATTCCAGGTAGCCAAAATACGTTAGCGGATTTTAAAAGTCGTTGTTTTCATGATCATTTAGAATGGTCTTTGAGTGATAGTATTTTTGAGGAAATTTGTAACAAGTGGGGTTTTCCAGAAGTAGATTTGTTTGCTTCGCGCAGGAATAACAAAGTTGATAGATATGTTTCTTGGCACCCAGAGCCAGAATCTTGGAAAGTGGATGCTTTTTCGATGATTTGGAATGAAAAATGTTATTATATTTTTCCCCTTTTTGCCTTAATCAGCAAGGTAGCCAGGAAAATCAGACTAGACAATGCGCATGCAATGCTAATAGTGCCGGAGTGGAACACGCAGCCCTGGAGGGCAGCAGTGGAGTGGGGAGCGAGAGATTGTTTACGATTCCCAAGAGGTCCGCTGAACCTTCGTTACCAAGGAAAACTAACAAACACGGGAGACGTGTCCACAACACCACTATTGGCATTCCTTTTTTAGCTAAATATTTGGAAAAGTTTGGTTTAGATAAAATTACCCAGGAGAGGTTAATTGCGCATGCGTGGCGACCAGGAACTGTAAAGTTATATACGTGTTATTTAAGGAAATGGGGTGTTTATTGCTTAGTGCATAAAGTAAAGCCTATGAACCCTTCGATTGCTCAAGTTACAAGATTTCTGCGGATGATGGAAGATGATGGCCTGGGTTATGGAGCTGTTAATACAGCCAGATGTGCCCTATCGGTAATTCTTCCCAGGATTGAAGGACAAACAGTTGGAAA